>NW_004624902.1:951275-996811 GCF_000247695.1 Heterocephalus glaber
TTTGCTTCTTTTACTTCTTTGTCTGAGAAATGTCTGTTCATTTCAGATGCCCATTTTTGAATTGGGTCTTTGAATTTGGGGGATCTGATTTTTTTCAATTCTTTATATATTCTAGATAGTAGATCTTTGTCTGAGGTACAGCTGCTAAAAATTTTTTCCCACATTGTAGGTTGTTTCTTAGCTCTGTTGGTGGTTTCTCTTGCAGTGCAGAAATTTTTTAGCAAGATGAGATCCCAGTTGTTGATTCTTTATGCTAGTTTCCATGCTACTGAGCTTTTGTTCAGACTTTTCCTATGCCAATGTCTTCAAGAGTTCCACCTAATTTATCTTCCAGCAAGTTTACTGTTTCTGTCTTAATATTTAAATCTTTAATTCACTTCAATCTTAGTTTAGTGCATAGTGACAGGTATGAGTCTAGTTTTAATCTTTGGCAGGTTGAAATCCAGTTTTTCCAACACCATTTATTAAATAGGCTATCTTTGCTGCAATTATAGTGGTTGGCTCCTTTGTCAAAGATGAGGTGGCTGAGTGTGTCTGGAGTTGTTTCTGCATCTTCTCATCTATTCCACTGATCCTCGGGTCTGTTTCTTTGCCAGTAACATGCTGATTTTACCACAGTAGCTTTATAGTATAGTTTCAGGTTGGGGATTGTGATACGCCCAGCCATGGCTGTGTTGCCCAGAATTGCTTTAGCTAGTCTAGGTCTCATCTGGTTCCAAATGAATTTTTGGATTGTTTTCTCTAGTTTTGTGAAGTATATTGTTGGAATTTCAATCAGCATTGCGTTAAATCTATATAGTAGTTTTGGAAGTATGGCCATTTTCACTATATTGGTTCTTCCAACCCAGGAACAAGGGCTGTCTTTCCATTTTCTTATATCCTCTTCAATCTCCTTTTTCAGGGTGCTGTAGTTTTCAGTGTAGAGGTCTTTTGCTTCCTTTGTTAGGTTGATTCCTAGATATTTCATTTTGGGGGGTGCTATTGTAAAAGGAATTATTTCTCAAATTTCTCTCTCAGTGAGTCTGCTATTTGTGTATAAGAAGGCTATTGTTTTTGAGTGTTGACCTTATATCCAGCTACTCTACTGAATCTGTCAATTAGGTCTAGAAGTCTTTTGGCTAAGTTCAAAAAACAATTTTCTTATCTGTCATTCCAAGGCACACTTGACAATATATACTAACTATCCCACTTCAAAGATTGGATCAGCCAACAAAATTTTAAACTCTCAAATACATTGATTAGATCATTTGTTGTCATATGTGATGGACAACATTAAGTTTGTTTTTAGTAAAGTGTTGTCATATTCACTTTGTTCACTTGTTAGACTGTGTTATAAAAATTATGGAATTTTCATAGCCTGAAATACATTTATTTATCTTCTTGGTGTTTTAAATGTCTTCATAATAGAGGTATAGCACAATGAATTAAAAGAATCATAACCTAATAGTATTAATTCCATCTTTTATGAAACAAATTCTGTGAAACCAAATCTAGCCAACAGTGCTCGGTGCATTGACCTCAAAGATAACATCAAAGACAACAAACAGAACAGTAATGTTTCTATTTATAAAGAATAACATTTAGTAAGTAGCCTAAGACTAATAGTGTTTGAAAAGTCCTGCCAAGATGTGAACAAGATGCATACATATTCAAAGCTTGGGCCACGAAAAAAGAAATAAAAGTACATCTTTACTTCATATCACACAGAAAAGTACAGACTAAAAGGATTAAACAAGAAATACACACACACACCTATTTTGAAAATTTTAAAGAAAATATTTTTAATTCTTTAAAATGTTAAGTTTAAACGTCTGCCTAAGCATGAAAAATTTAGAAATCATAAAAAGAAGGCAGAATGATGTGACTAACTTAAAATGTGGATAATCTACAGAATAAAACATCATGAACAAAGTTAAGTGATAATATATGCATAGAAAGATATACATGACATATTTTAAGTGAAAAAAGCTGTAGAATAGAACAGGGTGTAGACTGTGAGTTCATTTTCTGTTAAAAATGTATGGATAATAAATAGAGGATAAATATTGGAAAGTAAGGAAAACTTGTCCAGATGGGAAGGGGAACAAAGGAGGAGGGAGGAGAGGAGGGAACCAAGGGAAACAAGTTTTGAAAAAAGAGAAAGGAAAAAATGGAAACAAAGCTTTTGTAAATGGAGAGGGGAAGAAGGATTGAAAGAAGGGGAAGGGAATGGGAAAAAAGAATTAAGATATATTGTGTATAGATACAAATTCACTATGATGAATATGATCAATATGCATGGCAAATACGTACTAATAAAAGAAGTATGTATGATATCTATTTGCATTTGTGTATAAATAGATGACATCAGATTGATAATAGCAAGCAACATTTTAAAGATGGGTATAAAGAGGCTATTTTTTATAGTTTACTTCATATGTTGATCTATTTTGACTTTTAATAAGCATGTGCTACTTCCAGACTTTTGTTATGATTTAGATCTGAAATGTACCCCAAACGCCTAGTGTGACCAGAGGTGGGGTTTTTAAAAGATGAAAGGATCCTGGGAGCACTATAGCTGACTTCCTATTAGGAGCTGGGCCCAGGTTGGAAGTGGGTCACTGGGGGCATTACATGGAAGGGCATATTACCCTCCCTGGACTTCCCATCTCTCTATGTGCTTCCTGGCTTCCATGGGATGAGCAGCTGCTTTCTTCCCAGGCCCTTCTCCTGACAGAGGCTGAGATGTGGCAAGTGCTTGCCTAGCATGTGCCAGGCCCTGGGTTTGATCCCCAGCACAGACAGAGAGGGAGGGAGGGAGAGAAGAATGGAAGAAAAGAGAGAAATCAACTGTTCTTAGATGCAAGTTTATTTATGTCCTTACTGAAGATATCACCTAAAGTGGTCAGTTATATTTTGTTGAAAAGTTATGACCAGATGGATAACTCACTCCCTTGTGCTTCCTTTCTGTTTCCCTGCTTCTCTTCCCTTTTCTTCTCACTCATGTTTCCTTATATTGCACATCCCAACAAAGTCTCTCCTGAACAGTCTCTGCTCCAGGTTATGTTTTCTAGTCCTGAGCTAAGAAACCACCCAAATTGTTAATTCTGTTTTTAATAAAATAAGCCCTGTAATATGGTTGTTCAGTGCACCACACTTTAAAAATAGCAAGCATAAATATGGTTTCTGTTTATGGAGATGATTTCACAAATAATGGAAGATTAACAGAATATAAGGATATGCTGTCTCAGAGTATGCTGTCTTTCTAGGAAGATATGTTCAGAATAGGTATTTACTTTGTAATACACATGACTGTATATAACAGAAATTTTTAAAACGAAAATATTATGTGTTTATGAAAAGATAAAAGAAAATATGACTAAGTAGAGGTTCCTCAGCACAACCAAAACTTTAGAAGCCAAAGAGAGAAAATAAATAAGATTTAATCACTTGTACTAACCATTTATAAAGAAAAAAACATGAATAAAGCTAAAGGAATTAAATACCCACCAGGTTCTCCTCCTTTGATGGCTCAACCTCTACCTATGTTGGCGTACCTTCTCTGAGCACTAAATAAACAAGCTTTGATGATAATTTGGTTTCTGGTCTAGACTGACCTTAGGAAGAGAATGTTCTGAGCTGCAAACACTCAAAATCTGGCCTGCTTCATGATTCTAATCTTATGGTAACATAAATTATCATTCCAGTTTTTACTTGCAAAAGAAAATGCCACTCAATTTGTTATATCCTCTGTAAGCTTAGAAACGCTGAATAAATGAGAAGGCTCTGTGCTCAAACAAAGCTGCTTGCATTATACCAGCTCCTTCATTTTCTAAGATGTTAGTGGTCCATAGGACCAGAGTGACACTTAGCCAACTCTCAGTGGGTAATCAAGTTACATTTGCGTGAAGCTGTCAGAATAAAGCTACCACCCCACATAGGGCTTCCTTCCTGAGAAAAAAGACTAAAAGACAGAACTAAGAGAGACAGAAAGTAGGGTCCCAGGATGATCAATTCCGGTACAACACACAAAGGCTCTGGCCAGTCCAAGCCAATGATTTTTATGGGTAATCAATTGGGGGAAAGACGAGCTATGTGCAAGGGCAGGACTACGTGAGAAGATATGCAGTTGTGCGGTTTCTAGGTAAGCAAGCCTCGTAAAGGACAAGACAAAGCATTCTCAAATTAGGAACAGAATAGACAAAATATGTGATTGTAATTAGAACAGTGTCCTTCTAGTTAAGGTTTTAGTTGTGGGAATGGAATTTGGTGCAAATTACTCTGACCTGGCCACATAGGCCTTGACCAGACTTATTTCTCAAAACAAACCAATTGTGCGGTTAACTCTTCACACCCTGCACTGCTTACAGCCTGCTTTGGGCATAATCAGTGTGGTCCCCTGCAGACATATGCTATTCTGAAAAGTAAATCTCCTTTATCCTCCTTATACCACACCCTCAGGCCAGGAATCACACAGCAGTACAGAAACAGGTCTGAGTTAAAGGCAAGGAAGAGCCACACTTTAAACAGAGAAAATCTTCGGGTCAGGATGTTATAAAATTAATGTAAAAAGAATAAATTAGAGCTGAATGTGGGGGCACTCATCTGTAATCCCAGCACTCGTGAGACTGAGGCAGGAAAATTTAGACTGAGGCCAACTCAGGCTATGTAGTGAGCTCAAGGCCACCCTAGACTTCACAGGAGACCCTGTCTCAAAAAAAAGAAAAAAGAACAAATTAGATATCCATTAGCTCTCATTAGAAATAGTCATAATCACTGCTGTAAAAGCCATTCTCAAGTAAACTTAGCAAAACCAAAGAGAAACTTAAACATAAAATTTGCCTGAATCACATCAATTTGCCAAACCTATACTTGCAATTCCTTTTGAAACAAGGAAGTTAAAATATGAATTGAAAAATGAAAAAGAAAATCTGCTTCTTGATCCTTGAAGTATCATGCTCTGGATGATATCTGAAATCTATCACTGTAAAAGTGCCTTTACAAAGGTGTGGTAGAGCACACCTGTAATCCCAGCACTCAGAAGGCTGGGGCGGGAAGATCACCTAGAGTTTGAGGCCAGCCTGGGCTACACAGTGAATTCAAAGCCAGCCTGAACAATATAGCCAGGCCCTGTCTCAAAAAACAAACAAAAAAATTGTCTTTAAACACATTTGGAGTGCAATAGACCCTAAAACTGTTAGGTGACAATAAAACCAAAACAGCAGGACATCCTCTGAGTTTCTGTTATCTTTTCTAAAGAGAAGAACGGACCTGTCACAATCACAGCCACAATCCTAGAATCCTGCCCTTCCCAAAATGATTGAGAGTGACAACCTCCTATGTGAAAATATGGGGACACCTGGTAATTTCTCACATCAGTGTCACCCAGGACTTTCCCAAGAAGCAAATTACTCGGTCTAGATACTACCAGGTCTTAGACATGAAAAGTGCATGCAGGGCACGTAGGGCAGCACCAAGCTAACACTAAATCCTCAGTCTCTGTTCAAGTCAACAAGGCTTCCAAAAACTTCTTGGCATCCTGCCACACCTAGATTCACTTTATGACCACAGTAATGACAATTACTATTTGCATCAAATGCCCACTGGCACAGTGCATGGTGTCATGGAAATTAAATGGTCATGCCACACCAAAAGAGACAGAAGTGCAGAGTCACTGTCAAGGTCTTCCAGAAGGAGGAAACAGAAGTGTGAAAGAAAGAAGAAGAATGGGAAGGAACAAAAGGAGGGAAAAAAGGAGCAGATGGATGCCAGTCAAGTCTGTATGTACCACACTGTGGCTTTCTATTACTACAAGAAACCTCCTTTTAAGGGCCAGTGTAAAACTCATTCTGTACCTTAACTTCAAAAAATATCTTCATTCTGCTTTCCCTCATCCCACCCTTAAAATTGGTATCTAATGAGTTTATAGATAATTTAACAGAGTAACCATATCCAACAACTTTAAGCCGATTGGGCTCTGGTCATCTCATCCTCTGTTAAGAGTACATATATGAAGACATATGAAAACCTGGGGTTAAAACTAGATCATAACCAGATGATTTTACCCTTTTCTGGTCTTACATATAAAGCAGTCAGCTCCACAAAACCAACTTGTTTCCTTGCTTCTATTATTAGGTGAGAGATAATTTTATTGCTTTGAGAAATTATTTTAGCAGTTGCATTACAGGAATGACAGAACTCTACACATCATTTAATAAATGTTCTTTTATTGTTATTAGTATTTATTAAATGACACTGAAACATGGCAGAATGCTCCAGCAAACAAATTCTGAATACTTAAGGGTTCTCATTTGAATATTTTTAAGTATTTTGCATATGTTATCTCATTTAATCCTCCTGATAAGCTTCACTTTCACCACTTCAACCCATCTCACTTTAATCTAATTTTTTCCATTCAGTATCATTTTGAATCAATTACCTCCTTTGTTCCCAATACTTTTATCAAAAATTTCCTAAAATTCAACATTCATTTTAGATAAATAAGAACACAGATGAATAAAAACCAAGTAAGTAAAGTTCACTAATTATCCTTCCACCCAAAGATAGCTATTGTTTCTTTGTATGTACCTCCAGTTTTTAGTCTTTATAAACATGATTTCCTATCCCTCAAAGTGAAATCAAACTACAAACACTGCTATATCTAACTTACCTTTTCCATCTAATGCATGATGAATATACTTTCCTAGCAAAGTAGATTTCCATCAGCATATTTATCATATCCTACTGTGTGAACTTTCCTTTATTTAACCAATACGGTATGATAGACACTTTATTTTTCAATTTTTGGTACCTTAGTGCTGAGGCAAATAGCTTTGTACATACAAACTTTGACCAATTACTCAATTACTCTCTTAGGACACAAGGTTTATGTATGACCAAATCCTACCACCAGGGTTTCAGAGGGTCGGTTTCTCCATCACCTGACACTGTGTAGCAGGAGGGCAAGCAGGACATTTCTAAAGAGCCCATTCATTTTTTAGTCAAAAATATTTGGTGTATCTGAGTATTCAATAAGATAGTATTCAAATATCTTTCCACAACTGGCTTCACCCAGCTTTCTAAATTTATTTACTCCTATTCCACACACTCTCCACTCTAGGAAGACTGTTCGTCCATCATAGGAAGAAGGTTCATACCTCAATAGCTTTCTTACACTATTCCTCCTTCTCATGGAATGCCTTAACCTACCCTACTCCATTCAGGGCTCACTTTCAATGGCTGCTTTCTCCATGAAAGTTTAGTTAACTCTCCTATCCTACAGAGGCCTGTGCCTCCTCTGTGCTCTGAGAGCACACATCTGACAAAGAGTGTATGCTCCAAAAATATTGTCAGTTATCTTTTGGTTTGCATGTTCCTTATCTCTCCAATTAGATTATAAACCAAAGGACAAGGATGATCTCTTTCTTCTTTCTTTTTTTTTCTTTCCAGCATTAACACTCAACTTTATTGGTGATACACAAATGAAATCAATGCAAATGACAGAAGAGAGGTTACTTAGGACTAATTTTTCACTGTCACTTATGCAGAGGAAATAGTAAGAATATTTCAATCTAGGCAGCAAGACAAAAAGCAACAAACATTTTCACAGCAAGTAATGATATTCATCCAGCTTACACCCAAAAACCAACCTAGTTAAATATCAGCATTAACGGTACAATATGACACGCATTACTCAAAATTGGCAGCTGAAAAGATTCCTCCAACATATAAACAAGTTTGAGAAAAGAAATAGTTTACAATGTATGTTGCATCTAAACTATGAAGTCAAGAAGTTACTCCTGGATCTTTGGGAACATATTCTCAGCCAGTTTGGCCATGAATTTTCCAACTTTTACTTTCACCAAAAAATCGTGGTGACTTTCTATTCCCAGAACCTTATCAGCACACACTTGAAATTCTTTTAAAAAGAAAAAGAGAGAACCTTCACCAAATTGATTCTGAGTAGGTTCATTTTCTTCCCATCTGAAATTGTCACTTAGATTCTCAAAAACAACCAGAAGTTTAAGAATAACCTCTTTGTTCTCCTTCTTATTAAAGAGGGAACCCAGTGACAATGGTACTTGGGCCCTGAGCAGTTCTCTAGTCATAGCTGGATTTTCAGCCAAATTCAAAAGGAGTTTCAAAACCTGAAGTTTAGTTTCTTCATTTCCAGCTGAAAATAAGCGGAAAAAGTCTGAAATGGAATTAGCAAGCATGTGCTGATACTCATTAGTAACAGTCATATTTGTAAGCAATCTCAGTCCAGCCAGCTGCACAGATGAGTTCAAGCGAGAAGTGATTGTGTCATCACACACTTGATTCATGTATATCTTAAGCCTGCGCTGATTTTCAGCATTCACACTCAGGTTATTTAGAACAATTAAAGCCTTTTCCTTGACAATAGGATCCCGAGTATTGAGAATCTTTGCAACAATTGGGAGACCACCCAGATCACGAATAATATCTCTGTTAAATGCATAAGCAGCATTGTTACCCAGAGCAATTAAAGCTGCTTCAAGAATATAAGGCTTTTCAGACATCTCAACCAAACAAAGAACTTTTTGTAGTTCTTGAGGGGACAAAATAGTATCATCTGAATTAGGGGAAGCCCTTTTCTGGACAGCCCGACGCGCCCTGGTAGCCCTGGCCCTTGCCCTGGCTCTAGCTCTGGTTCCTGCCTCAGTTCCAATCCGAGCCCAAGGTGGGTACCATACTATGCTCTTGCTATCATTACCATCATCGTCGTCATCAGACCAGTCATTATACCTGGCCCCAGAACAGTCCCCAGCATCATCCACATCCCCAGATCCACCCTCAGCCATTTTCTCCTTGTTATATTTTCTTCCTCGGGTCAATCTATAAATGCAATAGCAGGCACTAGCCCCAATCACTAGGCCTGCAGTCACCCAGCCTACTTTCCTGGCGTAGCCCATGCAATCGTCCCTGACAAGAGCAGGGACAAAGGAATAGAGTAATCACTCAGGGTGGGGAAAGAGGGCTGTTGGCCTGGGGACAGGACTATAGAAGTTGATCTTCAGGCGCTTCCTGGCCACGATAGCTGGTTCTGGAGGTGGACCTAGAAACGAAGGAGAGAAATATGGTTTGAATTTCTCTTCTCTTTGTGTTGCCCTATGCAGAGTTGCACAGGACAGGAAAATAGAAGTTGAATCCTGAGTAAGTATAGATTGTTGACAAAATATCTCCCTCATTTCACCCTCTCCCTACCTCCCATCCCACCTTTACCCTAAGCATAGATAAAGGTAATGGAGTCCACAGATTCTGCTAGAGCCTCAGTCATCACAACCTCTGGTGATGTGACGCTAGAGAGTAGCACCTTGCACTAACCTCCTTGAGACAGGTACTTTGCCTCTCTTCCCTTCCCTGGAAGTGTGCCACGCCCAACAATTTTTCCAATCTGCAGAAAGAGCAGAGTCAGTGAGAACTGAATGCTTGATAGATAGTACATTTGTTGCTTTCCTGAATCACCATCCAGGTTGTCAGATTTTTTTTTTTAGCATCACTATGCCATCTAAAACGTACACATGCCCTAGTCTGAAATAAAGGGACGCAAGGAAAATAAAGTAGGATCACAGGAGTCTATCCAAACCGCGGCTTATTTCCAGCCCCTCCCCCATTCCAGGCAGCCCCCCACGCCCACACTGACCTCCAAAGATCCTGGGAAACTTCCTCCCTCCCTTCAAGCAGTGCCACCTGCTACAGCAGACCTGCAGGATGACAGATCGAAAACATGGGGACTAAGTGCTGTTGAGAGGAGGATTATGAACAAACTATCTGATAGGCTTTCCTGCTGTCATTTCCCCCTCCCCCCTCCCGCGCGAGCACGCTCGCGCGTGTACACACACACACACACACACACACACACGGAGTGCACGCCATTTCGCCACAGTCCGAGGAGTGTAAGAAACACAGACTCAAACTGAACCTAGATTACCTTCTCTAGTTTTCTCTCAACTCCACACACTCCTCTCCTAGGGTCCCCACATGGTCTTACCCTCAAATCAACCTTCACCGATAGGGGTTAATTTCCTTCCTCTTCTCTTGCCTGGCGTTGTGCTGCAACCTACAGAAAGACTGGCCACCCAGGAGAGGCTTGGACCCCCCCAGCCACAGAGCCATGGTCGGAAAGACGGAAAACAGGCGATACGCTACTGAGTGCTTGGTGGACGGACCAGTCCCCAGAGAATGAAACTCTTTTCTAATTCGGAGGCCTTTTTGTCAAAGGTTTCCCACCTCTGTTACCCTCTAGGGTTCTGCTGACACACCGTAATGCCTCCCACCACCCCCGCCCCCATGTCCAGCCTTTCCCCGTCAGAACTGTCCTGGTAGACTGGGGCCCAAAAGCCAAGCCACATCTCCCTTTCCAAATTGAGGGCCTTGGCTCCCAGAAGATTTCCATCTCCGTCTTTCTGGATTCCTCCCCCAAACACCCCCCAACTCACCGTTTTGCAGCATTGAAACGGGCTGCGGGCGGGACAAACGTCTTGGAAAGCGGGCAGCGAGTGGAAGAGTCCACAGAGGCGCTCAGGACCCGCGACGGTCTCCGCCCTACACCCTCCGCCACCCCCACTGTGTGGAATCTCCCAGGCACTGACCTGCGGGGATCCGGGACAATTTCCTTCCCCTCCTTCTTCGCTCGACCACAAGCCCACCCGCCCTCCGGGCAATGGGGAGCTGGTACTCAGATGGAAACAACGACCAGGACAAGCAGGACTTCTGCACACGTCAGCTTTTGGTCACGTGAGATCTACGTCATCCACCAACTCGGGTCCCCAATTTCCCCTCCCACTAGCAGTGCGGCAGAAGAGGGCCCGCCCCACTCCTTTCCCTTCCCCACGCTGGGCCTTGTTACTCATTCTTTATCGCTAATCCCATCTACTTGTAGTTGTTTCCCTTCCTCGGGTTACCAGAAAGGCTAGCATCTTTCCCTGGGGCCACTGCACTGGGGCCCCTTGCACTTTTTTGAAAAATTGACTTTTCCTTTGCTAGTCTCCTGGGACATCAGCCTCTCCTTACACCTCCTCTCTTCCAGTTGTTAATGTCTACCTCCGAAATCCAGTCCCAGATCTGAAATGAACAAGAGGTCAGAAAAGGAAACCTGGAGTGAGCGTTTGGTTTTTACTTTATGAGGACTTTTTTGTCATTTTTGTCCTACCCTCCACCACACCTAGCCTGCATTCTTTTTATGAGGAAAAATACTACAAAGCTATTTTCATTTCAGAAAAATTAAGATGGGAGGTGGGAGAGCATGTTGGATGACAGCTTCTAAAAGTCCCACATTTCTTACTTAGTGGAGAGTGAGTGTTGGCTACTTCACTTAAAGCAATCTTCATATCTTTCGTGGCCTAGCACATAACAAAAGCCTGAAAGAGTTAATCAGCATGTCTGAGAATATGTAAATCTTCTGGCTAGGCCATCTTCTGAATAGAAGAGGGGCAGATTTTCACCTCTGTAAGTTATCTAGGAGCAAGAAATCAACCTTTGGGAGCCAGTAACAAAAGATTGAATAGAAATACATTTGTGTAGTTAATATCTATAAAATAAAAAGGCATGCATACTAACAAAGTGAATGTATACAAAGAGCATTATGAAAGACACTTGGGTACAAATACAGATATCTGTAAATGAAACAGGTGTTAAGGAACACAGAGAGCAACACAAAGTTGCCTGAACTTGGTATTCTATAATATTCAATAATATTCTATACTAGAAGCAATTAGTGTGAAATCATTTCACTGATTTAATGAGCTCAATAATTCACCTGTGATTTAACTTTTTTAAAACAGGGAAAGGAACAATTATTTTATTCCTTTTATTTTATTCTTTCTTATTTAAGTTAACCAGGTTTGGTTTCAGTTATTTAAAATCAAAGGACATTAGCTAATATACAGTACAAAAACAAATAACAAAGAACAAAAAAATCCTATAGCTTTTCAGAACATGGGGTCTTTTGGTGAGTTATTTCCTAATAGTTTGGATGTAAAGTTGTTATCGATACAGCTTTTTAAATCCACAGATAATATGGAAATAAATTCAGAGACTGGGAAGTTTGAGAAGGGGTAAACCAATAATATTCATATGGATTTAACTTCTGGGAGGCAGTACTGGAACATTATTGGAATTTATCAAACAGAAGCCAAATCAACTTTTGATTCTGTTTTAGAAGAGTCAGAGGAAAGTGCCCATAGTTCTCATCCAAGCTCTGTCTGGAGGAAAGGGAGATATTGGCTGAGATGAATGGAACATTTTAGCTTCCCTGGGCAGAATCATCCCCATCTCCTGTGAGTGTTCTTCAAGCTTCTGCAGCTGAAGGCCACTTTTTAAGGTGCATGAATGCCTTTGCTCTGATTTCAGGTTCACCAATAAACTTTGTGAGGTTGTAGCATGTCTATAGGAAGAAAATGGGCAGGTAAGAGTGACCAAAACCTCTAGCACTCCTGACAGTTGTATTTCTCAGGATAAATTATTCAGTTATCACCTCTGTTGAAACTTAACTTCTCCTGTGGTCTAACCAGGAAAGAATACAGAGACACATGGGTTTGGGCATTCTGTTCTAGATTTACATGGCTCTATAATGATGTCTTAAAAACATCTGCTCTTGTTGTACAGGAAATATCAGGGCTAGCAGGGAGGGGGAAGAGGAAGAGAAGTAAAAAGAATTAAGATGTGTTATGTACATGTAGCAAATCCCCACAGTGAATGTAATCAATATGTACTACCAACATATATGAATAAACAACATTTTTTAAAATCAGGGCTATATCATGCAACACTGAAGAAAAAACTCTGAGGTATAAATGCAACTTTGTGGTATTCTACTGGGGAAGCCAGGTGGTTTTTGACTCAAAGAACAACCTTATGCATTGCCTTTTCACATCTTTTTCTAATGTTCAGGTAGTATGGAAAATGCAACTAAGATACGCTGTAACACATAAGCCCCCAGCACGTCAGCCACAGGTGGACAAAATGTTAATAGACAAAATAGTTAAAGAGTTTCTACAAATCAACAACATCTGAAATAATTTACATCTCTCTCTGGGAAAAGAAAGGAAATGCACTTTATATTTTCTATACCTGTGTTTTTTTAGCGAAAGAGTGGACAGTGCACAAAACAGACCAAACAAAGGCTCTCTTACTAAAATATGAATCATGAGCAGAGAGTTAAAAACCTGACTATCAGTAGATTTATGGCATCCTGAAGAGATTCTCTCAGTTCCTCCTAGTTAGACAGCTCAAGCTGACCCCCATCTTTGGTGTTCCCTCCTTTTACCCAGGTTTGGTTCTGTTGCTTGCAATCTGAAAAACTTACAAAACAAATAACACAATACAAAAAGTAATGTAACTTTTCAAGATCACAACCTTCTAAAATTTATTTTTGTCATTCTTCACAATTCCATTAGTGTAACTATCCAGTATTTTCTGGTACTTTGTAGGTCACAAATCACATGTGTCCACCGATTGACTTAAGCCAAAAAGCTTCATTTAGCAATGGTCTCACAGCCTTTTACAGCCTCAGGAACTTTTAACAGGTTTATCTGAAAACTTATTTAAGCATTTTTCTTTTTCAGATGGTATGCCAAGCATATAACATGTCTTTAAATACATATTTGTTTGTGAATGTATAATGTAGAGCAAAGTAGTTTTTAAATGCTATTCTCCAAGTTTCTTCATAAGAATTGGGATCAGAATGACAAAGAGGTAAAAGATTTGCAAAGGTTGTCATGACCAACAGATTTAGGAATGTTTAGAGGAGTGGATTCAAACCAGGAGGTCTGGTAGATTGGGAGAATGGTGGTACTGAATTATACACTAGATAATTGATATATGAATTGATATATATATATAGGATATATGAAAGAGGGTAAATATTTTACTCTGGTAAGGGAGGCAGAAATGAAGATTTTTGTCTTTGAAGCTTGGCTAAATTTTGTAAAAATTAGTCCATGTTGTAGAATTCTGTGTAGGACACCAAGGCATTTGTCTTTGTTAAGCTTTACATATTCCTTAATTCTTTCTAACATATATGTTCAAAACAAAAAAATCACTTATATATTTACCAAGTGCCAAAAAAAGAATGATTAGCAGATGAACCTAAGTGTTCCGTTAGTAAGGCATCAGAAATAAAATTCATTTGTCTAAGAGAAGTAAATAGTGTCATGAAAAGAATAGTAAAGGAGGATAATGGCAAAAACAAATGAGGTAGAGATTTAGAGAGATGGAGTATATTAGTGCATGAGTTTGGACTAGAAAAGTTACAACACGTTCTTGACTTCTAATATTTGCCAGGAAGATATTAAGGGCTCTCTGGCTCTCCTCCAGAAAGGGCCTCCTCCGCCGGGGCCCCTGGCAGGGAGCACCTCCAGCCTGCCTAGGTGTCATATTTCAACATTCTCAGAAAGAGGCCGCCTGAACAGTCTATATTTAGAGTATGACTCCCAAGCCAGGACAAGTGGGTGTCTGGGGGCTAACCTCTGCATACTTATCCCTTAGTTTGGGAATTAATTGTTCTGAGGGACTTGTGTTGGTAATGGAGTTAAGTTGTAAGGGAAACAGAGAGTCAAAGTCTTCTTTCTCTTGGTGATCACTTGAGATCCTGCACCTTGTCCTCCCACTTGTGAGAGGAAAAAGGTAAGGACATCCGAAGTTGTTGCAGCAACTCACAGTCATCTACAGATCCTCACTGCCATTCCCATTGGAAAATGTGAACTCTGATCATTGGTATGGTAACAGATTACACAGGAATGGTAGATACTGAAGAGTTCTTACCAGTGCCATGATGGATGAAAAATTCCCTTTATTAACAGAGAATTCTCTAATTTCTGGATAGTTTACAGATTGCATCCTGAAATATGAGAATAGATTTTTAAATGAAACCCTCAAATGAAAGGCAAACTAATATGTGAAGTTAGTAATTTTGTAAAGATCATCTGAAGTTGTAAGATTCATCTGAAGATACAGTCTACAAGAAGTCCTTCCTTTGAAGCCAGAATGAAAACCATCCAGCAGCCTTCTACAAAATTTCAGTTGTATAACAGTTAATACTATGAGTTCAGCCAGAAAGATGAAAGAGACGGTAGTTTTTGTATTCATCTAAAATGGTCACAATTAGAACACTAACCTTCTCATGCAGATTCATTTATCCATTAATTTATAAATCATATTGAGAACACACGGATTTTGTTTGTAAAGATATGTTTTAAACTTTAATATGCTCTTTTAAAGCTGCTAATAAGAGAAAAATATTTTCAATGTGGTACAAATTAACTTTGCCAACCCTGTTAATCGGAAAATCTTACTCATGATACATTTTTAAAATAAGACTGACATTTTTTTTTCTCCAAGTGGAAATAGTTTTATTGTATTTTATGATTGCAAAATACTGTGTGTAACTTAAGTCAGTAAAAAAGCTGGGATGAAACAGAACCTAAACGGGTCAAAAATATCAGAAAAAAATCTACCTGGGCTTCCTTTTCTGCTCCCCCTCCTCCAAATTTGGTGCCTAGACTGAAAATGAAAAACGGGTAGAAATTAAGGAAGAAGATTCCGAAGTTTCAAGCCAAGGAAAGGATGACACAATTCTCCAAGAAGTGTAAGTGCAGGGTAGACCTAGGAAAAGATGCTAGCCCTTCCTGTAATTAGAGAAAGTCAAATTCAGCACCAGAGAGATATGGTCACTTCTGGTTTCTGGTGTTCTTACAGAGGAAAAGACGGACAGGGCGCAGTGAAAGTGGGGGAGGTAGAGGGCAGGCTGGCGCCTGCCGCACTGCTTATGGGAGTGGAAATTGGGGGCCAGAGCTGACCGGTGACGTGGATGTCACGTGATCAGGAGCCTCCTAGAGTAGAAGTCACGCTAGTCGCCTCTGTCTGGGTGCCAGCCCCCTATTACTCTGCAGGCAAGTGAAGGAAGAAGAAAACTAGCTCGGATCACAGAGGTCGGTGCGAGGGTAGGAGCTGCTTTGAAAGAAGTGAGGGTGGGAGAGAGCCAAGAGCGCCGCGAGTCCAAGTTCAGGCAGATTGGGACTGTATTCTTTTCTCCTCGACTTTTTAAATACCTTCCCCCACCACACCCCCACTCCCACCTTCACCCCCCACTCCACTCCTTCATTTTACTGGAAAGGAGTGACGGGCTTCTGGTGGGGGTGAGGAGAGTGAATGGCAGTTACAGAGAATCTAGGCACCGTGTCCTGGGTGCTGGTCAGTCCACCAAGCACCCCCTCCCCTCGGTCTCCTGTCTGTTGCAGATCTGTAGATCGCGGCGCAGATCTGTAGATCGCGGCACAGATCTCGGCGAGAGAAGGAGCAAACTGCTTTGGTTGGAGCCGTGGAGGGACATGTGAAGGTAGGATTAGCCCGGAACCGTAGGCAAGGGTGGCAAAGAGGAGACCTGGGATCTGTGCGGGACAAGTCCAAGTAGCACTCTCCAGGCCCCTTCTTACTCCACACCCCCTCCCATTTCAGTTCAGGGAAAGGGGTGTGGCAGCCTTTGCTGGGAAAATGGCGGACCAAGGGGGGTGGGGGACGCTCTTATTAGAAAAGTACAGAGGGTGTGAGAAATACTTTAAACCCAAAGGCCTAAAATTCAGGAAAGCAGATTTGGGGATCTTTGTGATCAGTGAGGACCCATCCCACTGTACTTTCAGTTCTCCATTGCCACCTGCCTCTCTTTCTATTTGTTCTTCTGCCAGACGGTCCGTCTATCACTGTAGAAGGAACAGTGACGACAGAAACAAGGGAAGAAGAAGAAATTCACCTGACTTTATTAAAGGTTGGTCAGAGAATTTTTATATGACTTTTGGAGGGTAGAGATATGTGTAGGGAAGGAAAAAAATCTGCTTGAAGGTTAAATCTCTCTGTCACAGCCTGACTATCATATAGAGCACAGGCCTATCTCTTGCCCTTCTGTGAGGGTCCTGGAAGACAAATGATAGATCCTGAGGTAGATAGGGGAGACAGAAAAGAACAAGAAAATAGTTTCCTAATAATCCAAATTTTTCAACCAGAAGTCAAACTTCACTCTGTCTCTTAAGGCAGAAGCCCTTGGCATAATCCAAATTCCTTAATACTCTTTCACACCCACAGATTCATTACAAGAACTACAGAAATATAGGAAAGGCAAAAGACTACTACTCTGCACCGTTCATCCTGGCACTAAGAGACCTCTTCAATCAGGTGGAACAAGGCACTCTCCCAACCTGCCCCAAGACTGGCAAAGATTTAAGCATGGGCCGGGCCCGGGAAGTGGGTTGGATGGCAGCAGGACTGATGATTGGGGCTGGTGCCTGCTACTGTGTTTACAAACTGACCATAGGAAAGGATGACGGTGACAAGTCTGAGGAGGAAGGAGATGAATGGGGGGATGACCAGGACCTAGATGAGGAGGAGTCCAAAATTTGGTTTGATTTCACAACCATGGTGCGACCCTGGAATAAGGATGAGGATTGGACAAAACCTGGGGTCCCAGGTGGCAATGAGGACAGGCCATCAGGGGGAGGAAAGGCTAAGACAGCACACCCAATAAAACAGCGGCCATTCCCATATGAACATAAAAATACATGGAGTGCTCAAAGCTTTAAAAATATCAGTTGTATTCTTGAGTTCTCCAAGTGTCCTCCCATTCAGGGAAAATTGATGTTTGCAGAGCCCAAGGATGCTGTTTTCTCACTTAGCCACAATGCCAATAGACATTTAGCCAGCCCATCAATCACTGGAGATGCAATCCTCACTCCCCACCCCACTGTCAGGGAGGAGGCTTTGTGTGCCCCAGATAACTTGAAGGGGAGTAGTGAAAATCAGGGCCAGATTAAGATGTACGCCGATGAGGTGTGTCGGGAAACTGTGCCACATTGCTGCAACTCATTTCTGCAGCAGGCTGGATTAAATTTGTTAATGAGCATGACAGTTATTAATAACATGCTTGCCAAATCCGTTTCAGACTTGAAGTTTCCTTTGATATCCGAGGGAAGTGGATGTGCTAAGGTTCAGGTTTTGGAACTGCTGATGGTTTTGTCTGAAAAGCCAGTCTTGGCGGGGGAGTTGCTGGGTACCCAAATGCTATTCCCCTTTGTGATAAACAAGTGGAAATAGAGATATTCTCCTGGAAACGCTCGCCCCTTAAGTGGCCATGTGGAGCAGAATGGGACTGAATCTCCCCCAAACACGGTTTGGTTTGCAGATGTCATAGAATCTGCACTGGGTGCTACTGAGGATTCGGGCTTGGCCAGTCATCAGTCTCTGGGTGAAAGTTCCAGTCACTAAATCAAGGACTACACTCTCATTGGCCAGGCAGGGGCCCCCACAGAGCTCTGGGTAACGAATTGGTTTTGCAGTCTGTAGGCAAAGTGCACTGTAAATTACTCCCTTGCAGCCTTCCTCAGGCTGTAGAGGGATCACTGTAGCCTGCCAGCTGTGGCTAAAGGACATCAAATTACAGCATCACGAGTGCTATTGTTGCCTCTGGTGGTCTCCCTGTCTAAGCAGGACCACTTCTGAGAGACCACATCCATACAGGAAGCTTGTGCTGAAAATGCATTTGCTGCTGCTTAGGTGGAAGTAATTTTTCCTTTACTCTTTCTTCTAACACCAGCTGATGGATGGCAAATGAATCTGTTCATCCAGAAAGTGCACTCCCCTTCTGTCCATACTACTGACTTAACCTCATCCCCAAAGTCTGCATCTGTGTGTATCGTCAATAAACTTGTGTGCTTTGATCGGCCAAACGAAGACATGGTCCTTGTCGTTGAGTTTACAGTCTGCACAAAGAGAAAGACAAAGAATGCACAATGAACGCCAGCTGACTGGGGTGTCTGCTCCCCAGCAGATGGATGCTTATCAGTGATCGCGGGAGGCAGGGGCAGAATGGGGCTTCAGTGTTCAGAATAAACCTCAAGAGAGGGGCTGGGGCAGGGGTGACAGGCTGGGGGGCGGGGGCCTGGAGGTTGGCAGAATTAAGTTGGCATCGTGTTGAGAGAACTAGAGGAGACCATATCCTTGAAGCCTTGAAGCAGGCACCCCCTGATAAAGGTATCTGCTCGACTGCTGGCCTGGGGAGGAAGGCCAGTGTCCTTGAGGTTTGTCTAGACAGTCCTTGGTTGCTAGGGTGGGGGAGCTGGTGTGTGTGTGTGGGGGGGGTGGATCCCTGTCATGCATCCCTGCACATCTGACGCATAATCATCACCATAAAGATGGCCTCTTGCCCAGCCTACCTGATCTACCTATCTGTTAAACCCACTTCTAGCCCTCCTCCCTTGCTTGGGATGCCAAGCACTGCTTCCTGGCAGAGTAAGAGGGTTGGCAGCTGCTTCTTATGGGGGAATTTCCTTTCTTTCCTAACTCCCCCTGCACATTGATTGGGTGGGACTCGGGAATGGAATGGTGGAGACCTTCATGACCTTGCCAGGGGGTAGTAGGGCAGATGCCGAGGGTGCTTAGCACAAGGGACCAACAGGCCTGGCCCACTGGTCCATCCTTCCAGAGACATCTCTGCACCCTCCCTCTGAGGTCCTGGCAGCCCCCAGAGGAATGGAAGAACCCTTGTGAGCCAAACCATGGATCCATCAGTCTGGCCAACTCATTCTTTTCCCACCTTCCAGAGCATTTCCAGACCCCTCCCAGAGAGCCCTAGCTTCTGCCTCACCGAAGTCAGGTTCCGTATGTGTTTGCAGCCTCTCAGATAGTGATCCACTTTCTCAAAGCCATGACATAGCCACTAAACACATCTGCTCTGCTTGTGCAGTGCTGCTTCTGTGTCAGGTGCCCTCTCCTGGTCAGCCTCCCTGGGATTGTAGGGTGGATCACCATGCCCTGGGCAGCAGTGGTCTGTCTGCACAGTGCCCTACTTTCAGCCTCCTCTCTTCCACACGGAACATGGTTTTCTTCCCATTTCCTCTTCTCCCTTCTGCCCAAGAGCTTTGGTTCCAGATAGGTTAAGGGGTTTCTCTCTTGCACTGTGTAGCTCGAACTGCATGCTGACCAGCAGGCCTGGAAGCCTCCCAGGTCCCCCAAACAACTCTAGGAAGTCCCCTGACCAAGAACGGGGACCCTGCATTTTCCGAGGCTCCGGGTGTTTGAACGGCCATTAAATGACCTCTGGTCACTGCCACACCACACCCCCATTGAGGCTCACCCTGCTAGGGCATCCTCAGCTGGCTCTGGGGCCCTGTCTTGTTCCCCAACAGCTGCCAGTGGGACTACCCTTTTCTCCCAGGTGAACCACAGTCTGGCTGGACAATCTGTTTTTCAAGGATTTCTCTGCAGACAGCTCCTGCATCCTCCTTTTCCAGTCCAGCCTGCCTTGCTGGTGCTGCCTTCAGTGACACCTCATTGCTCAGCCTCTTTTAATCTTAGCACAGAGGCAGAGGCTGCTCTCCTTCCTCCTAGCTTGTGGCCCAAATTAGCATGCACCTCCATACTCCCCTGCACACTGCTGAATTCCAATTTCCTGTTTGCGTATAGTTGTCCAGCATCTCTTGGCACTTGACATTTTAAGGCCAGCCACAGCTGACTCCTAACTCAGGCAGGGCCTTGGAGGCTTCCTGCCCATCTCCTGAGCAGTTCTGTCACAGGGAAGCCTGCCAGCATCGAGGTGTCTCCACTGCATGGTCTTGGCCCAAATCAAAACCCTCCTGTCCATTTGCTGGCACTGCCCTCCCGAAAACACTACCCCTTAGCCCTTGAACGGTTGTGGTGGTGCCAGGTAGAAGCCCAGTGCCCTGTGGGCCCTGCCTCTGTGGGAGGCAGATGGAGAGGAGTGGGAAGCATTCCTACCACCCAGGGCCTGCTGAAGACACCGAGAGGCCCTCAGCACTGGCAAGAGCACTTGTTACACAGATCCTACAGGCAGTGCAACGTAAACTAAGAACAGCCCTGAGCTACCAATCGCCAGACTCACCTGTCTTCTGCAACTATCAGACAGCCCTTTCTGAGTGTCCCACAGCAAACACTGGACAAGATCATCCATACTGGGCCTGTCACATTCTATGGGGAGGTGCCCTGCCTTGAAGATGCTGCCCCAGTCTGGGCCATCTCTTCTAGAAGTCCACAAATGATGCCACAGACTGCTTTCCAGCTTCACAGAGGGCCTTGGCTCTGCTTCTTACTTATCTCATCAGCACCTTTCCATTTGGTGCCTGACAGTACTAGCTTCTACACTAACTCCTGCACCTGGCCTCAGCCTGCCTCCTCCCCTGGGGATCCTGTAGTCCGAAAAAGCCGTTCACCCTCTCTCTGTAAGTGTATTCAAGGCTGCAGCCATCCAGCTTCCTGTGGGATCATCCGTCTCAAACTCTGCAACCTCGCTAGAGCCCTATATGTCACTCTCTAAGCAGTTTCCATCCCCAACCCATTCGCTTTTAAGTGCTACCCATGAGCCAGCATAGCCCTCACCAAGTCAATCTCTGTGCCTTGGCACCGTTCGGCTACGAGGTGAGCACAGTGGGCAAGATTTGCTCCTACCTCCCTTCTAGAGGATACTAACGGGTCCAAAATGCAGAAAGGTGCTGCACCAGAGCCCAGCAGAGCTCTGCAGAAGGTGCCTCACCCGCTGCCTGTTACAGTTGCTGCATGTGTCTGCTCACAGTCTGTTACATTCTTCCTTACTTCACTCGTGGCCTCCTTTTCACCTGGAAGGTTAATTTTCCCTGACTGTCTCTGTTTTTCGTGGGTAGCTTAGGATGTCCTTGCCCATGCTCTGATCACTAAAAGAGCCTCCTTTTCAGTTTCCCAGTTCTTTCATACCTTCCTATGTCAAGTTTTGTCTCGGAGATACGGTAGGAATTACTTCTGAGCAAGACGGACAAGAGTGATGTGATTTGCTTTCTTTGCCCAAATGGATAACCAATGAGCCCAGCACCACTAGTTGAGTACTCCATTCTTGTGCTAGTGTGGGACACAGTGTGGCATCCTCATGCACCCAGGCCCAGTGTCCCTCTGTGCCTTCCTGGCATTGAAGTCCCTCGTAAGGCACACTGCTCCCTCCCAGGAAACTCTAGATGACGTGGGGAGCCTCCGCTCACTGGGTAACACGAGGCAGGTGGTGTGTGTGTTGGCGGGGAGGGTTCTGCTGGTGGGTGTGAGCAGGTCTCTGTCCCATGTACCTTCCCTTCCAGGGACATAATCCGATCCACAGGAAGCTTAGCGGCCCTTACCCTGAAAACATGAGCACCATGGGCAGTGGCACTGCTCTCTTTCCTCTCCTAAATTACTGTATGTGTGTAAGACAGAACCATGTTTATTTTCTATGTGTAATCTTTTCAAACTGTTCTATAAGATAGCTATTGGCACACCTGACATATGGCCATTTATCACTTCTGAATTCTTTTATTTCTAATGGTTTATTTTCCTCATTCTTTGTTTGTATGTGTGCTACATTTGATTACTTATGAAATTTATATTTTGTGTTTCTTTTGATATTTTCCTTAAAGATATATATGTAAATATAAAAATGTTATTGTTATATTCTTTCTTTCTTCATTACAGTTTTTGTCAACCCCATATTATAAGAAAAAATTTGCTTATTTCCTATAAATACATTATTCTCTTTAGTGTTAGTCTCTCTGTTAGCCTACTCTGTATGTGTTTGTACACCTTACTTTTTGTACGTATAGTATGAAATAAATTTTGTACCTTCATTTTTTCTAAATGTATAGTTATTTATCCTAATGTTACTTGTTGCAGATCCACCTTTTGAGTTTTTATTAAAATTCCATTAAGTTAATAGATTAAATTGACTTGACTTTGCATCTTAAAAATCTTCCCATAGTGAGCTGTGCATTGTGATGCATGCCTGTAATCCCAGCCCTCAGGAGGCTGAGGCAGGAGAATCATTAAGAGTTCCAGGCCATCCTTTGGCTCCATAGTGAGCTGAAGACCAGCCTGAACTACAAAGTGAGACTCTTCCTTTAAAAAAATCTCCCCTTTACCACACTTATTCATACCCTTTTTTGTCATTTGTGACACTTTATTTCATAAAGACTTTTCACCTTTCTTTTAAAGTTTATTAAGCACAATCCTATCTTCAATATCTGAAATTCTGTCCTAACATTCACTTATTCTGCTGTGGAACATTTCAATGGAATTTTTAATCTCTTGGATATCTGCTTGGATGTGTTTCATGTTTTCCATTTCTTTCCTATGCTGGGCATTCATGGTTTCCATCATTTTCCTCAGCTTCTCTGTTTTTTGTTTGGTTGGTTTTTTTAATCTGTGTCTGCTCTAGAGTTACTAATCTTGCCTTTTTTTTTTGGTTCCGGGGATTGAACTCTGGGCCTTGCGCTTTCAAGGCAGGCAGCAGAACCACTAATCCTGTCTTTCATTATGGTCAGCATTTCTGTTGTTATTTGAGAAATTATTTCTGATTTGAGTTTTTCCAGAGCCTCTTCCATCTGTTTTGTTACTTCCCTTGTTACCAGTTCAGGGAGTCCAGGTGGTTGACTTTTGGATTTTTTTACCTCATTGCCCCCTGGATTTGCCTTTGGTGAGCTGGAAGTCTGGGTTTGCATCTTGTTTAGATGTCTCCTCATTTCAATTTTTGTTGTTGATATTTTTGGTTTAATTCTTGGGTTGATGCTTGTATATTGCTTATTGTGAGTATCTTTATTGCTAGTATTTAGAACCCTTGAGGAATAGCTACTTCTCAGATTGTCTTCCAGGTATAGATGGCCTTTGGGTTTTGAGTCTGTAATGACTTTTAGGCAATCTTAGTCTTGATATGCCAGGAGGAACAACTGACTAGAACAATCATGTCACCTTGACCAAAATAATACAATCAACACCATCAATAGCATCAAACACAGCCTATAAAATGACAAACTTTGGTAACTATTAATCTGCCACCTTTAACTGCATGAACTAGACTTGTGGTCATGTATCAAAATCTGGAACCAACCAGAAATATGTTTGCAGTAAATGAGCCCTTCGATATAGCAAATTTACCCTCTGGGGAGAGGACTTAGAAGGAGTTGGGGGGGAATAGTAGGAGAGAGAAAGGTTAGAAGTAAGGCTAGAGGACACAGGAAGATCATGCAAATTTGGGGAAACTGTGAAGACAGAAGGAAAAGAGAGAAGGAAGGAGCAAAAACAAGAACAGAACAAACTAACAGCAACAGGAAAACTAGAAGCCATATTCATGCTCCTATAAAAATAAGAACAATGGGAAAAAAAACAAGGCAGGACAAAAACAGGAACAAGAAAGGAGAGAAATGAAGAAGAAAAGAAGATAAAAGAAAACAATATCCCCTTCAAGGTGTGTCTCTGCAGTCACCAGTAAACAATGTTGGCATTGTACACATCCAAGTCAACTATCTCAGCGAGCCAGCTATAGTCCCCTGAAATTCAGGCTGGTTTCTGGCTGTGAGGCTGGAATTGAGCTCTCTGACCTCATATGGGTTTCAACTCTGCACAATTCCATTGTAAATTCCCTTGCAGTGAGTCCAGGTTCCAACAGGAGGTGCTGACTCCAACAACTTACCAACTGCTGCAGTCTGCTGTGTCTTTTGTTGCAATGACTCTCTTTGCTCTCCCAGTGGGCTTTAAGTTCTCAACAACAAGCCTCAGAGATGCCCTGTCTCTGCTGCTCACCACTGTGCCTTCTTTCTGAGTTCAGAATGATGGCCTACCTGTGCTATGCCATTTGAGATCTGAATCCCCATGCCCCACTGCTCCTGGTGGGCCTATGGCTCAGGCCTGCACCCTGCTGCTCTCCTGGTGGGCCTCTGGCTGGGGCCTGTGCCCTGCTGCTCTCCCAGTAGGCCTCTGGCTTCTTTTAAAGTTTTTTTCATATGTGTTTATTTGTTTTTGTGCCTAGACATGGTCTTTACCGTCTCTGACAATGCTATGCTGCTCTGACTCTGCTATCCTTATCCCAACACACTGGATATACATTATCTTTGGTTTTTGCTTTCCAGAACTCTTTCTAAAGACCCTCTCCTTTCTTTTTTTTTAACTTATGTTTTCTTCCTCCCCAGTCCTCTGGCACTGCAGCAGGCTAAACTAGTTCTTGCTTATTCAGTTATGTTTTATTTTCATCCTTGGCAAAGTCTCCATTAGTTTGCATATCAGTATTTTATTGTGTTATGTTCTTGTGTATCTGAATATGAGATAATTTTGAAATAAGTAAAGGCAATTTGATGGCTCAAGTTATTACCACAAATAAACACTACAAATAACCATTTCATACAACCCCTCTCTGAATATATATTTGCATTTCATAAAGATCGATTGTCGAAATGTAAATTTATACCCACAGTTCTGTGGGGGTTTTTAATCCAGGCCTCTAAATTGGGTAGTAGATGAAGTTGGTGATTTGCTTAACCAGGAGTGGGAACAGAGGTAGGGAAATGATAGGAGATGTAATCACCAGCCTTCTTTCTCAGCTTGAGCTATCCTGTACAGTTCCTGGTACTTTTGCAATTTGTGCTGATGAACATAGAAAAACTAACCCAGATGCTCTTAAATTTCCCAGGAATTTATTTGGTCATATCTAATACCCACTCCCATCTAGAGTTTCAATCTGGGAATTGATTTGAGGCAGGAAATATGAGATTAGTTGTCCTTCCTTCTAGTCCCCTCTATCTATCCTAAATTTCTCTCTGATGAACACTTCCCTTAGATCAGTGATGTTGAGCCTTTTAGAGATTAAGTGCCCAAACTGCAACCCAAAACCCACTTATTTATTGTGAAGTACGAACACTGCAATTAAACCTGAATACTGAGGTTTTAGTTTAGAAAAAAGAATTCATACATTAACATCTTTTGTCTTAAAAGAAAAACACAATAACAGAGATTTCAGTGATACAGCTTTTTATTGAAAGATGAAAGATCGCCTTTGGTGTGCTTTTACACATTTAATGTGGCCTTTGCTGATAAATTTGTCAAACGTTGCCTCATATTTCATTAGCACATGCAGCACTCAGATCACTTGTTAGTCTGTTTCTTGTATCAGGTTTGATATAATTCAAGGCTGAAAACAGCTGCTCACAAGCATAAGATGATCAAGAAAAACAATCCCAAGTGCTTTCATTGACTTAAAATTATTTGGCAGAGAATTCCACACTTTAAGGATTTCATTTTCAGAACTCCCAACCATATTATCTTTTATCACCCTTTCACACTTTATCTTCTGTACGGTTGAATACAATTTATTTTTCCAGATAGAGCTTTCTTGATATTTCAATAGCTCTATTTCCAGATTTCCAACATCTAACCAATGTAAATAGGAAAGATCAAGTTCTCCAAATTTGGCTTTATCTGGAGAAATAAGAAAACACAGGTTTGTCTCCATCTTACAGAGCTGTACAAATTTGTTACTAAAATTTTTCTTTGCAGCTGCTACAATGCTAGAAAATTACTTGTAAATTTCCTGATGCCTTGTAAGATTGTCTGCAAAAGTTGTAGAATTTGCTAAATGCATTTTTGAAAAATATTTCAGCTGCCCACTTTTAAGGTCTCTTTCAAAAGCCTGCAATTTTCTGTCAAATGTTTTGATATCATAAAACGTCTTTCTGCTGTTTTCCCTACAACTTGTAGCTTTTTGTTTAATACATTGAAGTATAGTGTAAAATCTGTAAATAAATAAATAAATAAATAAACATACGATTGTTAAACCAGGCCATATTAGTGAGCTATGGATATTCCTGCCCTTTTTCATTCATAAACAGCCCAATTTCTTTCAAGCAGGCTACATATCTCTCCAGGACTCATCCTCTGCTCAGCCATTGGACATTTTTGTACATGAGTAAAACATTGTACTGTGCCTGAACCTCATCAAGAAGTGCTTGAAACGGTTGGAAATCAGGAGCAAGAGCCATGATGTAATTCACCATTTTTGTGACATCTTTGGGGATGTCATCTAATTTTTGGCTGCTTTCCCTGGCACAAAGAACTTCTTGATATATAATACAATGAAACTGAATGAATGGATGTTTTGCTTCTTTAACAAAGAACTGTACGAAACTAAATGTTGCCCTCACCATGCAAAAGTGCCCCATCACTAGTAATTGAAACCACTCTTTCTGGTCTTATGTATTGTGACAAAAAGAAAAAAAACCCTTCATCACAACATTGTAGATATCTATCTGTTGTGTTCTTCCAGGCAAAGACACCAGTTTCACTTGCTCTTCTCTCATGATGTCACCAACAGAATAATACAAAATTACTGCTAGCTTTGCATGATTATTTTTATTTGTGCTTTCACCCAAGCGTATGGAGTATCAGGCTGCCTTTTGTAAGTCAGTAGTGAGTAGTGAGCTGCTAACATCACTTATGCGAAGGACTTAATCTTTTACAGTATTTCTGCTAAGTGGCATCTCAGAGATTCATCGCATAATTTTATCCTTGTTTGGGAAATCATGAAAAAGGGAATTACTCCCAGAAAACATAGCTATTGTGATAAAATCTCCATCGGAGGGGAACTCACCATGTTTTTCCATGCCCAGTAAAATTTGAAAGCTGGCAGTTTGATTTGTTTTATTTTTTTTTTAATTTTAAATTTTAATATTATTGGTACATTTTAGATATACATATGGATAACATTCATTATAGGGAATTTGTACCTGTACATGATATATTTTGCCTCTTTTTGTCCCATTCCCCTCCCTTCCTTTCAGCCCCTTTTCCCCTCCTTATTTATAAAAGCTTTGTTTCCATATTTTTCCTTCTATTCTCTTTCTTCTTGTCCCTTCCTTCTTTTCCCCCTCCACCATCTCTTGTTCCCCTTCCCATGTGAACATTTTCTTTTCATTTTCCAATATCTATTGTGCATTTTGATCCTTATTTACACTTCTAATTTTTCACATCAGAGATATAATGCAGTATTTACACATGCATGTCTGATTTATTTCAGTTAAGAGTGTGGTCTCACTGGGCATGCTGGCACATGCCTATAATCCCAGCACTCAGGAGGCTGAGGCAGGAGGATCACTATGAGTTCAAGGCCACCCTGGGCTACATAATGAATTCAGGGCCAGCCCTGAACTACAAAGGGAGACTCTGCCTCAAAACAAACAAACAAACAAAGAGTGTGGTCTCAAGGTACATCCATTTACCTAGAAATGTCTCAAGTTTCTCTTTATAGCAGAGTAGTACTCCCTTGTATAAAAAAATACATTTCTTTATCCATTCATCAACTGATGGGCGTTTGGACTATTTCCAAGATTTAGCTATTAAGACATGTGCTACTATAAACATGAGTGTGCATATATTGCTGTGGTGTGATGCTTCTAGTTCTTTAGGGAAGATACCAAGAAGGGGAATAGCTGGGTTAAATGGAACCTCTAGTTTTAGTTTTTTGAGGAATCTCCACACAGATTTCTATAGTGGTTGCAACAGTCTACACTTCCACCAACAGTGGAAAAGAGCTCCTTTTCCCCCACAACCCCACCAGCATTTGTTATTGGTTGATTTCTTAATAATAGCCTTTCTGTCTGGAGTGAGATGAAATTTCAGTGTTGTTTAATGTGCATCTCTTGAATGACCAGTGATGTTGAACATTTTTCATATATATATTTGCCATTTCCACTTATTTATTTATATTTTTTGTTACCGGGGATCGAACTCGGGACCTTGTACTTGCAAGGCAGTGGAACCACTGAGCTAAATCCCTAGCCCTGCCATTTCCACTTCTTAATCTGAGAAGTGTCTATTTATTTCAGATGCTCATTTTTGGGTTGGGTCTTTCAATTTGAGAGGTCTGATTTTTTTGAGTTCTTTATATATTCTAGATATTAGTCCTTTGTCTGAGGAACAGTGGGCAAGAATTTTTTCCCACTCTGTGGGTTGTCTTTTCACTCTGTTGGTGGGTTTTTTTGCTGTTCAAAAGCTTTTTAATAAGATGAGATTCCAGTTGTTGATTTTTTGTAATATTTCCTGTGTAATCTGGGTTTTGTTCACAAAGTCTTTGCCTACATCTCTGTCCTCAAGAGTTCTACCTATTCTATCTTCCAGCAGAGTTAGTGCTTTTGTTTTAATATTTAGGTCTTTGATCCATTTTGATTTTTGTTTAGTGCATGGTGAGAGATATGGGTCTAGTTTTAGTCTTTGGCACGTGGAAAGCCAATTTTTCCAGCACCATTTATTAAAGAGGCTATCTTTTTTCTAGAGAAGGTTTTTGGTCCCTTTGTCAAAGATAAGGTGACTGAATGTGTATGGAATTTTTTCTGCATCTTCTAATCTGTTCTATTAATCCTCGGTTCTGTTTTGTTTGTTTGTTTGCCAGTAGCATGGTGGGGTTTTTTTGTCACAGTAGCTTTGTAGTGTAATTTCAAGTCAGGGATTATGATGTTCCCTGCTTTGCCTTTGTTGCCCAGAATTGCTTTTATTTGGTACCAGAAATTGAACTCAGGACCTTGCTCTTGCAAGGCAGGCAGTGGAACCACTGAGCTAAATCCCCAGTCCTCCAGAATTGCTTTTGATATTCTAGGTCCCTTCTTGTTCCAAATGAATTTTAGGATTGTTTTCTCTAATTTTGTGAGGCTATCAGTATTTTGATCAGGTTTGCATTAAATCTGTGTAACAGTTTTGGAATTACGGCCATTTCACTATATTAGTTCTTCCTACCCAAGAACAAGGAATACCTTTCCATTTTCTGATATTCTCTTTGATCTCCAATCCTGTCTTCTATATTCAGTGTTCTGGCCTCACATTGGTTCATTATGTTGTGTATACTTTCAATGAAAATTTTAATCTCCCATATATCTATTTGAATCTGTTTCATGGATTCTATTTCTTTCCTATGTTGGAAATCTGTTTCCAACACAACCATGCTTCTAACAAAAACATGTTTCATGGGTTCCATCATTTTCTTAAAGTCCTCTACTTTAAAAAATCTGTATCTGCTCTAGAGTCACTAACCATGCCCTTCATTATGGTCATTAACTCTGTAGTTATCTGAGAAATTATTTCTAATTTGATTTTTCCTGGCGCCTCATTCATTTCCTTTGTTACTTCCACTGTTACCACTTTAGAGAGTCCATGTGGGTGGCTTTCGAATTGTTCCACCTCATTTCCCCCTGGATTTGCCTTTGGCTAGCTGGAAGTTTGGCATAGCATCTTAGTTCTGTTTCTTCTCATTTTCTATGTTTTTTAGTTTAATTCCTGGGTTGATGCTTGTAAATTGCTTATAGCAGGTAGCTTTGTTGCTAGTATCAAAAACCCTTAGGAAAAGACTACTTCTCAGAGATGTCTTCCAAGTGCAGCTGGCTTTTTGGTTTTGAAACTGTTGTAAGATCCTACCTCTTTAATTTATTGGGGATGAGAAATTGGGGCCTATTTGGCCTAGCCCTTGGTCCTTTGGCACTGGCCTATAGTATTGTTTAATTTTAATTTTTTTTAAAGCCATGTAAAACCCGAAGGCATTAAAATTTATTAAATGATGCAATAACAACAGAATTCTTTATTTACAATAGCATTATTTAACATTAAATAAGCAAATAACATCAGCAAGGCAATATTAACTTGCATAAATGTATTTAAAATTTCTCTGAATATATCTAACTTTGCATAAACTGCTCACACTAGAAATACAAACATCAATGCAAGTGAACAAAGTGATGTTGCATCAACTCTGTTTTGAAAATAAATCACAACCTGAAACACTGTAAGCTTTCTCCTGAAGAACCATAGTTTATATATTGCTTAATTTTACCCTTGTATAATCTTTTCATATACACACATCTCAGATGCAACTTTATGAGTAACTGTACAAATAAAACCCACAAATGACAAAGGAAAAATATGACAGTTAAATGTTTGAAGAAATGTATCATCATCACTCTTCAATAACATAAAGGTTAAGTGATGATGCACTTATTCAAAAATTGTACACAATTCACTATACAAATATAATACATCGGACAGCTATGTAGGAATATACAAGACTTAAAAACAGATCTAAGGCATTATGCTAGATTTTAGCATTTTGAGGTTCTTGCACATAGCTTTTACCTGTAGTAAGAAACTTAAAAGACTTTGTTTTAGTCTATAAAGAAACACCAGGGAGAAAATTCTAATTAAAATTGAAGCCACTACAGTAATTTTCTTTTGTGCAGAGAATGCTTTGCTCTTAGGCAGCATACTACCATACAAAAACTAGAAAATTTTAAATTCACACCAACAATTAATGGCTTAAGTTGCATTTCAAAATTGATTGTGTATTTTGGGTTCTGCAAGTGGATCTGTGCCACCCAGTTCATGTGTTAAGCCCATATGAACTCCATTTTTAAACACAGATTAAAAATTGCATTATATAAATTGCAAAAACATTGCTTTCAATTATTACAGGCCATAAGAGATACACATCAGGAGAGGGGCTTTTTAATCTTTGAGTCAAACAAATTCATTGTAGTAAAACAGCTCTCTTCACTTTTAAACTTACCACATTACATGAACACTTAATGGGTTTTACAACCAAGTTAATGTATGTATACTTTTCACATTATGTTTTTCACATTTAATAATATAAGTAAAACACTGATTATTTGTTCTATCAACAAAAACCAAGTACTCAGTCTAACAAATTTATTGTGTACAGCATGAGAAATACTGATAATGAAGGGAATTGATTTGGCTTTTGCTTCAATAGTGATCAATATGATCAGAGGACCTTCACTTATTTTCTTCTCCTAAAAAGATGTAAAACAAAATCCACTACCTTATCTGAACCCTAAGAGAATTTACTTTATAATCTCTTTCCTTCAAGACAGTAATGATCATGAATTATTCTAAACTGCCAGTCTCACAGCTCTGCAGATTTGTCTGACTTGGGACTGATGTTAAAACACAGTGAGCAGATGGGTAACAATGAAAAAACACAAGCTTCTTTTGGATAGTGTTACAGTGAAAAAAGACAAATCCGGTTAAAACACCATTTTCTCTTTTGTGCTGTGTGAAGTTGAGTCACTCCAACTCACGCATTTCTAAAAATGAACTTACAAGGGGTCATGCTGAACTATGCAGCACATGAACCTCATCGCTGGGATAAAGCCATGGAGTTCCAGGCCCACCTCTTTCATGTTTGTCGTCAGCACTGGGCCACCCACTGGTTTGGTGGGGAACAGCAGAGCCTCTTGAAGGGATGTATCTTGGCCAGCTCCCTGGATTGAGATCCCTCTCAAAGTGGAAAAAAATACTGAAATGCCAATTTCCAGAAAGTTTACTATGGAGCAACACTTTCAGACCTCTACTTACCATTTATCTTTGGGCTATATCTCTTCCTATATTTCCATACTTGGTACATATATAGAGAGATATATAAACATAAATAGGGGTAGTTTGTACATTTTTCACCCTGCCACATATAAGCAATCAAATTTCAAGGAAAAACTTCTGTTCCTAAAAAGCCTGGCTAATGAGATATTATAAAATATTTTGCTTTTTAGACATCAAAAAGGTACCATTCTGAAATTTAGGTAAGAAAGTATGTGTATTGGGGATGGGAAGAAGTAGCTCAAAAAAGGTAATCAGTTCCTTGGTATTGCAGTTGTTGGAAACTGATACCAATTAATAAGAGATTATTTCCCTACCAGAGTGGGCAAGAAAAACAACCATAAAAGTGTCCTACTTAGTAACATGTAGTCTTTCTAAGGTTCATTAAGAAAGAATATAAACATATAAAAATCAAGAATTGGTTCCTACAGTGGCTGCATATCATATAGATTAGATAAATGATTTATGAGCAGAATCAGGAGGTTTAGAAAATAAAGTCTAAAGTCTACAAATTAGGTCGAATCAAGGCATTGATATCCTTTAAAAAACACCTTTAGGAGACATTGCTATGAAGATATCTAATTTAATACTGAAGTACCGCATTTTTGAGTCAATTCCACAATATGTATACCTCACAAAAATTATACAATTAAAACACTTAAGTTCTCAACTTAAATTATTGCTTGTTTACATATAAACTGGATTTTTATGTACCTTATAAAACTTCGGCTTAGTCAGCACTACTAAAAAACAAAATAAAAAGCACATGGCAGAGGTTAAATCTGTCGTGATATCTGCGGTCAATTTCAATACATGGATTTTTCTCCCATTTTGGAGGCCCGAGTTGCTGGGGAACAGAATAAACATGCTTCTGAAGCAGTGGCCATAGCTTGACTGGTATCAAGTCTTAACTTTGCTCCTCTCCTTGCCAGTAAAAGTATTTTTCTGAAATCCAATATTTAGCAATTGGTAAGTGGCTGGCAAAACATTTCAGGAAATTAGAGGGAACAGGGAAAAGCAAAGAGGGAAAGAAGAGTTAGGGTCAAAGGAAGGAGAGATGCTAATTCAAGCTGTCTGACCAACCTAAAGGGAACTTAATTTAGAAATGAAAAATATTTATTGATTCACAATTTAGGTGAACTAATTTAATTTTAACAGAAAAAGTTGAAACAAAACTTGAGAATATCAACAGCCCTCTCACAGGCTCCTTTTTGCCTGTTCAGGAACCAGAAATTCTTTCCAACAAGGTCTAAAGAGCTTTCTGCAAAGATCTGGTGAAGCCATCGATGACCCTAATGAGACCCCGTGCCCTTCGCTGAGGGCCTGAAGTGCATTGAGGGAACTGTTGGTATAACTATGGCTATTTCCTGTGCTGCTACAGACTCCCACGGGGGGAATGCAAGCTTCCTGCAGGGGAAAACTGACTGGGTGGGATGTGAGGACTGCCAGCCACTTCGGGGCTCATGCAGTGCCTTGGTGAAAGCATGGAGTTGGGCTGCCCTGGATTCATGCCAGGGCTGCTCTGTGAGGGACTGTTCATTTTGAGTGCATAGTTACTACCCTGAGGAGTGTTTGCTTGCATGCCTGACACATGGTTCATTCCCCCAGAACCACCGAACCTGCCCATGGGCATGCCCATTTGTTCCTTTGGGCCATTTATGGGAAAATTTATATTGCTACTGAGGGTCATGTCCTGACCTGGGTTCCCACTGCACATGGCCTGATGGGCAGGGCTGCTAGAGCTAATTGGACTCAATGGCTTCCCCACTGCTTGTCCAGTCAGATCCGGATTCATTACACATACGTTCTGCTCTCTGTGAAACATGTGTAAAGGTATTACAAGCTGAGGCTCACTAGTAGTCTGAGAATGGATCAGTTTGCTCTTGGTTTGCACAGCAACAACAGTGCCATCGGACATGGAGAAATGATAGATTTGACTGAATGCCAATCCTTGTCTCAGACACAGATTCCCCTTCATGCTGTGCATGGAACTTCTGAATGCACCTTCTCACTGATCCTCCCAGCCTGGTTTCGTGGCTGCTCTCATGGTACTAGTATCCAGAGAAGTGATCTTCCCTTGGAGATCCTGACGAGTAGTAAAACTTTCTGATGAGGGAAGAACTGGTCTTTCCTTCATGGGGACTCTTCCTGCCACACAAATCAAGCAGGACTGCAAATCTTCTCCTTCTTCTTTGATGGACTTCAGTTGAGAGATGGCAAAGCACTGCATAGTTTCATATTTCTGATGTGCTTCCTGATTATCATGACCTTCCTCTTCTGATTTGGGTAGAGGTTTTACCAGCATCTGACAGTTGAAAGTATGGCTGTTCCGCCTGGGAACTTCTCCAGACCAAGATCCCCCATTTACTATAGACTTTGGCAGCAGATTTTTGACAAATTCAGCGTGGTCCCCAACATGCAGGATGCTATATACACTTTTGTTCATCAGCTCTTCTTGGTTATACCTTAGATACTGTGTCACATTCTCTGAAACAAACACCACGTTGCCTTCCAGGTTCACTATAAAGAAGAACCCATCCAGGGCCTCAAGCATTATGGGCCCCAGCACATCCTTGTCGATGACACCCTGGCCTGTGGATGATACGTCTGACTTCTGCACTTCATCTATGTTGGCAGCTGCTGCTTTCTCTTGTTCTTTGATCTGACAAATTTGCTTCACAGTTTCTTTTAAGATTGCACATTTGTCAGGTTTGAAGTTAAAGTTGTCTATATCATTAAAATTTGCAAAAATCAGCTCTGCAATTTCTTCTATATATTTATTTTCCTGTTCATGATTACGCTTCTCAGTGCTCCTTTTGGGGCTGGGTCCAAGCTGGTCAGAACATTCCTTTCACTTTCTTGTCTCTGCCCTGGCTATGTCAGAGTTATTTTCTCCCATCCCACTCATCTTGAACACATATCAGCAACTGTGCCTGTACACACGGCAGAAGATCTATAAATTTGTAGCCAAATTCAAGAGAAATCTCCGCAGAACACTGTGCAGCCTAAACAAAGACAACCTGAGCAAACTTCTGAGCACTCAGCACAGTCATTTCTGCCCCAGATCCATCATACCTTCTCAGCTTGCTGGCTCGGGTCGGTCACTCCATCAGGTGCCGGTTGCCTTCAGCGCTGACCTTTGCCACCCAAGCTGTGGCTGAGACTGCGGCAGCCATGTTCCCTGTAGTATTGTTTATGACCCACAGGTAATCTCAGTCTTTGCATACCAGGAAGAACAACAATCTACAACAGTAATTCTGAGCTGGGGTTCCTCTTGAATTTGCTCACCACCAGCACAAGTGAGCAATGTTACACTGACCACCAGCTTTTGGCCTGCTCTGAAGAAGGCATCTGAGTGCATTTCCTACATTGTGGAGGCGTCTGCTAAAATCATAGCTAGTCCAAGCAAACATATATATACATATATATCCTTGCTCTTGTTTTCATAAATTCTTCACAAACCACTAAACATAATGCTACAGATTCAAATATGCCAGGGGGACAGCACAACATTAAAAGAACCTCAGTCTCTTAATTAGAACATGTCTTTGCTAAATTTTAGATATTAAATTTTAATTTTTCATAAGAAAACTGAAAGCTAAAATGTTATGTTAATAAAAATGAATGTATTAAAACTCACAGCCAGTCCAAGCAAATATATACTGCATATATATCCTTAGTAGTGCACTGACAGGCCATGCAAAGCTTAAATGAGTTGCAGCTAATGAGTTGTGGCTGTGACATCATTGCTTGGTGCTGCTACTCATTTGCAAGGGTGCACATGGCCACTATGTGCACTATTATCCAATGTTTAGCTGCTGGGATGATGCTGGGGCATCTTGGCTGCTCACATACTGAAAAACAGGGCTCTGTATGCCCACTGTGGCATGTATACCATAGTTTTGCTATCACTGCCTTAGATGAGTTGTCACTGTCCTTTTTTCCTATTACAAATAGTGCTTCATTGATTAATCTTACACAGATTTCTTTTTTCTTTCTTTTTTTCTTCCTCTTTTCATTCAAACAATTTTAGTTAATTTAATCATGTCTCCTAGTGTTTTCCTTTGTAATATTCAATATATTTGTATTTTTGTTGTCAAATTTGTTGGCTTTTGATGGTATATTTTGCCTCCAAATATGAAGGATAAGAAAATCAACATCTTGATATTATCTCTCACTTTTTGTTCCCAGTTGTTGTTAGTTATGTAATTTCTACTTCATCTGAGTTTATCACCATTACATTGTTTTATAACCATAATTGCTGCATATGTTTTCGTCTTAGAATTGTCACATTTGTTTTTGTCTTAGTTCCAAACTTATGTAGATTTCACACACACACACACATATTTATTTTTTATTAGCTGTAGTTTCTTTCCTGGTGATCCAGCCATTTTTGCCTTCATCTCTGTAACTGTTAAATTTTTCCACATATTCTTTCCTGAGGGCTGACGGGGCACGTTTCATCTTATTGTTATTTTCTCATCTCTCTTAAACTCTTGTTTACCTGCTTCATGAAAACTTTCAAATGTATATTATTTGGTTATGATTTTTATTTATTTACTGTAATATTTTTTAGTTGAGTTTTCTTCATCTGCCATCCCATGTCTCTTTTCTCCTTTTTTCATGCATTACCTATCTTTACCTCATGCCAATTCTATTCTGATTCTCTGCTTTTAAAAAATATCAGGTTTTCTTGAACCAGTTGTCTGCAGAATGTTCATCTAAGAAAAAAGCCAGAGTTGTCTTTCCCTCATACCAAGAATTTTCAAGAGTTAGCTGTGGGGCTATTGAAAGTGCAGTTTCTCCTCTTCCCTGCTATTCAGGGGTTGTCATTTTCAAAATTACTATGAGGATGAATTACTTCCTGAAAGTATGGCCTGTTTATATGATTGGTTCTTCAGCCCAATCTCTTTTTACTTCTTATAACCTGATAGGGTAACCTCAGTAGGCTCCATCAAGACTCCTGATGTCAACTGATGTCAACTTTGTACATGCTTCTTATCCTTAAGAAATGTACAAATGGTCCTTTCTGGCATTTGGTGTTGTCTAATATCTGACTTGAGAGTGTAGCTGGAGAATTTCTGGCAAATTAACTGAACAGACTGTCAAGCACAAAATCAATTTAAGAACTCACAGAGATGTTCTCTGTGAAGGAGTCAGAGTCCAGTACACTGAGAGGCTTAGTTTGAACAGAATCTCTGGTCAGCACCAGAAGGGCAAATATTTCCACATTCCCTGCTGGTCTTCCTGAGATTTATTACATGGCACAGAGAGCAAAAGAACTTGCATTAGTTTCTTCTTGTCCTTGTAACTGAGTTCATGCCTAAGAGAAAAATGGATGGAATTACAGATGCATAATTCACATTTCATTGCATATTTAGTTAAAATGGTTTTCCAGTATTAATTTTTTGTTGTTGTTGTTGTTGTTTTGTACCGGGGATCGAACTCGGGTCCTTGCGCTTGCGCAGCAGGCGGTGAAACCACTGAGCTAAATCCCAGGCCCTCCAGTATTAATTTTTTAGCACTCATCACATTCTATTGTATTTCCTATTTCCTTTGACTATTGCCTGTTAAATGATAAGCTCTATGAACACAGGAATAATGCCTGTTTTGTTTATTATTGAATCTCCATCTATCTGGCACATAAAATACTGTTCAGCGTATACTCAGTTTGGTCATCTTGCATGTCAGCCTGCAATTCTTGTTTTGGACAGGAGTTTATGTTTCTCCACATATTTTTGAAATAGGTTAATAAATGTGCATTATATTTGCAAAGATAAAATTTGTTTAAAAATATACTAAGCAATATTTACAGTATATTTAAATTAATTTAAATAAATTTTAATTAATTAAATTCAGGTGCATGAAAAAGACCGAAATATTACACACCCAGTATCTTACTGTTCCTTGGGGTTTTGTTCTTTGGTCTCTTCTTTTACTAGGAATTAGATATATTACCATGGCTTCAATTACCATGTGAGTCTTTATGACTCACGCGTCTATATACAATGATGCAATCCAAATGTTTAAATTTTGGAAAATGTATTACAGTAAAAGACACATTGCCACTAATCCCCCTCAAAATACTTTGCCTCACTTCAAACATATTTATCCCATCATTCTTGTCTGAAGCAGTTCTGGAAGTCCTCTTTCATGAATATCTTTATTTGCATAGTCATGGCTGGCTCAATGTCCTTAATGGATTCAAAACATTTATCTTTCTTTCATGGTCATTTTGACTTTTGGGAACAGCTAGAAGTTGAATAATGCAGATCTGGTGTATAAAGTGGATGAGAACACACCATAATGTTTTTAGTGGGCTGCCTTTCCATTTGGTGGTACTCAGTAGTAGCATTTTAGCCTACCCCATAAAGAAACTTGTGAAGGAAGACTTCCAAAACTGCTTCAGAAACTGCAAGAACAATGAGGTACATGTGTTTGAAGTGAGGGGGAACATTTTTATGGGGATTAATGGCAATGATGGAAAGACAATCCAGGAAAGGAGGGAGAAGGGAGGAAGGGGGAATAAAATCAATCAAAATGCAATATGTATGTGTAACAATTCCTCAAGCTGAGTGTAATTATTATAATATTGCAAATATATATTCATAAAAAAGATTTTGAAAACACATACCTTATTGTTTGATCAGGCCTTGTATCCTGAGTTCAATATTAATTTACTTGATGCCTACAGTTACATGTCCGCAGATATTTCATGCTCAACATATTTGAAATTAGAATCATTTCCTATCCTACATCAAAACTGTTTCCCATCCTGTATTCTCTGTCTCAGTGAACACAACCACTATCCACAGTTACACATGCTAGAACCTGTCATAATTGACTCTTCTCTCTCTTTCATCCCATGTTGCTAGCTTATCTCAAAGCTTCATTGATTCCACCTCATTAACTTTTTGAATAAATGTTATTTATCACAACAACACATACATAACAACAAAGCAATTAGTATACAGTTTATACTGAAAAATATTCCCTCATTCTCTTCCCTTGACTCAGTAACATTCTTTAAAGTAGCAATTTTTATTAACTTTTTTGATTTTTAGCTCTGTCTGATGCAGTGGTTCTCAACTGGGAGAGATTTTGTCTCCTTGGAGACATTTGCCATTTTCTGAAAGTATTTTGTTTGCTACTGGCTTCTTGTGGCTTGATTGTCACAACCTGAGGAAGGATGCTACTGTCTTCTTGTGACTAGAACCTACAATACACAGAACAGTCTCTGATCCAAAATGTTAATGGTTCTGTTCTTGTGATTATCTTTAAAACTGCAAAAATATTTGTGTGTAATGACCTTCATTTATATTACTATTCTCCCTCCCCTTTTCCTATTCTCTATGTTTATTGTATTGTTATTATTATGTAACTTTAATCAAACAATCCACAAATATTTCTTGAGCACCACTGTGTGCCAGGGACTATCCAAAGCATTTGGAATTCAGTAATAAGCAGGACAGAAGTAACCTTTATTAAGCTTTCTTTCTTGTGAAGGAAGTAGACAATAAAAAATCAATTAAAATAAATAAGATATCTTTAAATCATATCTACAATACTTTATTTTATACCATAAACTTCCACCAATATATATTTACTTCACACTTTGTAAAATGAGAACAAAAATCTATTATTCTTTTTTCTGTCCTTTATCATCTTCTATGTCCCACATTTTGTCAGCCACACTTTTATTAAGTCTCATATCTACTTGAAATCTCATTCCCATAAATGATCTCTGAATCATTTTCCAAAACTGTACAAGATAGGATACTACATGGCTCAGCAATGAGATCTATTTATGTAGTCATAATCATCTAAATACAGCTCATGATTATCAGTGTCTAGAGTTGAAAGTCAAAAAGTGTCAATGGGAGACTTGGTTGTTATATATCACAATGTAAAAGTAAATTGAAACTTAATTGCATGCCAATGACTATGTAAAGCAGAAAGCTCAGTGTTATTACATTCATTCTACTCAAAGGTGAGATCCTCTTGATTTTAAGACCCCCATGGAGGTATCCCTTTGACAATAATATCACCAGATTAGTGCTCAAATACTTGGGGAACTTTCACAAGTCAAACCCAAGCCTTTCTTGATTGTGGGAGGGGTGTCTTTATATGCATTTGGTCACATCAAACTGTTCTGGGAGTCACAGAGCCATGATATCCTTATCTATACCATCTAGCATGGTAGAACTAGGTGCAAGGTATAAATCAACCATATCAGGTTATGAATGCATCTTATTCTAGAAATATTTACATACAATCCTCTTAGTAGCTTGGGAGTTAGCTCAATCCTGCCCCATCCCAGATGACATGGTCAAATCCTAGAGATACCTAAGATCAGCTTCTGATTTAGTCCAGCCCACTATAGTTGCTTAGAAATGGCCTAAAATCTAAGGTCAAGGCTCCTGTGTCACATTTAGGATTCAATAGATTCTTTCCCTCTTTTTCCATCAAACGCTAACCTCATTCTGTACCATAATTGGCTTAACTTTTGGGAAAAATACACCAGTTTTTTTTTTATATCTCCTGTCTATTGCTGCATAAAAACCACTTTGAAACTTGGTGGTTTTAAAAAGCCTTCTTAGTAACTTTTTATCTGTGAATCAGTTTTTATACTAGGTTTACCTGGTTGAATCTTGTGTTAGTCTTGCTTGAGGTCACTATGTGGCTGGAGTTATCTGACGGATCACCTAGGGGCTGGTTTTCCTGAATCTAGGGTTGCCATGTCTAGTTCATTAGTCAGCTTTCCACTGTTGTGACAAAATACCTGAGAAAATAAACTTAAAAGATGAAAGGTTTTTTTGGCTCACAGTTTCAGAGGTTTCATTTCATGGTTGGTTAGCTCCATTGCTTTTGGGCCTGTAGTGAGGCAGAATATCATGATGGAGGACACGTGGTGAAGCAAAGCTAATCGTCTTGTGGTGGCTAGAAAGCAGAAAGAGAGAAGAAAGGAGCCAAGTTCCCAATATCCTCTTGAAGAGTATGCTCCCCACTGACCTCATTTCTTTCCACTAAACCCTACCTTCTAATAGGTTCAATCAGCTTTCAATAGTGCCATCAGCAGAAGACCAAACCTTTAACACATGAGCCTTTGGGAGGTATGGAATAATATCAGCCTTTGAGAGTTATGTAATATCCAAACCATAACATCTAGCAAATGAAAGTACAGAATTCTTAGTTAAATTTGAATTCCAGATGAACAATTAGTATTTTTCAAGTATAAGTATGTTCTATACAATATTTGGTAAATGCATACAATAAAAATTTATCTGATATTCAAATTTAACTGGAAAACCTGTATTTTATCTAACAACTCTTTTTAGGAAAAGTTCATGTGTTCTGCCTGGTCCCTTCCTCCACAGATTAGCCTGGCCAGCTCCACACATGGTGGTTTTAGAGCAACAGTGCAAGCCTCATTGAAATGCACTGTTCAAGCCTCTTCTTGAGTCATATTTGCTAACAGGTAAACCTGTCAAAGCAAATCATATGACTAACACCAAGTCTATGTGGGAGGGGCCTACACAATAATATGGATACAGGGAAGCATGGTTCATTGGGGCCATTACTGCAATATTTTCTTATAATATCTACCTTTTTCTTCCCTTATTTGCTTTATCACATAATCTTTCTATTCTCTCATTTTTAACTTTTCAATTCATTTTACCAAGTTTTCTTTTATTATCTCACTACTCTAAATCCCCTGTCATCCTACTCCTTTTTGCACAGTTTAATTTGGGCCTAGTGTGTGGCTGTTGTCTTAAAAGTAACTTTTATTGCTTCTTCAAATTCAGATCACTATTTTCTGGATTCCATATTTATCTTAGACTTGATTAATTGCCACATTTTGCTAGGTACATGTTCAAATACTTCCTAAGAGGTCTATGGGAAGCAAACTTTCAATCCTGAAAAACATCTTTTTCTTTCTTTCTTCCTTTTTTTTTTTTGGTGCTGGACCCAGGGCTTCATGAATGATAATCATGCACTCTACTGCTGAGCTATAGTCCCAGCCTCCTGAAAAACATTTATTGTCACCATATACCTGTCTAGTAGTATATTTAGGGATAGAAAACTAGAGGAAAGTATATTCTTTAAGATTTTAAAGGCATTTATTCATTGACATTTAGCACCAAGTGTTGTGAATAGAAAGTCTGATGTCAAACTAATTTGTAAGTAACTTTCACTCTATCCAGGGAAGTTTTTAGGGTTTCCTTTTAATGCTTATTATTCTAAAATGTCTTAAGAATATGTTTAGGCTAGAGTACTTTTTATTGATTTTATTGGGCTTACAATAGACTTTTTTGTTTAATTAAAAAGCACTACTATAGAAAAAATAGTGAGGATCTTTGTGTACATTATTCATAACCAAGAACAAATGTTAACATTTTGTTGTATTGATTTAAAATCTTTTCTTTCTTTCTTTCTTTTTTTTTTTTTTTTGGTACCGGGGATTGAACTCAGGACCTTGTGCTTGTGAGGCAGGTGGCAGAACTACTGAGCTAAATCCCAAGCCCCAAGATCTTTTTCTTAATAGATAAAGTTAAATTACGTATGTTTCTGGAGTCACATTTTCCTCCATCCCTTCCCAAAATTGATGCAAATCCCTCAGTGCACATTTTTAATTTTTCTATATGTGTATCCAAAGTATTGTTTCAGATGATTAAAGTTATGCAAATAGCATTATTCTGTATCTTTCTACAAATTTATTATTATTATTATTGTTGTTGTTATTATTTTGGTATTGGGAATCAAATTCAGGGCTTCACGCTTGCCAGGCAGGCATTATACCACTGAGCAACATCCCCAGCCCTCTGCAAATTTATTATTTCATTCAACATTAGATTTTTTGGAGTTACCTAAAATGATAGATACAGGTCTGGTTCAATTTTTTTTACTGCTTTGTAAGTATATATATGACCATTTATTCAGAAACCTCTAGCAGACATCAAACTTACACTGAAACATAAACCAATTAAAGTCAGAAACAAGACAAATATGCTCTATATCATAAATACTATTGTTCTGGAAGTCCTTGACAGTGCAATGAGGTAAGCATGAGAAATGAATTATGAACTACTAATAAATAGAGATTAAACTGTTGTAATTTTAAAACTATGTCTATATAAGAAGTCAGAGAGAAAAGAGACAAAATAATGAAATAAGATAGTTCACCAAAAGTGCCTAATTGTAGAATACAATACCATATCAATAGATTTTATATAAAATAGCAATAATTTCTTAGTAAATTTATTTTTGAATGGGAAATGCATATACAAGGTAAATTTCTAAAGTCACAAAGGAGGAAAATAGTGGAGTAGTAAGCAACTATTCAGCCTCTCCAAGATTTGGAATCCAGACATTGGAAAATAACAACTTGAAGAAGAAAAGAAGGAGGGAAGTGCATCCTCAGGACCCAGGAGGGAAAGGACCGGAAAACTGGAGCCTACAAAGAAACTAAAGAGGCAGAAAACAATGTGGAAATAGAAAGGGGCAATCTGCACTTTTTCCTTAGCTCCTGGCTCATGGCTTTCGAGAAAGGAAGACTGAATCTATAGTGACAGAGTGAAAGTGGGGGACACCTGAGGCCTTCAAGGAGAAACACAGAAGTGAAACTGACCAGGTGATCTTGCCTGGTTCAACAGCTGGTGAGTGACTCCAGTAAAAATGCCTGCCATATTGCCTGAAGAGATTGATCAGATGTCATTCTAAGGAGGGATCTACTGAACAGAGCAACCATGGGTTGGTTTAATTTGAGGACTCCAAGTGTAACACTCCCATAGTGACTGGGTGAAGACAGCTGCAGGAGACAGTTGTCATCAGGGTACTGTGGTCAGGTAGCTGTGGTCAGGCTGGCAGGAAACTATCAGAAGGATTTGATCTAAAGGACTCAGGCCCCACCCCTACAGCCAGAGGCCAGGCTCAGCCCAAATCATTCTGGATTTGAAAGTTGCACAATTGGCGCCCTCACCTTGATCCTATTGCCTGCTGGTGACTGCATCCAGCATGGTTATGGGATCTGACTGTCTTACCTACTAGCATAAGTAAGGACATGTCTTGACCTGGATACTGCTGCAAAATTGGAGATCCCAGAACAAGGCCACACATTTGAAATCATAGAGAAATTTCTTTTCTTCGTTTGTTTTTTGGTTTTTAGTTTTCTGTTCTTGTTTTTTTTTGGGGGGGGGAGGGGTTGTTGGTTTGTGTATGTGTGTGCATTGATTTTAGTTTTTACGGGTTATTTTTCTTTTTTTCTTCTTGCTTTCTTCCTTTCTTCTTCAACAGTTTCATGGTACTTAAGAAATCTTCCTTCGTCATTTTGCCTTATCCCTTTCTTACTGTTTTTTTCCTTTATTTTTCCTCTCCTTCCTTCTAATTTTTCTCCCTTTGTTTTTTCACTTATTTTTACTTTGTATATAATCTTTTTTCTCCTTTTTAAAATTTTATCTTCTATTGTTCATCAGTTTTTCTGTTAGCTTTACCTAATTCTAAAAATGTCCATCTAGTCCCCAATAAGATCCTTTGTAACATTTTTCTCTCCTCCTTATCATATCATCGAGTTCAAGGTTTCAAATTTTTCCTCTTGTATTCCCTCAGTCCCAACCCCTATATCTTTAAGAGTATAACCATCCAGCTTTGTTAATCTTTTTTTCCCCATTAAATTTATTGGTACATTTTAGTTATAAAATACATTTACATACATCATTGGGATCTTGTACCATTACATGAGTATCTTGGTTCTTGTTTTTTTCCCCTTCCCCTGCCCTCCCTTCACTCCTTCCATGCTTCCCTATTTGCAAAGATTTTGTTTCCATTTTTTTCCTTTTCTCATATTTTTACCCTTCTTTCCTTTCCCTTACCTCTCCCACTTCCCCTGCTCCTTTAGACCTTTAAATCCTATTACACAATATCAATTATACATTTTTGGGATTAAAATATCAAGACCTATGAGACATTACCACAGATTTTACAGAATTTAAAAGGATATAGAAAGCATATTACAGAAATCTGTTTTGAAATAAATTTGACTTCTAAGAAGTACCTTGGAAGATAAATTAATGAAACTAACTCTGGAAGAAATACAAAATTTGAATAACACCTATTAAAGAAAGTATATTCCTAGCTTGAAAACCTACCTATATGACAACAACAGGCTTGTACACATTTTAAGTGATAAATTATATCACACATTTAAAGCAGAAAAAAAAAGGCACACTTCTCCTCTCATTTGAGGAAATCAACATTGTGCTAATCCTAAACCTGGATAAAGATAATAGAAGAAAAAAGTATGAACATAGATAGAAATTTGTTTGACAAAACAAACTATTAGAAGTCAG
>NW_004624902.1:1033983-1055826 GCF_000247695.1 Heterocephalus glaber
AGGTACAAACACCCAATGATAAATGTAAATGTATTGTATACCTAAAATGTACCAATTAATATATAAATAAAAATAAATAAATTAATAAAAAAATGAATGCACACATCCGAGAAGCACAATTAACTCCAAGTAGAACAACCTCAAAGATAAATTATAATCAAACTGTGATAAATTATAATCAAAGTGTCAAAGGGCAAAAGGAGAATTTTAAAAGCAGCCAAGAAGAAGTCAATTGTCCTGTATAATAAATCATCAATAAGATTAACATGTTATTTCTCATCAGAAACCGTAAGGGACAGAAGGCAGTTAAATGATATACTTAAAGTACTAGCCCAGGGCAGTAACAGGTACCTGTAATCACAGCTTTCAGGAGGCCAAAAGCAGGAGGATTCCTTGAGCTCAGAAATTGAAGACAAAGCAAGACATTGATTCAAGAAATTTATTTACAGAAAAAAATGTACCAAAAAACAATAAAGATCAGACACATAGCTAATATCATACTCAATGGTGAAAATTGAAAACTTTTCCTCATAGAGTAGAAACAAGAAAAGAATATCCAATCTACTACTACTCAACATTGTATTGGAAGTCCTAGCCAGACCAATTATGCACAAGAAAGAAATAAAATACATCCAAATTGTAAAGAAGTTAAATTGTCCCTGTTTGTAAATGATATCATCTCATATATAGAAAACCTTAAAGAGTCCACCAAAAAACATAGAACTAATGAATTCAATAAAGTTGCAGTATATAAGGTCAACATAAGAAAATCAGCAGCATTTCTATACATGAATAATGAACTATCTGAAAAGGAAAACAATTCCATTTACAGTAGCTAACAAAAAACCCAGTTAGGAATAAATTTTACCAGAGAGATGAAAAATCTGTATACTTAAAACCATTTTACAATTTTATGAAAGAAAGTGGAGATATAAATAAAGGGAAAAGCATTTCATGTTCATGTACTAGAAGAAATAATAGAGCTAATATGTCCAGACTACCCAAGCAACATGTACATCCAGTGTAGTCCCTATCAAATTTCCAATGTAATTTTCCAACAAAAGAGAAAAAATTCTAAAATTCATATGGAAAGAAAGACCCTAAACAGACAAAACAATTTGGAGCACAAAAGAACAAATCTGACTTTAAAATATACTTCAAAGATATAGTAACCAAAACACCATGGTGTTGACATGAAAACAGACACATAAACCAATGGAATAGAATAGAGACCACAGAAATAAATCCATGCAGAAATTTAAAATTGAAGAGTACAGACCAGCAGCAAAATACACCCTCTCTGGAACCTAGAATTGAGATACCTGGAAAACAAAAACTTGATGAAGAGAGAAAAAAGCAGATCTCTGAGAATTGGGAGGGATCTGACAGGAAAAATAGAAACTACAGAGAAGCGAGAGAAATAAAGCACAACAAAGAGAAAAAAAGCAGTCTGGAAGCTCACTCAAGATCACAAGGAGAGGGACCTGGCTCCACTGACACAAGGTAAGCTTGGAGAGGGTCAACAGCACCAGAGAGAAACAATAGACCAGGCCAGCAGCACTAGCTCCAAGAAAAGCTCATGACGGTATAAACTGCAAAAACAGTACAGGATTTTACTCTGAATCTGGCTCTTTCTGATTGGCAGGCTAGAGTTGGAGAAGAAATCCAGCCCATCATATTTGAAAATGTTTAATCAGAAGCCATTTTGGGATGAGTTTAACTGTTTTAAGACTAAATAAAAAATAAAAAATCTACAGAACAATTATTCTTTAGGGTTCTTGGTGTCACCCTACCACAGTGACCGGGCAGGAGATGGCCACAAGAGAGAGTCACAGAGAGGGTGAAGGCTTGGCATAGATCCCTTAAGAAATTTAAGTTCAGACCAAGGACACAGGGCCTTGCCCTCCATGCTAAGAAGCCAGGCCAGTCATACGTGGCTTTCAGGGGGGGCTTGCTCTGAAAGTGTTGGCATTCAGTCCAGCAGTCTGCTAAATAGAACCCCTGCCCCACTGCCTACATCCACCACAGAACTCAGTGATCTGTTTGCTTTCCCTCTCTACCAATGTGAACAAAAATATACCTGGGCTTGAATGGTTGCCACAGCCTGGAGTGGATGGACAGAGGGACCTCTGGAGCACAGGGATGTCACTTAAAAACACAAGGCACAGCTAGGCAGAGAAAGCTGTGACTTGGGGTGCACAGGGTGACATGGAGTGTGGGAAATGCCAGAGTGACTACAGCTTAGAGTCAACACCATTAACTGAGCACACCCAGTAAGAACTATAGGGCAGGATTCAGGATTCACACATAAAAGTATGAGTGTGGAAACTAATTGGGTCTTAGCAGTTACTGACTATCCCTCCTCCATATCCTAGAATTAATAACCATATTCAGCAATGGGGCAGAATACAAAATCAACACACAAAAATCAATAGTGCTCCTGTACACCAATAATGAAATCAAGGGAAAAGAAATGAGAAAAACATCATTCACAATAACATCAAGAAAAATTAAATAATCAGAAATTAACCTAGCCAAAAAAGTGTGAGACCTCTATAATGAAAACTACACTACTCTGAAAAAAGATGATTAAAGAAAACATCAGAGGGCCAGGGATTTAGCTCAGTAGTTCTGCCGCCTGCCTCAAAAGTGCAAGGTCCCAAGTTCAATCCCCAGCACCAAAAAAAAAAAAAAGAGAGAGAGAGAGAACATCAGAAAATGCTAAAATATCCCCCGTTCCTGGATACGTAGGACTAATATTGTCAAAATGGCCATACTTTCAAAAGTGATATACAATTTAATGCCATCCCAACCACGATACCAACATTCCTCAAAGAACTACGGAAAATGATCCTAAAATTCATATGGAGCAAGAAGAGACCTAGAATAGCAAAAGCAATCATGGGCAAGAACAGCAAAGCAAGAGACACCACAATCTCAGATTTAAAGTTATATTACAGGCATGCAGAAACAACCTCAGTCACATTCAACCATCTGATGTTTAGCAAAAGGGCCAAAAATATACACTGAAGGAAAGATTGCCTCTTTAATAAATGGTGCTGATGAAAAAAAGCTATACACGTGCAGAAGACTGAATCTAGACCTGTCTCTCACCATGTACTAAAATAAAATAAAAATGGATAAAGGATCTAAATATTAAAACAGAAACAATCTGCTGGAAGACCAAGAGATAAAGCACTTTAAGACTTAGGCAGAAGGAAAACTTTTCTGAACAGAACTCCAATTGCACAAGAAATAGTATCAAGAATGAACAAATGTGGCCAGGGATTTAGCTCAGTGGTTCTGCCACCTGCCTTGCAACCACAAGGACCTGAGTTCGATCACTGGTTCCAAAAAAAAAAAAAAAGAATGAACAAATGAGATCATATTAAATTCAAAATTAGAATTTAAAAGGGTAAATAAGGATGAAAATGGATTATAGATATTGGGAAGTAGGAATATGTACAATTTTTGTGATTTTATTACTTCAATAATTTAATTTTTGTTTTTTTGTTTTTTTGGTACTGGGGATTGAACTCGGGTCCTTGCGCCTGCCCAGCAGGCAGCAAAACCACTGAGCTCAATCCCCGGCCCAATAATTTAATTTTTAAAAAGTAAAAATGTTTAAAAATCAGTTATATTCCAATATATGGACATATAAGAAAATTAATTTTAAAATCCATGCCATTTAGAATAGGTTAACAAAACCATGAAATCTGACAACAGAAAACTACATGACATATCAATAGAAATTAAAGAAAACTGAATATTGTGAATATGTTAATTCACACCAAATTCATCTATACATTCAGTGCAATCCCAATCAAAATCCCAACAAGTTTGTGTAGGAGTAATTTAGCACATTTATTTTTTAATCTATATTGAAATGTAGAAAGCCATGAACAACTAAAACAATCTTTAAAAAGAATAAAATGCTTTATACCAGTGGCTACCATGTTGTATTATAAAGCTACATTAATGGTGACATGTCACAAGGCATTGGTGCAAGGATAAACAAATAGAGTGATGGACAGAATAGAAAGTCTATAAGTAGAGCCATAATATATAGCAAAATAATTTAACACAGAGGTAACATGATAGTATGATGGGGGAAATGTTTTTTTCGAGAAATTGTGCTGGGTCAATCACATACCCATATGGGGAAAATGGAAAATTGTGCCTTACTTCAAACAATATTCAAAAATAAATTCCAGGTGAATTATTAATCTAAAAGTGAAAGACAAAACAATAAAGCTTTTAGGATATAATGTATATAATCTTCATGGGAAATTTTCTTTAAAAGAATAAAATGAAATGAAGGAAAATATTAATAAAATTCTCTTTATCAAAAAACATCAATATGCAAATGAAAATCAAGCATTAAAACAACCTTAGTATCAAAACTTGATGATGATAAAAAAAGGGATACAAAAACTGCTTATGGCTTCAAAATTTAATAGCATGTTTTATAGGACATCAGTATTTGTTTTGTCCTTGGTTGCAAGGCACAAATGACAATATGTAACTTGGAGGAGAGATTTTAAACAGATTTTAAAATGCACAAATGCACTGTTTAATATATTTATTATCTCATTTCTTGAGACAAAAAATACTATGAATACTTCAATAGCTGATGCAGAATTTTTTTATATATAGGGTATTGCTCTGTAATTCAGGCCAGCCTTGAACTCACTATGTAGCCCAGGCTGGCCTCGAACTCATAGACAATCCTCCTGCCTCAGCCTCCCAAGAGCTGGGATTACAGATGTGCACCACCACACCTGGCAAGATGCAGAATTTTTGAAATATTTTTAACTTTTAAAGTATTTTTAACTTTCATATGTTATTTTATTCCTAATAGAGTAGCAAATATTTTAATTTTTTTCTTCTTTTTTATTAGTACATGTCTGCAGTACATAATGTTTACATTCCTTGTGTGGAGTTGGTACCTGGGTTAAAGGCAAGGAAGAGTCACAGTTTAAACAAAGAAATCAGAGAAAAACTTCAGGTCAAGATGTGATGTAAAATTAATGGGAAAAGAATGAATTACAGCCGAGTGTGGAGGTACACATCTGTAATCCCAGTATTCGTGAGGCTGAGGCAGGAGGATCGAGAGCTCAGGCTACGTAGTGAGCTCAAGGCCAGCCTAGACTATGCAGGAGATCCTGTCTCAAAAACAAGAACAAAAAAAGAACAAATTAGATATCCAATTGATCCCATTAGAAATAATCATAATCACTATTTTAAAAGCCATTCTCAAGTAAATTTAGCAAAACCAAAGAGAACCATTATCATAAAATTGCCTGAATCACATCAATTTACCAAACTTATACTTGGAATTCCTTTTGAAACAAGGGAGTTAAAGTATGAATTGAAAAAAAATCTGATTCCTGATCCTTGAAGTATTATGCTTTGGATGATGATCTATAACAAACTGAAATCCATCACTGTAAATTTGCCTTTAGCCGGGCATGGTGGCACACTCCTCTAATCCCAGCACTCAGGAGGCTGGGGCAGGAGGATCACAGAGAGTTTAAGGCCAGCCTGGGCTACACAGTGAATTCAAGGCCAGCCTGAACTATATAGCCAGGCCCTGTCTCCAAAAAAAAAATTGCCTTTAAACACATTTGGACTGCAGTAGACCCTAAAACTGTTAAGTGACAATAAAACCAAAACAGCAGGACATCCTCTGAGTTTCTGTTATCTTTTCTAAAGAGAAGAATGGACTGCTTCCTCCCAGTCCCCAGGACCTGCCACAATCACAGCCACAATCCTAGAATCCTGCCCTTCCCAAAATGATTGAGAGTGACAACCTCCTATGTGAAAATATGGGGACACCTGGTAATTTCTCACATCAGTGTCACCCAGGACTTTCCCAAGAAGCAAATTACTCGGTCTAGATACTACCAGGTCTTAGACATGAAAAGTGCATGCAGGGCACGTAGGGCAGCACCAAGCTAACACTAAATCCTCAGTCTCTGTTCCGGTCAACAAGGCTTCCAAAAACTTCTTGGCATCCTGCCACACCTAGATTCACTTTATGACCACAGTAATGACAATTACTATTTGCATCAAATGCCCACTGGCACAGTGCATGGTGTCATGGAAATTAAATGGTCATGCCACACCAAAAGAGACAGAAGTGCAGAGTCACTGTCACGGTCTTCCAGAAGGAGGAAACAGAAGTGTGAAAGAAAGAAGAAGAATGGGAAGGAACAAAAGGAGGGAAAAAAGGAGCAGATGGATGTCAGTCAAGTCTGTATATACCACACTGTGGCTTTCTATTACTACAAGAAACCTCCTTTTAAGGGCCAGTGTAAAACTCATTCTGCACCCCAATGTCAATGTATCAATACAGAAATTATTGTTATTTGTTCCATACACAAACTACTCATCCTGCCTAACACACAGAAGCAGTCAGATAAATAGCAATTTCTGTGCTCTTCACCCTAGTCTCGTGTATTGGCAACTTTTGGAGTTTGCTTTCTTCTATACTTTGCTGTACATGTACCTATAAAGTTAGCAACTCAATATAAGAATGTCATCTCTATCTCCACTGTCAACAATATGATGTATCTATAGAGGCATTATCCAGATATATGGCTCCACACTAAACTACTTTAAGGCAAGCAGTTGCTTAAGTTTGGAAAGCCACTAGCCATGCCTCTTACTAATATACTGAACTCACAAATTTTACCTAACTTGTCCAAGTGTCATTTCGTCTACATTTAAATGTATAATAGAGGATCCACCATGGCTGACTAGAGGAGGAGTCACACTGGAGAAGCTCAAAGAATGCTTACTCAGAAAGTATCGTAAAGGGGGGGCTTTCACCCTTAAACAGAAAATTAATAAGAAAGATGACATGTGTAAATCAAACCAAACAAATGGACAGCTGAAAAGGGAAAGCAGTATAGCTATGTCTGGTCCACCCACTCCCACTGTCACCACCTCCACCTCCAACTTTGAAAGTGTGGCAAATAACCTGCTGGACCAAACCAGTACTTCGGAGGTCAGAGTTTTGGGACAGACTTTACATACACGCCTCTCCTTACATCACCCCTCCAATACAAACTCTGGGGAAATCTGCATTCCTGTGGTCTCCTTTCCAGCACTTACCATGGGCAGGGGACCCTTCCCCCCAGACTCTGGCTAGAGAGAGGATAAACAAGAGAACAGCATGCACCTACATGCTGAGTCACTGGCTCACACTCACAATATAACTGGGGATTGTACTGTAAATCTGCTTGCCTGTGGAATCGTAGGTGGGCATGCCCAGTCCACTCAGCACCTGCCTGGCTAGCCTGCTTTACTGCCGAGTTGCAGGCAAGCTCACCCAGTCTTCTGGCACCTGCCCTGTGACACTGCTCACCCATGGAGTGATAGTTGAGGGTGCCCAGTCCACCCCCATCAGCCCTGTAAGCTTGTGTGCCCACTGAGTTGCAAGCGAGGAACCCCAGTTCACTTGACACCTGTATGGCTACCCTGCTTGCCTGCTGAGTCACAGGCAAGTGCACCCACTCCACCTGGCATTAACCCATATGCCCAATGAGTCAGAGGCACCTCCACCCAACCATGGGCTGAGTCCACTCTGCACTCCCCCTGCATGCCAGCATGCCACTCAAGTCACAGGAGTCTGTACCTGTCTGTGAAGACCAAATATAGCCACCTGCAATGAGACTGCAACTAAGACAGGAAGGGAACTGTGTAGACATTTATGCTTCCTGGCACAGCAGTCATGAAGGAACTGCATGTATGTTCTCTTGAAGTGCTGGGCCTGGGCCCCTACAGGAGTTTCTTTTTCTTTCGCTTTGATTTAGTTGCTGTTTTTTCTCTCTCTTCTCATCTCCTTACTCCTTTCCTTTAACTCTAACATTTGTAGCAACACTATTTTCTTATTCTTTACTTGTTTTATCACGTTTCAAATTCTTCAAGTGTTTTTTCCTAAATTTTACACTCCCTCAGACATTCCCATCTTTCCCCATATTAACATTCTGTTCTATCTATTCTACTCCTTTTGGTCCTTGTTTTACCTAGTCCCTTGTCATCACTTGCCTCTTCTATGCCATACAGGTTCACAAATAAATCTACATCCCACCCCCATCCCAAGAAACACCTTCACAACATTCAACATTAACCCTTCAGTCCAACTAAAAAGACCTCAAACATAATCTGACCACAGAACTGTTTTTTATATTTTCTACCTATTATTATTTCTCCTATCTACTGCTCATCCTGACTTACACTTCTCTTTCTCCCATCCCTTATCTCTTCCCTTCCCTTTTCCTTCCACACTACAAAATAATCACTAATAACAAAATAGCTGAGGCTTGAAAGGTTATTGATAAAGGGAGAAACTGTAAATGCAAGGTTTAACTCACGTAAGTCAGGTTTAATCAGCTCTGTTGATGCTGTTATAACCAATAGTAATTCTTCCCTCATGACACAGTGACAGGGTCCAAACCATTTTAATCAAATAGCAGAAAGGGTGAAAAATATCTCTGAAAAAATAAAGTTGTGAACATATTGCTAAAAGAAAGAATCTAACAAGAAAGATCCTCATATTAACTACAATCTTTCCTCACTGTACTTGACCTCAGCCCTCAGCACAGTGCACACACACACACACACACACACACACTATATATATATATATATATATATATATATATATATATATATGACCAAAAAAGTATACACACTTCAAGAAAAGCTTGTATAAATATTTTAATACTAAATTTATTGAGATATCATGAGATTAATACAAATTACCTTTGGCCTCTAAAATTATAAGAGGTGCTCAAAGTGGTGGCCACTAGCTTTCAGACATTTATTAGTAACAATGCACTGCTGCTTGGGTAACCTTGGTCATTGAGATTGCTGCACATGAATTTTCAATTTCTTCTCTAACGGCTGGCACTGTAGCGTGTTTTCTTAGATATACAACATTCTCTAGGGTCCCCTGTATTAGGGTAACACAATCTGTTGAAAAAAACAGAATACTAGTTTTCTTTTCTTGAAATATGTATACATTTTTGGCAGACTCTATTATATATATACACACACACACATACACACACAAACACACACACATCTCACGAACATACACATAGGAACGTGAGAAAACAAGACAACAAAAGGCCCTCGAGGTCTTCCAACACTCCCAAGGCAGAACTAGAGTGCATTGATGGAGAGAAAAGCAAACATCTGGTAGCAGAGCTTTAGGAACTGATGAAAAAAGAGATAAAGAAATGGCAAGGTCAAAGAGGACATGACCCAAAATTTTATGGAATTATAATCCAAAAATGACCGATATGGATATATGACAAACAAAAGTTTAGAACTTACCAAAGTGGTACAAAACATGACTGAAAAATTCACCAGCGATATAGAAACCAGCAAAATGTACCAAAAAAAATACTAGACATTAAATACTGTATAGAATTCATAAATTGTAGAAATGACCAATATGGAGAGAGTTTCTGAAATTGAGGACAAAATGGTAAATTGTGACACATTCCTCAGAGAAGCCTTAAACACAATGAGAACAAGAAAAAGTCATCCAACAGCTACTACAAGACACTAAGAAGACCAATCTAATGCTAACTGGAGTTAGAGAGAAACTAAAAGCGCAAAAGAATGATGAATTTATTTACAGAAATCATAATAGAAAACTTCCTAAGTATGAGGAAATATCTCAGCATAAAAGTAAATGAGGCTTATAGAACACCAACTATGATGAAAAAAACTTCCACATGACATATAATAATTAAAATGCCAGATGTCCAACAAAAAACAAAATTTTTAAAGTGTTCAGAGAAAAGCAAAAGAAGAAAAAAACCGCATATAAAGGTAAACCCATTTGAATCACAGCAGACTTCTCAACATAAACTCTAAAGTCCAGAAGAGCTTGAAGTATTTCTACTTTAAGCAAATGAATTCCAACACAGATTAACAAATCTGGCAAAACTTCAAAAACAGATAGAGAGGCCAGTGATTTAGCTCAGTGGTTCTGCCTCCTGCCTCGCAAGTGCAAGGTCCCAAGCTCGATCCCTGGTACCAGAAAAAAAAAAAGATGTAGAAATAAGAATATTCCATGAAAACAAATAACTCAAGAGATTTATGAAAACAAAAGCAGCACTCTAGAAAACACTCAAGAGTACCCTAGACTGATAAGCCAACAAGCCCAAAGATCCTGGTGGAATGAATAAATCAAGAAAATGGACAGATTAAAAAAAGAAAAAGAAAAGCAAAAGAGTCATCAATGGAGAAAGACTGCAATAATAGGAATTAACTCCTCTCAGTAGTAATTCTCAATGTTAATGACCTCAACTCTCCAACTGAAAGCCAAACATTGGCAGACTGGATCAAACAGAATCTAACAGTCTGCTGCATTCAAGAAACTCATCTAGTCCAAAAATATGTTCATAGACTAAAAATTAAAGGATGGAAAAATATTTCATACACCACAACTTCCAAAACAAGCAGGGGTAGGGCCGGGAGTTTAGCTCAGTGGCACCAGCATCTGCCTTGCAAGCACAAGGTCCTGAGTTCAATATCCGGTACAAAAACAAAAACAAAACAAACAAAAAAACCAAGCAGGGGTAGCAATTTTACTATCAAAGTAAACTTGACACTAAAACTGATCTGAAGAGACAAAAAAGGTAACTACTTAGATAAGGGAATAATCCAACAAGAAGCAATAGCACTTATAAATATATATGCACCAAATATGGGAGCACCTACCTTCTTTAAACAAACACTGCTGGTCATAATAGACCAAATAACCACTAATGTAATTATAGTGGGTGACATCAATACTCCACTTTCACCAAGAGATAGATCAACTAAACAAAAAAATCAATAAAGATATATTAGAGTTGAACCATATCCTTCAACATATGGACTTAATAGATATCTACAGAATGTTTTATCTTTCTACAACAGAGTACATATTCTTCTCAGCAGCACACAAAATTTCTCCAAAATAGAACACATCCTAGTTTACAAAGCCTGTATAAGTAAATATGAAAGACTCAAAATCACTCCATGTTTACTGTCAGACCATAGTGCAAAGAAACTAGAAATCAATCACAGAAGAAACCACAGAAAATTTAGAAACACTTGGAAATATAATAATGCACTCCTGGATACCTAACAGGTCACAGAAGAAATCAAGGAAGAAATTAAACAAGTTCTGGAAGCAAAGACAACACCAGTACAGTACACCATAATGAAAGCAGTCCTATGAGGGAAAAAACAACAATCCAAGCCCAAACTAATATAAACAAGAGAAAACAAAGTTCAGAGTGGAAGCTAATGAAGTTGAGACAAAAAAAAAAAAAAAAGAATCAACAAATTGAACAGCTGGTTTGTTTATTCGAAAGAATAAATAAAATAGATAAACCCTTAGCCAACCTTATCAAAAGAAAGAGAAAGAAGACTCACATCAATGCAATTGGAAATTAAAAAGGAAAAATCACAACGGACACCCTTGAAATCCAGAAGACAGTAACTACTATGACAAGCTGTATTCCAACAAATTGGAAAAATCATGAAGAAATGGACAGATTCTTACATGCATATGAATTACCAAAACTAAACCAAGGAGACATAAAAATTTTGAACAATCCAATTGCAAGTAATGAAACTGAGGCAATAATGAAAAACTTACTAAAAAAAGCCCAAGACCTGATGGATTCACTGCTGAGCTCTACAGAACCTTTAAAGATATCATATTACCAATACTTGCCAAATTCTTCAATGAAATTGAAAGGGAAGGAGTGCTTCCAAACTCATTTCTGGAAGCCAGCATCACTCTGATCCCTAAACCAGAAAAAGATCCAACTAAAATAAAAAACTATAGGCCAATGTCCCTAACAGAGGCAAAAATCCTCAGTAAGACATTGGCAAATACAATGCAACATATCATCAATATACATCACAACCAAGTAGGTTTTATCAAAGAGTTGCAAGGATGTTTCAACATGTGCAAATCAATAAATGTAATGTGTGACATAAACAGAAGCAAGAACAAAAACCACAGGATCATATCAATTGATGCGGAAAAAGCTTTTGACAAAAATCCAATACCCCTTCATGATAAAAACTCTGAAAATAGGTATAGAAGGATCTTACCTGAATCTAATAAAAGCCATTTTTGACAAATCAATGACCAACATCATATTAAATGAACACAAACTGAAAAATTTCCCTCTAAAATTAGGAATGAGACAAGAATTCCCACTATCACCACTTCTGTTCAACATAGCACTCAAAGCATTATCCAGAGCCATCAAGCAAGAGAAAGAAATAAAAGAGATACATACATGAAAGAAAGAAGTCAAATTATCATTATTTGCAGAAAACCTGATATTCCACATAGAAGACCCAAATAATTCCACCAAAAAAACCCTTAAAATAACCAATTTCAGCAATGAGGCAAGATACAAAGTCAACACACAAAAATCAAAAGCATTTGTGCATACCAATTATGAATTCCAGGAGAAATAAATTAGGAAAACAATACCATTCATAATAGCATCAAGAAAAATTACATAATTACATAATTAGCAATTAACCTAATCAAGGAAGTAAAAGACCTCTACAACAAAAATTACAGTACTCTGAAAAAGAAGATAGAAGAGTACATCACAAAATGAAGGGCTGGGGATGTAGCTCAGTGGCGCCTCACCTGCCTGGAAAATGCAAGGTCCTGAGTTTGATCCCTGGTACAAAAAAAAAAAAAGGAAAAAGGAAAAATGTCCCCTATTCCCAGACAGAGAGAATCAGTATTTTCATAATGGCCATACTCCCAAAACTGATACACAGTTTTAACACAATCTCAAACAAAATACTAACAGCATTCCTCACAGAACTAGAGAAAACAATCCTAAAATTCTTATAGTTCCAGAAGAGACCCAGAACAGCAAAAGCAATCCTGAGCAACAAAAGCAAAGCAGAAGGTATAACAACACCAGACTTCAAGTAATACTGCAAAGCAACAGTGACAAAAATGGCGTGCTACTGACACAAAAACAGACATGTGGCTCAGTGGATACAGAAACATCCCCAGACACATTTAGGTATTTAATCATATGAGTATACACCCTTTCAGAAGTTTTAATGAATGCAAATTTTTGTACTTCTCAAAAATAGATATGCTATCTAAACAGTCATGTAAACATTTCCACTTAAGATTATATGTTGAAATTTTGCATGTAGAAAATTGTATATGTCACCAGGTGTTTTACTGCATGTCTATAATCAGTTACTCAGGAGACTAAGGCAGGAGTATCTCGTTAGAGACTAAATTCAGCCACTTAACTATATCCTGTCTCAAACTTTAAAAAATGTTTAAAGGGCTAGGGATGTAACACAGAGGTAGAGTACTTGCCTACCATGTCCCAGGCCCTGGGTTTGATCCTCAGCATTAACAAAAGAAAGTGTAGATGTTCATTAACATTTTCAATGGCTGCAGATATACCTTAGCTGTTTAGGCAAATGAAGCTACACCTTCCAAATATTTAGACAAATATGTGAGTCTCCTTCTAACTTTATGTTCTAAGCCTCTTATACTATTTAGAGGCATTTTGACAAAGTATGCAATAAATACTTATTATATAAATATCATAAATTATACAGGAGTTTTTTAACAAAAACATAAAATTGCCTATGAGTATAACATCTATAAAAAACTATTAAGATTATCAGAATATGCACCAGTTTATACATAGGTCATTTAAATGCATACTTTTTTATAAAAAGTATTTTATGTATTTTTACAGCCTATTTTTCCCACTTAAGATTATACTGATTTTTTTGCATATACATTACAGTAGATGTTAATCAACATTTTCAATATACATATATCTTTGTGTAGCCAACCACATATTTTGAGACACTTGGGTCATTTATACTTTTTTCACCCTTCACAATAATTGGAAAATGCACAGCTTTGTACAAGTCAATTATTTGCCTAATTCCTAAGGGTAAATATCGACAATGAAATTACTGGGTCAAAGGGCATGCACATGTTAAAGGTTTCTGAAGCATCTATCTCAATGGACCTCATATCTTGTGTGGTCTTCATCTCACAGTTTGAGAGCTCTCCTCCTCCCATACCCTCACCAATACTATGGGGTGGGAGACAAGTGGGTCTTCCCTGTGGATCCCAAAAGCACTCTCTATGGTTCCATAAAGGCTCCCTCCAAATAACCTTATAAAAGCAATCTGAACAAGCTCTAAAAACCATGCTTTCTTCCACTACAGTTTATTATTTCAAAACATAACTCTTATCCATTATATAGACACTAGCGTTAACCAAGAAAGAGTACATGTTCCTATCATGTGGCTCCAGAACCCTAAAATAAAGTTAACTTTCTTTATGTCTTCAGAGTAGGCTGCAGCAGAATAGATCTCTTGCTTCCTTCCTGTCCCTACCATTCCCAGCCACCAGTGAAATTCCATGCCTTTCTCATCTCCTGCATGTCTATGGTAGCTAACTTCCTAACTAGATTTCCAATCTGCAGTCTCCATTCCCGTCCCACCCCAACTCACACCCATCCTACACACAAAGCGGCCATATTGTTTCCTTTCATCCTGTCATTCCTCTGGTTATGAAAGGCCTTGTTGTCTCCCAGGGGCAGATGAGGGTAATATCCAGACACCCCAGTTCAGCAACTGGAAGTGCGCCAAGGAAAAGAGAGTAAGACTGTCCTCAATTACTGACTCTACCCACACCCCCCTACTCTCCTCTCCACACTCTCTACTCCAGGCAGACCAGCTTCCTCTCTGGAGCAAAATTCCCACCTCCACGCCTTTCTTCCACCACTGTTCTTCTTTGCATGACCTTCTGACCCTTTGTATCTTATCCTTCAAGCCCAGCTTATTAGTGCCCCCCCATCCTCTGTAAAACTTTTCCTGAATACCTTTGTGTGCAGCAGGTTTTGGTGCCTTGAAGCACCTTTGGGAGCCACCTGGCCATGGCTGGAGGCCTCTAATTTTGACTTTTTGTTTCCATTTATCGTCTTTCCAAACAGACCCAATGCCTTTTTTCTTCTGCTGCTCAAAACACAGAACTTTATTGATAAAACAGGAGTCTTAGGCTAACAAATATAAAACAATACAAAAGAGTATAACTTATTCATAATGTACATTTACTTCACTGTCAGTATATGTAAAGTAAAAAATCTCAACCTAGGGAGGAAGATAAAATCAACAAATGTTTTGCAAGCTCCAATGTTCACTTGGTATTCTTAAAATGGTCCTGTTTGAACCCCACATCAATGACTATTAATAATCTGTGGTATTTATTATTCCAAAATAGCAGCTCAAAGGATCTCTTTGCCAAATAAGCACAGTAAAAAACAAAAACTTTAAAAAACACATTGTTCCTAGCGTTTGGGACAGAAATTAGAGTTTGGTTAATACTTTCAGGACTTTTACTTTCACCACTAGATCACTATGATTTGCTAATGCTCTGATTTTCTTAACACATACTCCAGATTCTTTAAATAAAAAAAAAAGTGAACTTCTGCTGAATTCTTTCCTGGATGATGCAAGGCCTTCACTTTTTATGTTGTCATTTATATTCTCAAAAAGAGTGAGGATATTAAGAAGAATCTCTCTATCCCATTCTTTATTAAAGAGAGAAATCAACTCTGACGGTACTTTACAACTGACCAGCTCTCTTGTCATGGCTGGGTTTTCAGTAAAGTTTATAATTAGTTTCATAATCTGTATCTTGGTGAAGTGATTTCCTAGGAATAATAAAGCAAAAAAATCTGGAAAAGAATAGGAAAGCAAATGTTGGTAATGATTGGTCACAGTCATGTTGGTTAACAGTCTTAGTCCAGCCATCTGCACAGCTGAATCCAGGCGACAGATCATGGTATCATCACACACTTGACTGATATATGTCTTAATCTTGCCCTGATTTTCAGCATTCACACTCAAGTTATTAAGGGCATTGTAAGTCTTTTCCCTAATAATGAGGTCTTTCGTTTTTATTAGTTTTGCAATAACTGGGACACCACCCAATTCACGTATGGCATTTTGATTAAATGAATATGCCGCATTGTTACCCAGAGTGACCAAGGCTACTTCTTGAATAAAAGGATCATTTGTTCTCTCCAGGATGTTAAGGACCTTTTGAAGATCTGGAGTACTTAGAATATCATCAATTTTATAGGGAAAGTTGAACTTGCCCCTGCGGACAGGCCACGTTGTAGGTAGAGCCCTAGTGCTCTTACTTCGAGCCTTTCCCTTGGATTTTCCACTTGCCTTGCTCCCAGCCCTAGCTCCACTCTTAGCGGAGTGGCAGCCTCCACCTCTGCCTCCTGGGCAGGGCAAACTTGGTGCAAGGGTCCTATTCCCAGAAATGTTACCCACCCTGCCCCCTTTGCCCACTTTTGCACTTGCCTGTTCCTTCAAGATGTTGAAAAGGGCCTTGGCCTTAGCTTCCAGGCCACCTCCACTCTGGGATCCACAATGGGACTCCTTCTTTACACCCGGACCACTCTCAAGTCCCAATCTCACCTCAGCCTTGGCCTTAGTGTCACTCTGAGGTTTGGCTCCGACCCCCACCCCAACATTAATCTTGGCTCCTTTCTCAGTCTCAACCCCAGTTTCTGATGTATCACTAGACTCTTCATCATCATCATCCCAGGTTTTCTCATTCTCATCTTTTCGCCAGGTCAGTCTGTATACGCAGTAGCAGGCACCAGCCCCAATGACCATGCCAACGGCTACACAGCCAGCCTCCCTAGTGCGGCCCATGGTATAGCTGGAGTGAATTTCTTAACCTGGGCACAGAGCAGGCTTGCTCTGGCCCAGGATACTCCTGTGTAAGGGGTGGAGTCTTCAGCTGCTGCCGGCAGACTGCTGCAACTGCAGTAACAGGGCAATCTAGGAATAAAGGAAAGATTTCAAGCTTTGGCCTTCTCCCTTTGTGCCTTTGCATGCAAACAAACTGAACTACAAATATATAACCAGGAGGTTATTGGCCCAGACTCAGAGCTTGCTATCAAGGTCATTGATTCCTTTTCTCAATTGGGAAGCTAATTTTGGAAATTTTCCCAATATCCCGACCTCACATTTTACCATCCCACCCAGAACATCAAATTTAAAGTATTTGAAAAGCTCCCTGCCACCTCTGTCCTTCAAGATGTCCTAGGGCAATGAAGCACTCAAATACCCACAGAGGTCCAAGCAGTTTTTTCCTTCTCTTTCTAGGCTCCAAGTGCACTGAATCTTGTAGACCTGCAGACAAGGGAATAGAGAAGGGTGTGATAAGAATTCAGGGGATAAACAGACCTAACCAGGGATAGGACACACATCCCTTTCATGAATCCTTGGCTCTAGTCCTTCCTTGCAGTTCCCCACCTATTGATTCCTCCTGTACTCAGAGAGCTTTGGTTTTGAAATTCATTTCCTCTCTCCCTCTCCTCCTTCAAAGATCTACTTCTCCAACTTTCCACCGCACAACCCCACCCCCATCATCACTTCCTCCAGAGGTGACTTCCACATTCCCTTCTTTGAAATAAAATGGACAGAGTAGTATATAGAAGCCAAATTAGCTTGAAATATGAAAAGATCTCACACTCCACACTTACCTCTGCCATCCTCAATAACTAGACCAAAGGTACCTGGTCAGCCTTCCCACATCCCCACCCCCTAATTATACCTATTTCCACTACTCAGCAATTTTCTTCCTCCCTCATCTCGGTTTCTGCCTCCAACAAACCTAAGGACTGACCAGCTCTGGGACTGAATGTTTGGTGGGGGGACCAACACCAAAGACACTGTACCCCAAACAGTAATTTTCAGTAACATCCTCCCCACCTCCATCCCAGAACTCTCTTGACAGCAGCCACTTCCTTCCCTGTCTAGTATCTGGAGAGCACTTCTTTGGCAACCTCCAAGTGTAGACAAAGGAGGGAAAGAGGAGGATTCCAGGAGGTCTATAATCCCTCGGATTCACAATCACCATCATCCTCCACCCCAGGAGTTGCCAAACCATCACCCTCAATCTGACCTATTTACTTCTGGACAACTTTTTTCTCTTTCTGGTTCTGAAGTTTGGACTGGTCTTCATTCAGGCCCAAGATCCACAGACACAGGTGACATAGCCAAGATGGGAGGCTCAGGGAACAGAACAGCACTTCAGAGAGTTCCAAAACCAGCTTTTCCAAATTCAGGGTCCTGGTTGTCAGATACATTTTGCCTTTTTATCTCTTACTCTAGTCCCATTTCTCTGGACTCCACTGACACAAACCCTCTAGGTAAGCGCATGTTCCCCACTCCCCACAGGCAGGGCCATTTTCCCAGCAAAAACCACGCCTCTTTGAAACCTCTGGAAAGGAGGGAGAGAGGTGGGGCTGAGGATTATAGAATAACCTTAGGAGTTAAAAAAGATCAAACGATCTTTTGTGTCCTACTCTGTAACGGAACCCACCCTCAATGGTAACTATTTTTCCTGTTAGCACTGTCACATCCTTTTTCTTTAAACGCGCGTGCAAAAGCGCGCAAAAATTGCTGAAGAGCGGATAAGAGTCCCAAATTAGACAGGGTCCTCACCCATCCCCACCCTTCTGGGGCCTGCGGAGCTTTGCACTGACCTGCAGGGATTCAGAGTAGATTATTCCTTTGCTGGAATAGTACAGCGACGGTACCGCGCCCTACTGAAAAACAAGGGAAATGACAGTCTCACATCCCAAGATTCTGGCTTGGCAGGCGAACCAGTACACAGAACACCAACCTAATACCTGCGCTCCCTAACTCAAGGCTCTGGCATAACAAAGTTTTACCGCCTCCTAGTCCGAGGTCTCCCCTCGACTCCTGCCTTCCAAAATCCACCTTTTTTTTTTGGTCCGGAAGGGCCAGGGATATTGCTAGGAAAATGGAGGGGACTAGGCTGTGTTCATTTGGTCTCCGCCCTCCGCTGCCCGCAAGGAAGGGATCCCCAAGCAACGCCCATCCACAAACAGACCTGCTAGAATCCAAGCATTTACCTCCTCCTCTTCCTACTATCCACCACAGGCTCGCCAGATGTCTGGGTAAAAATAGCGACCAAGCAATCGGACCAAAGGAAGACCAGGATTAAAAGGACGTCTGCATACGTCAGCTCCCGCTCACGTGAGGGCTACGTCACCCCTGAGATCAGGACCCCAGTTACCACTCCCACCAGCCGTGGGCAGGAGCCAGCCCTTCCCCTCCTTTTGGCCAATCACGGAGACCAGAAGCGCCTTCTCCCTGCCATTCGAATTTGCCTTTTTTTGCTTAACACGGAGAGGCTGCATCTTATTCCCATGTCCATTAGCCTTTTATTTCTCTTTGAGGAGGAATAATTTTGTATCATCTTTACTCCCGATCCAGCTGCTTTGCCTTCCACCTCCCACCTTCTTCAGTTATGAAGGTTGAACATTTTCCCTGTACTCTTATACCAAATGGGGGTCAATATCTCAAAAAAGGAGATAGATAATGGGAGTGTCTTATTCTTCTGAGCTTTCCTGTTTGTTTATTTGTGTTTGTTTGTTTGTTTTTTATTTGAGGGTTTCCTTTTTCAGAGATTGGGATTGAACCCAGGGCCTTCTCACTGAACTACATCCCAACCCTTTTTAATTTAATTTAATTTTTTTTTTTATCTTGAGACAGGGTCTTGTTAAATTGCCCTGGGCTTGAACTTGTGATCCTCCTGCCTCAGGCTCTCAGAGTGCTGTGATTACAGTACTGAGATTGCTACCAGTTTCTTGTTGATTTTTTTAAAGTCAGTAACATGTTACTTTTACATTGAGAAAACAAAGTGATGCCCTTTTCATTTGAGTGGACAAAAATTTAAGTGGGAGGGGAAAACCCAACAAACCTCACTAATTTCATTATATTTATTTGTAACACAAGAAAAATGTCTCTATAGGTTACAGCCAAATAGCTTTCAAAACACACTAACTTGTTTTAAAATTGAAACTGGAATTTTTTACATAACTTATGAATTAGTCCAAGAAGAAATGACCAATTTGTAATCTGGGCGTGTTAACACAAATGACTCATTTACATTTTCTACTATTGGCTCAACTTGCAATTTGGTAAAATAAAAGCAAAACAATCCTGTCTTGTTTGGTTAAAGCAAAGCATGTATTTAAGTTCCCAAAGGCTTGACTGACTGCTGTGTGAACCTCTCCTGATTTGATGGCTACTCTGAACACCTGCCCTTGAATTAGATTCCAGTCTAATAAAGCTGAGGCAGCTGAGGGTGACAGATGCTGAAATTGTTGGATCCTCCCTACCCTGTCAAAAAATGAGGAATGTGCTACCTCCAACCCCTCCCACATTCCAGAGCTTCTAATTCACTATATTCAGGCACCTGTTATTCAATCCAAAAATATACATGGATGGATGACCAAGATGGCAAATGATACCTTTAGTCAGATGACCAGAGTAAATACGTTTGTCTCCTTCACTTCCTCTCCCAAATTCTCAGAGTTAACTGAACCACAGAAGGGACTGCTGTTCCCATCTACCTCTCTGCTTTTATTCATGGTGCCACTAATACCACATGACCTGAGAGATGCAACCTGTTGGGCCTCTTATTTCTAGCCTCTTCAGCTCCAGGGCACCCAGGAAGAAGCTAAACTTATTGCAGAGTCACGTCCTGCCAGTCAACATCCACCTTGGTGTCTCCTCAGCTAAATGTATGCCCAGGCCCAAGAAACAATCCCCACTGACCACACTAAACCTAGAGTAAGCTTTGTATTAAAGTTGTGTTCATAAATGTGTTCATTTTATTTATTGATTGATGGTACTGGGGATTGAACCCAGGACCTTGCTCCTGCTAGGCAAGTGCTGTACCAATGAACTATATCCCCAGCCCATGTGTTCACTTTAGTAGGGCAAGAAATTATAGCTGTCATCAGATTCTGACATACATGTCTAAACAAACAAAAAGCCGTAAAACTACTCTCCTAGACAAAAAGATATATCTCCCCACAATAGAAATAGAATTAATATCTCTCTACTCCTCTGCTCTCTCCCTCTCTCTCTTTCCTTCTCTTATTATACAAACTTTTATTTCTTTAAATATGTGCAAGCAGAACAAAAATATACAGGAGAATATAAAAGTGACCTGCAATGTCTGTTCTATCACCAAACACTTTAATAATCTCCACTTTTCTTCATACAAATACAAAGAGTATGGGTACATAGATGAGTCAAGTTCCAAGTTCAACAATACACAGAACAAAACAATTGACATTAAATGCAGTACTTGCAATAAATCTGCACTTTAATTTTAGGACTGTCATCTTTAAAAATGGAGTCTTTCTACAAGAGATTAATATATCTTGAATATATAAAGAACTCAAACAATGCAACAGCAAAACCCAAAACAAAAATAATCAATTTTTGAAAAAGGACCTCAATAGACATTTTCTTTTTTTTTCTGCTTTTCATAGATCTTTTATTAGACTATATTAAATATTTCACTATTATTTTGTAAGCTAATAATAATAAATATTTTATAGTATTATACCATACAAAAACTCTTTGAAAAATATTACAGATTTAAAATCCAGAACATGAGACAACAGCTAGCTTATTTTAGAAATTCATCATGTAGGATTAAAATGTTTCATATACTCTTAAGAAAAATTTGCCTTATATTATTAACACAAAAATTGACTTTCCAGAGGAAGATGTAGTCACAGTTTAAATTTTATATCAATTTTCTCTAGAAAAGTTCTACATACAGGTTTCTTTTTTCTCTCTCTCTCTTTTCCTCATTAACTTTATTGGTACATTTTAGGTATACAATACAGTTACATTCATCATTGGGATCTTGTACCTTTA
>NW_004624902.1:1074924-1093458 GCF_000247695.1 Heterocephalus glaber
CTTGTGTGGTCTTCATCTCACAGTTTGAGAGCTCTCCTCCTCCCATACCCTCACCAATACTATGGGGTGGGAGACAAGTGGGTCTTCCCTGTGGATCCCAAAAGCACTCTCTATGGTTCCATAAAGGCTCCCTCCAAATAACCTTATAAAAGCAATCTGAACAAGCTCTAAAAACCATGCTTTCTTCCACTACAGTTTATTATTTCAAAACATAACTCTTATCCATTATATAGACACTAGCGTTAACCAAGAAAGAGTACATGTTCCTATCATGTGGCTCCAGAACCCTAAAATAAAGTTAACTTTCTTTATGTCTTCAGAGTAGGCTGCAGCACAATAGATCTCTTGCTTCCTTCCTGTCCCTACCATTCCCAGCCACCAGTGAAATTCCATGCCTTTCTCATCTCCTGCATGTCTATGGTAGCTAACTTCCTAACTAGATTTCCAATCTGCAGTCTCCATTCCCGTCCCACCCCAACTCACACCCATCCTACACACAAAGCGGCCATATTGTTTCCTTTCATCCTGTCATTCCTCTGGTTATGAAAGGCCTTGTTGTCTCCCAGGGGCAGATGAGGGTAATATCCAGACACCCCAGTTCAGCAACTGGAAGTGCGCCAAGGAAAAGAGAGTAAGACTGTCCTCAATTACTGACTCTACCCACACCCCCCTACTCTCCTCTCCACACTCTCTACTCCAGGCAGACCAGCTTCCTCTCTGGAGCAAAATTCCCACCTCCACGCCTTTCTTCCACCACTGTTCTTCTTTGCATGACCTTCTGACCTTTTGTATCTTATCCTTCAAGCCCTTCTCTGTAAAATTTTCCCTGAACACCTTTGTGTGCAGCAGGTTTTGGTGCCTTGAAGCACCTTTGGGAACCATCTGGCCATGACTGGAAGCCTCTGATTTTGTACTTTCTGTTTCTATATTCCGTTTCTTTCCAAACAGATTTTAAATTCAAAGACAAAGACAAAGTCTTTTTATTTCTGCTTAAGACACACAACTTTATTGATGACATAAATATAAAATCTCAAATGTATAAACATAAGTCCACACAAAGGACCAAAAGATTACCTTACTTATGAAGAATCAGGTCAGTTTTTGCTCTTGAAGCATACTAAAAATATCTCAATCCAGACAAGATAAAAATTGACATGTATTTTTCAGTACAAGTTTGAATTCATTTGGTGTTCACAAAATGGTTCATGTATGGACCATAATAGGTAACATCAGTTTTGGTGTTATAATGCAGTTTACAATGTGCATTACTTTCAGACTGCAAAACCAAAATATTACTCACGTTTGTTTGGGAACATATTTTTATTTAGAGTTTATTTATTAATATCTCAACCCTTTCTTTAACCTCTGGATCACTGCATTCTGCTGCTAAGGCTCGAAGTTTCTTGGCACAGGCTTTAGGTCTTTGGAATAGGAAGTAAAGAGAATTTTTACTGAATTTGTCCTGGGTAAATGCTTTTGCTCTTCTTTTAAAATGGTAATTTATATTCTCAAATAGTGAGAGAGCATTAAGAATATTCTCTTTCTTCTCTTTCTTGCTAAAAATGTTAATCAGAGATGTTGGTGCATTGGCAATGAGCAAGTCTTTTGTCATAGATGGATTTTTAGAGAAATTCACAAGCATTCCCAAAACATGGTCTTTAGTTTCTCCACTTCCCACAGTTAACAAACGAAGAAATTCTGAAATATAATTTGTAACCATATGCTGATACTCACTAGTTATAGTGAGGTGTCTTATCAATCTTAGTCCAGCCAGCTGCACATTTGAGTTCAAGGGATAGGTGACAGTATCTTCACATACTTGGCTTAAGTATGTCTTAACCTGTCTATGGTTTTCAGCAGCCACTGAGATGTTATTCAGTGCATTTAAAGCCTTCTGCCTAACACTTGGATAGGGATTATTCAGCAAGCTTTCAATAACTGAGATTCCACCTACATTACGAACAACTTCGTGGGAATAAGGATAATCAACACTGTTATATAGAGCATTGCTAGCTATTTCATGAACAGAAGGATCTTCTGTCAACTCAATCATGCAAATGAGTTTTTCAAGATCTCGTGGATCCAAATTAGCTTCACGTTTACAACGGCAGGGCCAGGGCCGAACTTTCTCCCCAGCCCTGATCTGTCTGAACTGATCTTCAGCTGGGAAACTGGACTCATTTTGGTGTGGAAACTTCATTTCTGACCAGATCACAGCTCCATCCCATGAGCTCATTCCTGCCCCAGGGACCATGAATGGATATGTCCCTCTTGACTCTGCTGACTTTTTAGCTTTAGATTTAAGTGTAGATTTGTCCTCACTTCTGCTTTCATTACCAGTACAGAACCAAGACCTTATATCAACTCCATCAGCAGCCTCAAAATTATCCTTGATGCTTGCCTCATCGCCAATCTCAGACTTAAAATCGAAATCTTTTTCACTCTTGGATCTGAACTCATTACTGTTATCACTCTCAGCCCAAAACAAGGACCTTAAACTGATCTCCTCAATATCAGGGCTAGATGGTTCACTTAGCTCATCCTCATCTACATCCCTAGCCAAAGCCCAAGACCAGGACCGTATGGTAGTCTCTTCCTTAAGCCGAAGCCCAAACCCCTTAGTGGTCGCTTGCCCATCCCAGGACCAAGACCCTATCCTGGCTTCAGCCCCAACATCAGCTCCAGCCTCAGCCCCAGCTTCAGCCCCAACATCAGCTCCAGCCTCAGCCGCAGCCTCAGTCCCAGTCTCAGCTCCAGATTCAGTCCCGGCCTCAGTCCCAGTCTCAGCTCCAGATTCAGTCCCAGTCTCAGCTCCAGCCTCAGCTCCAGCCTCAGCCTCAGCCCCAGCTTCAGCCTCAACTGCAGCTCCAGTCTCAGATCCAGACTCTGCCCTCACACAGGAACCCATATAAACTACCTCCTCAGATCTGTTCCAGGACCCGGTACTAGCCTTGTTCTCATCTCCCAACTCAGAACTAATGATGGTCTTTTCCTTAGGCTCTGATGTGGATTCTGTACTGGCCTCATCCTTGCCATCAGGCCTGGACACAGTATCAACCTCTTCCCTTGTACAGCCCCAAGACCCTATGAAGGCCTCACTACCAGGCGCAAACCAAAATCCTTCACTGGTTTCCACCTCAGCACTGACCAGAAATCTTCCACTGGTCTGGTCCTCAGAACTCAGCCTAGACCCTCCACTGGCCTCGTTCCCAGGCCTAGACACAGCCCAGGATTCTCCACCGGTCTGGTCCCCAGCACCAGCCCAGGTGCTTCCTCCGTGGGCTTGATCCTCAAATCCAGATCTGAAGCAACCAACACCCTTATCTGCAAGCCCAACCCAGGACCCTCCACTGACCTGATTCCCAGTGCCACCCCAAGATGCACCACTGGACTGGTCTGTGGGATCTGGTCTAGATGCTCCAATAACATGGACACCAGCCCCAGTCCAAGAACCTCCTCCAACGGACTGATCCTCGGATCCTGGTCTGGACCCTCCACAAGGCTGGTTCCCAGCACCAGCCCAGAACCCTGCTCCAATAGCCTGATTCTCAAATCCAGGTTTCAAACAGCCACCAGCCTGATCCCCAGCCACAGCCCAGGACACTCCACTGATCTGACTTCCAGAGCCAGCCCAAGATCCACCAAGAGCCTGGTTCATGGGCCCTGGCCTGGAACTTCCAACATGCTGACCTCCAGTCCCACCCCAAGATCCTCCCCCACTAATCTGACTACCAGTGTAAGTACAGAACCATCCACTGGCCTGGTTCACAGTTCCAGGCCAGGAATCTATATTAGACTGCCCCCTGGGGCCCAGCCTAGATTCTCTAACAGACTGGTCCTCAGCATTAGTCCAGCATCTTCCTCCAGTGGCCTGATCTTCAAACACAGGCTTTGTCTCACCACCAGCCAGGTCTCCAGGCCTAACCTGGGATTCTCCATTGGCCTGGTCCACAACCCCAACCAAAAACCTTCCACTGATTTGATCTCCAGAATCTGCCCATGATCTTCCACTGGACTGATCCTCAGGCCCTGACTTGGACACTTCACCATCCTGGCCAAAAGCCCCAGTCCCAGTCCAGGATCCTTCTCTGGCCAAGTTCCTAGTGCCAGCCCAGGATGCACCACTGGACTGGTCTTCAGATCCTGGTGTAGATCTGCCACCAGCTTGTTCCCCAGGGCCAACCCAAGATGCACCATTAGACTGGTCTATAGGCCCAGGCCTTGACCCTCCACTGGCTTGATCTGCTGTGTCAGCCCAAGACCTTCCACCAGACTGATTCTCAGGTCCCAAACTGGAGTCTCCACTGGCCTGAGCACTGGCACCAGCCTGATCCTCAAATCTAGGTTTGGACTCACTGCCAGATTGATCAACAGTCCCAAACCAGGGTCCTCCTGCATTGGCTTGGTCCACAGCCCCAGTCCAGTACCCAATGCTAACTATATTTCCAGCCCCAGCCCAAGACACGCCACTAGCCTGGTTTTCAGCCACAGTCCAGGAACCTCTACCAGTCTGATCCACAACCCAAGATAGTCCAGTGGCCTGTACTGCAGGCCAAGACACCTCACCAACCTGACCCACAGCCCAGGGTCCTGCAATGGCCTGATTCCCAGAGACAACCCAAGAGGCCCCACTAACCTGGTTCTCAGCCCCAGTCCAGGACCCTGCAATGGCCTTGTTCTCAGCCTGTACCCAAGAACCACCAACTTTGTCCCCACCCCAGGATGCCTCACTAACATGACTTGCAGCCCAGAGCCCTCCACTGGCCTGGTCCCCAGCTCCTACCCAGGACCCAAGAGCACTCTGATTCTCAGCCCTAGCCCCAGGCCAGGATTTAACAGTGGTCTCATCACAAGCCACAGCCCACGAACTAACAATACCAGGCTTGTCACCAGTCCCACTCCAAGACCCAATACTGGTTTCATTTTCATCAGCCCAGGACACACTATTCTCCCAGTCTCCATCCATGGCCTGCAACCTAAATTTGATCCATCGCTCAGCAGCAATCCAATCCTCAACACCAATACCATTCCAGTAATAACCATGAATGTTAGACTGAGTTTTTCTGCAGGCTTGAGCATCTGGCTCGCCCTCACTCTCTGAAGTGGGCATGGCTCCAGCCTCAGGCTTTGCATAGACCTTATCTTCTGCGGTAGCTTCTGCCTCAGACCTGGACATAGCCTTGTCCATTATCCCAAGCAAAACCTCATCCTGGGAACTGGCCACCACCTGCGGTTGAGCAGAGACTTTTGTAGCTTTCTGAGACCCTACTTTAGGCATAGCATTGGAATTGCCTCTGACCTTATTCCTGGCATTAAGCAAGGCCTCATTCTGAGAAATGGTCAGAGCCTGGGGCTGAGAAGAGCTCACTGTACCTGCCTCAGCCTTTGCCTTAGGCACAGCACTGGGACTGCTCCTGACCTTATTCCTGGCACCAAGCAAGGCCTCACCTTGGGAACAGGCCACAGTCTGGGACTGGGAAGAGCCCACTGCACCTGCTCCAACCTCTGCCTTAGGCACATTACAATTAACCCTGACTTTACTCCTCGCACCAAACATGGTCTCATCCTGGGAACTGGCCACAGTCTGGGACTGGGAAGAGTCTTTTGTACCTGCCCCAGCTTCTGGCTTAGACATAGCACTGGGGTTGCCCTTGACCTTAGTCCTGGTACCAATGATGGTCTCACCCTGGAAACTGGCCAAAGCCTGGGGAAAGACAGAACCTGTTATAACCACTCCAGTCTCTGTCTTAGGTACAGCATTAAGATTACCTTTAACCTTATTCTTGGCACCAGGCAAGGCCTCACCCTTGGAACTATTTACCGTCTGAGGCTGAGCAGAGCTTGTTGTAGCTGCCCCAGTCTCTGCTTTAGGTACAACATTGCGATTGCCCCTGGACTTACTCTTGGCAGCAATCAAGGTCTCACTCTGGGAACAGACTAAAACCTGGGGCTGGGCAGAGTCTGCTGTAGCTGTCCTAGCCTCTGCCTTAGACACAGCATTGGGATAGCCCTTGAACTTATTCCTGGTACCTGGCAAAGCATCACCTTGGGAATTGACCACAGCCTGAAGCTGACCACAGTTTTCATGGTCCGCCTTAGCCCCTGCTTTAGAAATGGCATTAGAATCACCCCTACCATCAACCCTGGAATCAGGCAAGGCTTCACCTTGGGTCTTGGTCCCAGCTTGAGATTGCGAATAGGTTTTCATGTCTGGCCCAACTCCTGCCTTACACTTGGCTTTGGCTTTGCCCCTAGCTTTACCTTTAGTATTAGGTAAGGCTTCACCCTGGCTCTGGGCCATAACCTGAGCTCCCTCCTTAATCACAGCATTAACAGTGCCCTTAGCCTTGATTCTACCATCGGGCAAGGCATCACTCTGAATGTTGGCCACAGGCTGAGCATGGGTATAGAACAACATGTCTATCCCAGCTCCTGCCTTAGCCATGACACTGAGATCGCTTTTGGTCTTATAGCTATTATCAGGCAAGGCTTCAGCTTGCAAATTGGTCCTCATGTTTGCCATGGCACTTGCTCTAACCATGGCATTGGGATTGGCTCTACCCTTAACCCTGGCATCAGGCATAGACTCAGTCTGAGCACAAGCTACAGCGTGAATCTGAGCAGCAGCCCGTATGACATTTCCAGTAATTGCCTTAGGTATGACACTGGTATCAACCCTGGCACCAGACATTGCCTCGGCCTGTTTCTTGGCCACAATCTGAGGTTGTATTATACAAGCTCTCACATTTGTCCCCACCTCTGCCTTACACATGGTGATGATATTACCCTCCATATCAACCCTTGTTCCAGGCATGGCCTCGGCCTGGCCCTTGACAACAATTTGAGATTGAGGAGAAGCCCTTGTATCAACCTTAGATGCTGCCTTACACATGGTTTTGAGATTTCTCTTGTCCTCAGCACCAGGCATGTCATCATCTTGGATCTTGGCCACAGCCTGGGACCGTGCACAGGACTTCATGTCCATGCCTGCCACTGCCCTGGACATACCATTAGGATTTTTCTTAGAATCAACTGTGGTACCAAACCTACTGTCAGACTGAGTTGTAAGCACACTCACAGTCTCTTCCAGGGCTCTTGTCTTGCTTTCAACCGCAATTCCAGTCTTGTTCATGGTCCCAATCTTGACCACTTCTTTGGTCACTGCCAAAACCTCACTCTGTGTTACCATTACTCTGTTAATTTCTGTCTCTTTTTCAACCAATGTCTGGGTTTCAGCCTTGGTCTGTGTCATTGCTTCTTTTTTGGCCTCTGTTTTGGAGACCAGTGCCCAAGCTTTAGCCTTGGTCTGGGTCACTGCCTCTTTCTTGACTATTTCCCCAGCCTCAGCATCAGTTTGAGTCATTGCCTCTTTCATGGACACTTCCCTAGCTTTGACCTTTACCTCAGTCAGAGTCACTGCATCTGTCATGACCAGTGTTCTAGCCACTGATTTGGCCTCAGATTGAATCTCTGCCTCTGCCCCAACCATTGCCTTAGACTGAGAGTTGGCTTTGGATCTTTCTATAGCAGTAACCTTGGTCTCTACTTCAGCCCCAGGCTCACTTCCTTCTCCCGTTTCTGCTCCAGTCTTGGCCTTGGGTCTAGTCTCAATCTCCACCCCAGCCAAGGCTTCACTCATGGCCAAAGTCTGGTTCTGTACCCCAACCACAGTCTCCGTCTTGACTCTGGAGCCATTTCTGGCAAGTCTGGTCACACTCTGAGATCTTCCTTTGGTTAATCTGTAAAGGTAGTAGCATGTGCCAGCCCAGATCGCCAGTCCTGCAGTCACCCAGCCCACTTCCTGAACACGGCCCATGTAATCACCCCTGCTGAAGACACAAATAAAGTACAGGGGGGGCTCACTTGGGCTGGGGAAAGAAGGCGATAGGCTTAGATGTAGATCTATGAGAGTGCTGATCTTCAGCCACTCAAAGGCCACTACAGCTGCCACTGGAAGTAAACCTAGAAGTGGAAAAAGGAAATGAACAAAAATTTCTCTTTTAAATCTACTGTATCATACAGATAGATAAACAGAAACAGGAAAAAGTAGAAAAGGTGCTTCATGGGAGAAGAGGATGATTAGTGAGCTGTCTATCCTTTATTTCATCCTCTCCCCATCTTCCCCAATGCCCCCAAATTTTCCCCCAAGGTACTTTCATATACCAAACGAACAGTGCTAAGAATGGTGGGAGGGTTGGCATTGAATAGGAGAGACCAAGAAGCCCTCAGACTTTGATTTTTACTGGACCTGCTCTGATCACCATTATTCCTGTAAGTCTCAACTCTTCATACCAACCTGTAATGATCCAAGGAAGTTCTCTCCTCTTTCCTTCTCTTGTTTGGTGATATACCCTAAAGTAGATATATAAATTCATTCGATCTTTGAACCTAGAGACAGACAGACAAAGAGAGGGACAGATTAGAGTGGGGAGTTTGTTCTTGATAGGATAGATACATTATTAGCAAACTATCTCTTTACTCCTTCAGTTCACCCCAGTCCCCCAGGTACTGTCACACTCTTTTCCCTGTTCCAGAAATAAGGTAAAGATTTGAGATAAGTGACAGAGATGATGGGAAAGATATCTGTAAAGGGTGAGGCTGAACATCCTCTAGACTGGTCACTGGCCCTTACTGGATACACGTTGCTCCACTAACCCACCCCAGAGGTTTATCCAGGAAGTCCTCACCGTCTTGCCAGTCTATACTGATCAGAAATATTTTTCTCCTTGTTTCTTTGCTTCCAGTGATCTCAAGTTCTGCAGCAAACAAGCAGGCAAGTCTATGGACAAGAAGACAAGTAGGAAGTTATGGAAACTGAGCTGTTGGTAGAATAGTCAAGCAGCCTAATCCCTGCCCCAATTTCTGCCTTTCTAGAGTCCAGCTCCAGTATACTAATGTGTATCATCCTATGATTCCTTCCTCAAGTCTTCTGTCATACCTTAGTCCACACTTATCCTAATATTCCTACAGTTTGCTGCACTGTAATCAATAGGGAATATGACAGTGTTGTTGTAAGCTGGAAGACTATAGAAGCAGCAGAAGTCCCCTCCGCTGAGTCCCTCTCAAGTCTCAAGCATCTGCTTAGCCCACCCTCTCTTGTCATCCTCAGGTACTGCCCACCTTCACAAATTCCAGAGTTCCAGACCAGTCTCTCCCTCTTTCCCTTGTTTCCAGCAGTAAACAGGTCTACTGAAAGGCCATGAGAAGATCTAGGAACATTCAAAGAAAAGAGGGAGGATGAATGTTGAGTGATTGTGATATCCCTGCATCCCACACAGGGGTCTTCACACTTCCCTTTCTGAATTTAGAGACCCATTTTGAGCAGGCAGAACCTAGGGCTTCTCTAGGACCAAAATGGACAGAGTAGAAAAAGAAGACAGGAAAAATAAAAGGGAAGGCAAATTATTTTAAAACCACCTGTAGAGTCTTGAGAATGTCCCCAAAAGCCCACCATTTCCTTCACCAAGATGGTTAGGTAAGTGGGAGTATCTGAAAAACTGAAGGGCAGCAGAAGAGCTGGAAGCCCCCAGATCCCATGACTCTAGAATCATGGCAGTCTGCCATCTGCTTCCCCTAAAACCCATTTGTAGGAGTCTAGCAGAAGAGACAAGGTGTAGGGCCGTGCTTTTGCTTCTGCAAAATCTTTATCCTTCTGCTCAAAGGCTATCTCAAAAAATGATAATATCCTTTGATACAACTTGTATTTTCTCAATATTATCTGAAGTACAAATAAAATCATCTGTAGAAAATGTTGCTGTCTTTCTTGGTTTTCAAGATACCATTTAAGTTTAAAGTCTTAAGCTTGGTAAGGAAACATAGTTTAGAAAAAGTTCCCTAGCTAGCACCACTCCATATCACAATCAGATATCATTGCCTGAATTCATACAGAACTTCAACAATTCAGTGTCCATGCTCACACTAACCTTCATAGATCCTGTGCAGTTTTCTCTTCTGGTCTCATGTCAGTGCTACCCCAAACTATTGTCTAAAAGACAGGAGAAAGTAAAGACACTGTTTAGGCCAATACCCAGGCCACAGATCCCAATACTGGATTTAAGAGATTCAGGAACCAATTGTCAAATCCCTCTCCCCTCTTGTGAGACACCACCACATCAATCCCGCTGTCCAGTCACTAAGGCCCACCATTTTCTCCACAAATGCCACCGTGGCACGTCCCTTCTCACATGAGCAGGAAGCTAGTGGACATGTGCAGTCAGGGATTAGAGTTAGAGAGGATGGACATCTCAATCTGTGTTTCCCTCTTGATATAGTCTCCCCACCAGCGGCCCTGTCAAAGCCCACAGTTCCACTGCACAGATTTTGCTGGGGACTGGGAACTCGGAAGAACAAGAGACCAAGGATCCTTGAACCTGAGCCAGCATAGACGCTCCCCCCACACCCCATCCCCATACTACGTCAAGGTCGGCAAGCAGCTGCTGCCTGGCCGCATAGCGCGGGCCCTGGGGCCCTTACCTGCTCCGCTTTCCTAGGCCAGATGCCAGCCCACCCTGCGCAGGGCTGCGGGGAGCTGGTAGCTAGACGAAAGTGACGACTGCACCTAAGGCTGCGTCGCTCTGCAGCTCGGGGTCACGTGAGGCCCGCGCGTCATCGTTAGCCTTCCTCCCCACAACCCCCCACCGACTCACAGGCTGTCAACAGGACGCCCCCACACTTCCGCAAGCACAGGACCCCCCTTCTCCCGTCTGTACGCAGCGCCCCAGCGTTCACCACACTGTCAGTCACCGCAGTCCTCTCCAATCTGAGAGCCCACAAGTGGCATCACCGCCTTGCGGTTGGAGTTTACTGGTCTCTGGTTACCAGGGAGGTCTTGCATCCCCCCACCCACTTCCAGGCCTTGGCTGTAGTCTTTTCTGCATCGTGGAGGAATCCTTTCTTTTCCTCTTACACTTCAAAAGCAATGTTCCCCCCTCACCCCCGTACAACCTGCCCTCCCTTAGTACGCAGCCAACACAAAATCGGCTGGGAAAGGAAATATCTGGAAGAAAAGCAGGGAAAGCAAGTAGAGCCTTAAACATTCTTTTATATATGTTCCCTTTTGAGTTTTTTCTCTTAACGTCACTTTTTATTCTCTAGTTTTGTTTTGGTAATGGGAAAATGAAGTAAAGTCATTTTCATTTGACATAAAAAATATTTAGGTTGTAAAAATAACAAAAGACTTATTTGTTTACATTATTTTGTGCCATCTAAAAATATTTTCTAGTTGCTATAAGCTATTTCACAGCTTTGAAAACAGACTAGTAATTATTGGCATGTTAATACAAAATTTTCCTAAGTAAAACCGGCATATTTTTCAATGTGATTTATAAATTAATCTTCAGAAAGACATTCAGATTTCTAATCTTGGCAGTTTTACAAAAATAATTTATAACCTTTTGAAGTTCTGGCTGAACTTACAGTCCCCTGTCAGGTGGCTTTGAACTTCAGTGATGACTTCGGAATGATTTAAAGAAGACCCAACTCCAGATGAACCCAGTCATTGCCTTACAAACTACTGATTTCACAAATTAACCTGCTTTCTATTCAGGGGCCTTTATTTGGATTTCACATACGTGTGTGATCAAATCAATCTCACCACATTCATGCTATCACATGGATGGAAAGGCTTGGAATACTACTCTCCTATAAAGAAGGATAAGCTTGAGTCATTTGTAGGAAAATGGATGCACCTTGAGACCATAATTTTAAGTGAAATAAATCAGACATACAACCTTAAATATCAAGTGATTTGTCTTATGTGAGAAACCTAAAATATAAATAAAGAACAAAATAAAAGATAGATAATAAGAAACAGGAAGATAGATCTTTTGCAAAAGGGAACAAGACCAAGAGATGGAGGAAAGTAGGAGGGAAGACAGGAGATGGAGATGAAAAAAGAATTGAGATATGTTATGTACATGTACCAACTCCCCACAATGAGTGTAATTATTATGTACTGCAAGCATGTATTGAAAATAATTTTTTAAAGGAAAGGAGGTTTCACAGGTGGAATCTGTATTACATCATGGCTCTGGTAAGATCTCTCTGGTATCTGCCATTCATGTGCTATTTGTCACCATAGTGTTCAAATTTCCCAGTGGTAATAGTGGTGAGGGTCTGTGGATGAGCATGAATTGCTGCAACACCCCTGATGTCCATATAATTTCTCCCTCACAAGTAGGAGGACAAGAAACAAACAATCACTAGGAGAAACAGGACTTTTCACTCCATGCCTTCCATTACAACTTCATCGCACCACCCTCACAAGCTCCTCAGAAGAACCCTAGAACCCAGGATCATTTTGCAGAAGTTAGTCCCTAAACACCCATCTGTCCCCACTGGGGAGTCACACTCTAACCAGAGACCATCCAGGGAGCTTCTTTTTATAGAATGTTTGAAATATAGCAGAGAAGGCAGGCTGGAGGTGCTCTCTGCCAGGGGCCCCTGTGGAGGAGGCGCTCTCTGGCTCCCCTCCATGGCTTTTCAGAATTTAGATTTACTTTTCTACCACAGGAAAAGATTGATAGATTGATAAATTACATAAAATTTTAAAACTCTGGCAATGTTTAAAAAATGAAAGCATACGCATTACATGTCAAAGGGCTTATTTGTAATTTAAAAGCCCTTTAAAAATCATTGATAAACTGGTAACCCAGTAGAAAAGTGTGTCAAAGACAAAGACATGAACAGATTTCACAGAGAATACAAATGACCAATGAACATATAAAAAGATGTTCAACTTCAAAGAAATGCAAATTAAAACAATAATGCCTTACTATTTTTCAGCTATGAGTTTATCAAAATTTAGGAATTTAATAATATTGTTGATTGGCTTGTGGGGAAATGGACACCCCCACACTATGGAAGCAGACATTCTGATTCCTTATTAAAATTTATGAATAGAATCATACTTAATATATTGTTTTGAAACTTGTTTTTACCCACTTAAAATTATCCCACAGTGAACTCAACATGCCAATACATTTAAATTATTGTATGATATTCCATAGTTCAGTTATACTATTATTAATTTAAACACCTACCCCCATTGGTGAACATAAAATTTTTCTACATATGAAGCCAGTAAAAACAAGGCTACGATGAATGACTTGGTACATACACCTTTGTCCACAAGTGGGAGAATTTTTGTAGAACATCCTATTATAAATAGACTTGTTAGGTTAAAAGATGAGATTTCACACATTTGATACTGCCAAAAGAAAGATATAAACTGGGTGTGATGGTATACACCTACAATCCCAGCACTCGAGAGGCTGAGGCAGGAGGATTGCCGTGATTTTGAGGCTAGCCTGGGCTACAAAGTGAATTCAAAGCCAGCCTAAACTACATAGCAAGACAAAACCCTGTCTAAAAAAGAAGGAAAGAAAGAAAGAAAGAAAGAAGGAAAGAAAGAAAGAAAGAAAGAAAGAAGAGAGCGAGAGATTTTATATAATTAATGGATATACCAACAAACTGCCCTCTAAAAAGACAGAAAGATTGGGCCAATTTACACTCTCATCAAGCATATGAAAGGGCCTATTTCTCAGACACGCATACACACTGTATATTGGGGGGTTTTGGGGGGGGTTTTTTGATACCAGGGATTGAACTCGGGTCCTTGTACACATTGTATATTGGTAATTAGAGTCAACATAAGATGCAAAACTATATCAGATTATCTTTTTATTTACATTTTCCTAGATACTATCTTGACCATCATATCCATTTATGTGATAGTTAGTTATTAATATTCTTTGAGTATTTTTCTGTTCAGTTGTATTTTTCTTAGTGATTTGTAGTTCCTTGTACATTTTTGTATATTAGCTGTTTTTCTGTTATATAGGTTGCACATATAGTCTCCCAAATATATATTTTAAATACATAGCCAAATCTCAGCAACATTCATATAACAGCCCATTAGTGCATTACTCTCCAACTAATTTTAAAAGCTAATTTACCACATGTTAAATTTTCACTTATACTCAGATATGTTTTATGGATTGACTTCTGTTCCACTGATATATGCATATAGTTTAGCCTTAGTATCACATTTTTGTAGACATAATCATTTTATTTTTAGTTATTTTTCTTTTTTATTGATACATGTTTGTAGTACATAATGATTACATTCACCATGGGAAATTGGGACATGTACATGACATATTTTAATTCTTTTTATCCTCTTTCCCTCCCTTTCCTTCCCCTCCCTATATTTCTTGGACCTCTTCATTCATATATATAAATATATATATATATATTACATTATATATATTACATGTTTGTAGTACATAATGATCATGTTCCTTGTAGGACTTGGTACATTTACACAAAACATCACAATTTCATTTTTTATCCCATTTCCCTCCCCTCCCTCCATCTCTTGGTTCCCTTCCCATATGCTAAAGATCTATCTTGCTGTTTCCTATTTTCTACCGCTTTGCACTTTATTTATATTTTGGGTTTCTCATGTACGATAATCCATATGATAATTAAGCTTGTGTGCCTGATTTATTTCACTTAACATTATGGTCTCAAGGTGCATCCATTTTTCTACAAATGACTCAAGTTTATCCTTCCTTATGGCACAGTACCTCTCCATTGTTTATAAATTCCACATTTTCTTCATCCATTCATCTGTTCATAGACATGTATGCCATTTCCAAGATTTAGCTATCATGAATTGAGCTGCTACAAACATGGGTATACATGTATGTGGGTATGCAGATCTGGATTATGATGTCTTTAACTCTTTGGGGAAGATACCTAAGAGGGGAATAGCTGGGTTGAATGGAATTTCTATTTTTTGTTATTTGAGAAATCGCCACACTGATTTCCACAGTGGTTTTACTAGTTTACACTTCCACCAACAGTGAAGAAGGGTTCCTTTTTCACCAACACTCTCTCCAGCGTTTGTTATTTGATTTCTTGAAAATAGCTATTCTTTCTGGAATGGGATGGAATCTTAGTATTGTTTTATTTGCACTTCTCAAATAGCCAGTGGTGTTGAACATTTTTCATGTATTTATTGGTCATTTCTACTTCTTTTTTTAATAAGAAAGAAAAAGAAAGAAAGAAAGAAAGAAAGAAAGAAAGAAAGAAAGAAAGAAAGAAAGAAAGAAAGAAAGAAAGAAAGAAAGAAAGATATCTCTGTGATTTTGAATGGTGATTTTCTCCAGGATCTACAATTTTGGGGCATGGTCCAAGTAGAGACATGTCCCTATTCATGCTGGTAGACAAAGAAGTCAGTCCAGACCCAGATCTGTGCTGGATGAAGGTACCAGTAAGTAGTAAGAATAGAGTTAGGACACTAATGCTGTAAGTTTCAAATCCAGAGCAACTCAGGCAGGCTTGGCCTCTGGCCAAGGGAGTGAAGCCTGTGCCCTTTAGCTCAAACCCCTCAGGGGGTCTCTTTCCAGCTCACTGTCTGACTGCTGCTGTCTCTTGTGGCTGCCTCTCACACAGTCACTGTGGGAACATGACACTTCGAGCCCTGAAGTAAAGCTGTCCTGCAGCTGCTCTGAGTCCTGGGTTCAAACAATCAACCTTTCCCTGATTGGTATCTGACCAAGCACTTTCTCCAGGGATATAGCAGGTGCTTGGACTGGAGTCACTCACCAGCTCTTGCCTGTCAAAGGACTACCATGAGAGCAGAATCTTGCACTGTTCCAGCAGATCACAGAAATTGCTGGTCTGCTCTGGGGCTACATTTCTCTCTAAGGCCCCATAGGAGCCCCAGTATTCAGTTTCCCTTTCCCATAAGCTGTGAGCCAGGAGCTAGGGAGAAAGTACAGACTGTCTCTTCCCTTCTCTTCATTGTATTCTGTCTCTTCAGTGTCTCACTCACTAGCTTTTAATTTTCCTGTCAGATCCTTTCTGATTCATTCCCGGGATCTACTTCTGTCATTTTTCCTTCCCCAAGTTATTTTCCAGTATCTGAATTCAAAATCTAGGAGAGGCTGAGCTGTCACTCACCACTCCGCTGGTTTTTCAGTTGCCATTTGTACTTTTGACAAATGTCTATTTATTTTAGTTGCCCATTTTTTTATTGGGTCACTTAATTTGGGGGGATCTAATTTTTTTGAGTTATTTATATATTTAGAGATTAATCCTTTGAGGAATATGTGGCAAATTTTTTCCCATTCTGTAAGTGGTCTCATCACTCTATTCGTTGTTTGCTTTGATGTGAAAGTGCCACATTTTAATTGGTATATCTTTGCAGCAAGTTTTGGTTACTGGAAGGATAAATCATTCATTGCTCTGTTTTTAAAAACCATTTTTGATATGCTTAAGCATTTCAAGTAAAGTTCCAGATTTCATTTTCTTTGCTTTCTTAATTTTAAAAGCATTTTTATTTTTTATTTTTCCTGATGATTATTTTATTTTATTTTATTAACAATTGTACATATTTATGGGGTACAGTGTGATGTTTTGATAGATGTATACATTGTATAACGATCAAATCAGGGTAAATAGCATATTCATCACATTAAACATTTATCATTTCTTTGTTATAAGAACATTAGAAGTCCTGGGCTGGGGATTTAGCTCAGTGGTTCCGCCACCTGCCTTGCAAGCGGAAGGACCCAAGTTCAATCCCCGGTACCAAAAAAAAAAAAAAAAAGAACATTAGAAGTCCTCTCTTTAGTTATTGGCAGCATACAATGCATTGTTGTTAGCTAAAGTCACTTCACTGTGCAAGAGTACCAACATTTATTTCTCCTAACTGTAATATTATACCTTTGACCAACCTATTCCCTCCTCACCCCCTCATTCTCCTCAACCTCTCATATACTTTCATATTCTACTCTAAACTTCCATAAAATGAAATTTTTTAGATTCCACACGTGAGATCATGTGATATTTTTTGTTCTGTTCCTGGCTTATTTCACTTAACGTAATGTCCTCCAGGCTCATCCATATTTTCATTTGACAAATTTTCATCTTTTTAATCACTAAATAATTGTCAATTATGTATATATACCAGATTTTCTTTATCCATTTACCCATTGATGGGCCTTTAGGTTGATTCTATATCTTGGCTATTATGAATAGTGCTTCAATGAACATGAGAGTGTAGATGTCTCCTTGAGATACTTATTTCATTCCCTTTGGATATATACCCAGCAGTAGATAGTTGAATCATATGTTGGTTCTAATTTCAGTTTTTGAGGAACCTCCATATTGTTTCCTGTAATCACTGTACTAATTTACATTCCCACCCACAGTATATAAGGATTCCGTTTTCTACACATCCTCTTCAGTATTTTATTTTTTGTCTTTTTGATAACCACCATTCTAACTGTTGTGAGGTAATATTTAATTGTGGTTTTGATTTATATTTCCCTGATGGTCACTGCATTTTTTCATATACCTGTTGGCCATTTATATGTCTTCTCTGGAGAAATGTCTGTTTAGACCTTTTGCCCATTGGAATCACAAATGACCCTCAATAGCCAAAACAATCTTGAGCAAAAAGAGCAAAGCTGGAGACATTGCACTGAGTTCAAAATATACTATACAGCTTTAGCAGCCAAAACAGTATGGTACTGCATAAAAACAGACATAAAGTGCCGGGAATTTAGCTCAGTGGTTTCGCTGCCTGCTGCACAAGAGCAAGGACCCGAGTTCAATCCCTGGTACCAAAAAAAAAAAAAAAGACATAAAAATCAATGGAATAGAATATAGAGAGCCCAAAAATGGTGCTAGGAAATTTTGATATTCACGTGAAGAATGAAATCAAGCCCTATCTCTCACCATATATAAAAATCAACCCAAAATGGATTAAAGACTTAGATGTAAAACCTAAAACTATGAAACTACAAAAAGAAAACATCGGGAAGAAATGCTATATGTCATTAGTCTGGGCAAGGAATTTTTAGACAAGAACTCTAAATCACAAGAAATAGAAGCAAAAATAAATGGAATTAGGTTAAACTAAAGTATTCACAGCAAAGGAAACAATTTATAGAGGGAAGAGACTACCTACAGAATGGAAGAAAATATTTGCAAATTATACATCTGACAAAGGGTAATATACAAAATCTATAAGGAACTCAAACAGCACTAAAAAGGATGTTTCATTTTTTAAAAATGTTTTTGGAGGTTTTATTAGTATTTCTCTGAACTTATAGATTAATTTGGATAATAACCTATAGTCTAGTAAGGTATGGTAGTAGTCTGAGGACAGTATGGGTTTCTGCCACATTTATAACCTTAGAGAAAAGCTGCAGTCTCTAACTAAGCAAAAATTTTATTTTAAAAACCTAATATCTAACATGACTCTCAAGTTAGTATTTCTCAAAGTGTATTCCATAGAATACTTGCCCCTGGGAACGGACCTTGCTAGTATCATATGAAAAGAGTTCTGTGAATAAGTGATGTTGTGACCTATTGGATTAGTCAGTGTGGTTTCCCAAGTATAATAATATTTTGAGTAATGGTAGTTTTTTTACATTATATTCTTCCTTAATTCTTTTATTTTCCATTAAATTTATTGGTACATTTTATATATATAATACAGTTGCATCCATCATTGGG
>NW_004624902.1:1096901-1108618 GCF_000247695.1 Heterocephalus glaber
GTTGATGGGCACTTGGGCTGTTTCCAAGCTTTAGCTATTACAAACTGTGCCACTATAAACACAGGTGCACATATATCACTGTGGTATGATTCTTTTAATTTGGGGGGGAAGATACTCAGCAGGGGAATAGCTGGGTCAAATGGGACCTCTAGTCCTAGTTCTTTAAGATATCTCCATACTGATTTCCACAGTGGTTGCATCAGTCTGCACTCCCACCAACAATGGAGAAGGATTCCTTTCTCCCCACACCCCCACCAGCATTTGTTATTGGTTGATTTCTTAAAAGCAGCCATTCTTTCTGGGGTGAGGTGGAATCTCAGTGTTGTTTTCATTCATGTGCATCTCTCGAATGACCAGTGACATTGAACATTTTTTCATATATTTATTTGCTGCTTTTTACTTCTTTGTCTGAGAAATGAGTGACTAATTCATTTAATGTCCTAGTTGTGGGGAGCATAGCTCAGTTGTTAAATGGGGAATATCTGTGAACAGCTTTTCAGAGGTAAGAGTAGGGTTAAAAGTCTGGCCACACTGCATTGCACACAGCCTGAACGTTGGGCTGCCTTGAAATTTCCTCTTCCTGATTAATTACTCCACCACCCTGAATCTCAGTCTCCCACAAAGTCTCAGGAGAAGAGCAAAATGAAGACAAATTTTCTACTAGAGTGTAACACACATTGCCTCTAGTCCAATTGCCAGTGGGGCCCTTGTTCCCAAATGAAATCTCCAAAACCTGGCCTTTACTATCTACATTTCTGTCAGCATTCTGGTCTTCTAACTCCCAACAGGAATCATCCATAAAGCTCTGCATACTGCATTCTAAGGCTTCTGTAGCCCATATCTCCAAACCTTTCTAAACTTCTCCAGCAAACCAGTCTGAAAGGCTTCTAAACCACACGGCCAGTCACAGTCACAGAGACAACCCTACTTCTCTGATACTAATTTTTGTGCTAGTCACTTTCCCACCACTGGGACAAAATATCCAACACTCACAACTTAAAAGAGGAGAGGTTTATTTTTATTCACAGTTTCAGTACATGATCAGCTCGATCCAAGGCAGAAACATTAAGTAGAAAGACATGGCAGAAGAATGTTTCTTGCTTCATGGCAACCAGGAAGTAAAGAGAGAAGGGAGGAGCCAGGGGAAAAATACACTTTTGCATTTCACACCCCCAGTGACCACATCTCCAACAAAGCCCCACTTCCTAACACACATCCAACTACTGAACTCATCAATGAATGAATCCACCAGTGAGTATAGCACCCCCATAATCCAATCACCTTTCAAACACATGAGACTCTGGGGGAACATTTAAGATTTAAACTGTAAATTGCCTAAACTTCTTAAATAACAAGTTCAGTTTGTATCAATCAATTATACTGTGGTGTTTGTTTGTCTTGCAAAAATTATCTTTTCAAATTTTGCTAATCAGAAAGCTGAGAATAGTATAGTAATGTTGGAGATTACATTTTGTTGTTGAGTAATGAGGTTGTGCATCTGTTTACATGCATATTGGTCATTTGTAGCTCTCTACATTGCCTGTTTAGATATTTGCCTATTTTTCTTTTTTTTAATATTATTTTATTGGTAGATTTTAGGTATATAATATAATGATGTTCATCATTGGAAATTTGCACCTTTACATAATCTGTCTTGGTTCTTATTTTTCCCCCTTTCCCTGCCCTCCCTTCAACCCCTCCATCCCTCCCTATTTACAAAGACTTTGTTTCCATTTTATCATTTTCTCATATTGATTGCATTCCCTTCTTTCCTTTCCCCTACCTCTCTCACTTCCCCTACCCCTTTAGACCTTTTCTTCCCATTTCACATTATAAATTATAGATTGTGATCCTTATTTACACTTTCAGTTTCTCACACTAGAGAAACTATTTGGTATTTACATGTGTGTCCTCTTTATTTCACTTAAGAGTATCGCCTCAATGTGCATCTATTTAGCTATAAATGTCTCTAATTTCTCATTTTTCATGGCTGAGTAGTACAGAACTGTATTTAGTGTTTATGGTATTCTCCTGGTCTCTTGCCTTTTAAAATATTGTTTGTAACACCTTTGCATCAGTTTTTTTTCATTTATGGCTTTTCCTTCCTCAACAGAGTCTTATGAAAAGTTTCTTCTATTGTATGATTATACAACTATTTTATGTTTAAAACCTCATTTGGAACTTAAAGTAGCATGAGATACAGCTCTGATTTTGTTTTTCCAGATAGATAACCAGTATCCAAAATGTATTTATTGATAAGACCATCCTTCCCCTACCAATTTGGAATACAATTTTTGCCATATACTTAATTTCCATATACTTGGAACTATATGAAAGCATAAAAATTAAACGGAAAGATTTTGTACATACTATTTTGTAACATGTTTTCTTCAAATCTCTAAATTTGGCACTATCTAATCAAACTAAGTATTTTTTAAGGACACTCAAAGCAAGAATTTGAACTAGGACATAATTTTTCATATTTCCTAAAACTGTTGGACTGAACAAAACTGAGACTGAGCAAAACCAAAGCAGAGCATTCTCAGAGCAATCCATTTCACTATAGCAAAAACAATTAAGCAGTTGCCTGTCTATCCAGTAGGAAGCTATATTTTAGGTACCCCAAGTTGTATTAGTTGTATTAGTCAGCCTTCTTGTCACTGAGACACAGTACCCCACACTCAAAACTTGAAGGATTTGAGATGTTTAATTTGCTAAAGGTTTCAGTCCATGATGCACTGGCTGCAAGGCAGAGACATTACAGCAGAAATGTTACCACACTGTGGGATGCAGGGAACTCCTAGAGATTCTTTTTTTTTTTTTGTATTTTTAAATTCTTTTGGGGGGGGATTGAGGCAGGGTCTCCCTTTGTAGTTCAGACTGGCCTTGAACTCACTATGTAGCCCAGGCTGGCTTCCTGCCTCAGCCTCCCGAGTGCTGGGACTACAGGTGTGTGCCACAATGCCCAGCTTTATTTTTATTTTATTTTTAGTGCATGTTTGCAGTACATAATGATTACATTCACTATAGGGGATTGATATATGTACATAATACATTTCAATTCCCTTCTTTTTCTCACCTCCCTTCACACCCTTTTTACTTTTCCAGCATCAGATTCATATATTTATCATATAAGACCTTATAAAGTTAATTATCATACAGATTGAAAACCAGACTAATAGGCCAAAGAACACATAAAACATTCAAGGCAATTGTACTAAATCAAGGTACACATTTAGATATATTGTTCACACCTGATTGCAATACCTTTTTTCCTTTCTCTTTTTTCCTATTATCTGTCTTTTATTTTGCATTTTATATATATAGTTTTTCATACGAGAGAAATCATGTGATATTTATGCTTGTGTGTCTAAGTTACTTCACTTAGCATTATGGTCTCAAGGTGCATCCATTTTCCTACAAATGACTCAAGTTTATCCTTTTTATGGCAGAGTAGTACTCCATTGCATACAAATATCACATTTTTATTCATTCATCTGTTGATGGGCATATAGATTGTTCCCAAGATTTAGCTATTATGAATTGCTCTGCTATAACCATGGGTATGCATACATCACTGTGATATGATGTCTTTAACTCTTTGGGGAAGATATCCAGAAACGTAATAGAGGGGTCAAATGGAATTTCTATTTTAGTTTTTTGAGGAATATCCATACTGATTTCCATTGTAGTTGTATCAATTTACAGTCCCACCAATAATTGAAAGGGTTCCTTTCTCCCTACAACCTCTCCAGCATTAGTTATTGGTTGATTTCTTGATGGCAGCCATTCTTTCTGGGGTGAGATGGAATCTCAGTGTTTTCATTTGGATTTCTTGAATGGTCAATAATGTTGAACATGTTTTCATATGTTTATTGGTCATATGTATTTCTTCATCTGAGAAGTGTCTATCCATTTCAGCTGCCTATTTTTAAATTGGGCATTTAAATTTGGGAGGTCTGATTTTTTGGAGTTCTTTAGAGATTCTAAATATTACTCTTTTCTCTGAGGAGAAGCTGGCAAAAATGTGTCCCATTCTGTAGGTTGTCGCTTCACTTTGTTAGTGTTTTCCTTTGCTGTGCAAAAGCTTTTAAATTTTATGTGATGCCATTTGATTCTTGATATTACTTCTTGTGCAATTGGTATTTTGTTTAGAAAGTCTTTGCCTACACCTATATCTTCAAAGTTTTACCTATTTTGTCTTCAGGCAGATTAAGTTTTTGTTCTAATGTTTAGATATTTGATTCATTTTTATTTTAGTTTTGTGCATAAGAGACTATCTTTCCTCCAGTGAAGGAATTTGGCCCCTTTGTCAAAGATAACTTTGCTTAGTATGCCTGGAGTTGTTCCTGTATCTTCTTCTATTCTGTTCCATTGATCAATGAGTCTTTTTTTTTTTTTGCTAATATCATGCTGTTTTTACCACTGTAGCTTTGTAATATAACGTGAAGTCTGAGACTGTAATGCCCCCTAGTTCCATATGAATTTTAGGATTGTTTTCTGTAAGGAATGTTACTGGCATTTTGCCTGGGATTGCATTAAATCTATAAAACAGTTTTGGAAGTATGGCCACTTTGACCATATTTGTTCTGCTTATCTAGGAACAGGGGATAGCTTTCCATTCTCTTATGTCCTCTTCAATCTCCTTTTTTAGAGTACTATTATTTTCAATGTAGAGGTCTCTCATTTCCTTGGTTAATTCCTAAGGATTTCATTTTTCTTGACGCTATTGTGAAGGATATTATTTCACTTATTTCCCTCTCAGTGAGCTTGTTATTGGTGTGCAGTAACACTATTGATTTTTGAGTGCTGACTTTGTATCCTGCTACACAGCTGAATTTGGATATTATTTCTAGAAGTCTTTTGGTAGAGTTTTGGGGGTCTACTATGTAGAGGATCCTGTCATCTGCAAATAATGATTATTTAACTTCTTCCTTCCTATCCATATCCCTTTTACTTCTTTCTCTTGTCTTATTGCTCTAGCTAACATTTCAGAACTATATTAAACAAAAGTGTTCACAGCAGACATCCTTGTCTTTTTCCTGATTTTAGACAGAAAGCTTTAAACTTTTCTCCATTTAGAATGATATTGACAGTTGGTTTGTCATAGATAGCTATTATTACATTGAGATAAAGACATTCTATTCCAATTTTCTTCAGTGTTTTTATCATGAATGAGTGTTGGATTTTGTCGAATGAATTTTGTGCATCTATTGAGATGATCCTGTGGGTTTTGTCCTTGGTTCTGTTTATGTGGTGCTTATTGATTTGCATATGTTGAACCATCCCTGCACCCCTGGGATGAATCCTACTTGGTCAGGGTAAATGATCTTCTTGATGATTTTCTACATTCTGTTTGCTGATAAGTTTTTGAGGATTTCTGCATCTGTGTGCATTAAAGAGACTGGCCTGTAGTTTTTTTGTTTGTTTGGTTGGTTGGTTGCTTGGTTGGGTCCTTTTCTGGTTTTGGAATCAAGGTAATGCTTGCTTCCAGGAATAACTTGGGAATATTGCTTCCCTTTTGATTTCATTAAAGAGTTTGAGGAGTACTGGTGTTAGCTCTGCTCTAAAATTCTTGTAGAATTTGGCAGTGAATCTGTTGGGATCTGGGATTTTCTTAGTTTGTAGGTTTTTAAAAATTATTTCTTCAATTTCACTGACTGATATTGGTTTATTCGGGATTTTTATATCTTCTTGGTTCAGCTTTGGAAGTTCTTATCTATTTCCTCTGAATTTTCCATTTTATTAAAGTACAGGTTCTCAAAGTAGTTACTGATGATCTTCTGGATTTCAGCAGAATCCATTGTAATTTCACCTTTTTCATTTCTAATTACATGGATTTGGCCTTTTCTTTAATTTTGGTAAGATTCACTGAGGGTTTGTCTACTTTGTTTAATCTTTCAAATAACCAACTCTTCAATGCATTTTTTTTGAGACAAGGTCTACTATGTAGTTCAGTCTGAATTTGATCTCACTAAGTAGTCCAGACTGGCTTTGAACTCATGGCAATCCTCCTGCCTAAACCTCCCAAGTGCTTGGATTAAAGGCATGCACCACCATGCCTGGCGATTTGTTGATTTTTGTTCTTTCTTTAAGTCCCTATTTCATTAATTTCTGCCCTGATCTTTATAACTTCCCTCCTTGTATTAGCTTTGGGTTTGGATTGTTCTTCTTTTTCTAGGACCTTGAGGTGCATCATTAGGTTATTTATTTGAATTTTTTCTCTTTTCCTTATGTAGGAATTCACTGTTATGAACTTGCCTCTTAGGATTGCTTTCATTGCATCCCATAGGTTCCAGTATGTTGTACTGGCATTATTGTTTGATTGTAAAAACTGTCTAATTTCTTAATTTCATCTGTGACCCATTGATTATTTGAGGGAGTATTGTTTAATTTCCATGTGTTTGTATATTTTATGTGGTTTCTTTTGCCATTGATTTCTAGTCTCATTGCACTATGATCTGATAATATGCATGGAATAATTTTGATTCTTTTGCATTTACTTAAGCATGCTTTATTATCTAGTATGTGGTCTATTTTGGAGAAAATGTCATGTGCTGCTGAGAAGAATGTATATTCTGTTGTTGTTGGATAGAACACTCTGTAGATATCTATTAAGTCAATTTGTTTGAAGGTTTTGTTCCAGTCTGATAATTCATTGTTGATTTTTTGGCCTAGTTGATCTGTCCATTTGTGACACTGTGGTGTTGAAGTCCCTCATTACAATCATATTGATGTTTATCTGATTTTTTTCGTGTCCATTAGTGTTTATTTTATGAACTTGGATGTGCCAGTATTTTGTACATATATGTTTATAATTGTTGACTCTTCCTGTTGAATTGTTCAGTTAACTAACAAGTAGTGACCTTCTTTGTCTCTTCTGATCAGTCTTAGCTTGAAATCCACTTCATCTGAAATTAGCATAGCAACTCCTGCTTTTTTCTAGGTTCTTGTTGCATGGAATATTGTTTTCTATCCTTTGATTTTTAATCTGTAAGTCTTTTGGAGGGGTGTGACTGGGGCTCAAACTCAGGACCTTGCACTTGTGAGGTAGGCGAGGTGCCACTGAGCTAAATCTCTGGCCCCCTGTAAGTATCTTTTTTATTTATTTATTTATTTATTTATTTTTGCAGTACTGGGTGTCGAACTCAGGACCTTGCACTTGTGAGGCAGGCGATGGCACCACTGAGCTAAATCCCCAGCCCTCTTTTTTAATAAAATGTGTTTCTTGTATGCTGCATAACACTGGGTTTTCTTTCTTGATCCATTCTGTCAATCTGTTTCTTTTGATCTAGGAATCAAAATTATTCACATTGAGAGTTACTACTGAGAGATATTGACCTATTCTTGTCATTACATTATTTTCCTGTTAATTTCCTCATTTTTTTTCCTTTTACTTAGCTGCTTATCATGCCGGGTGTACTCAATTTTTTTTTTTACTTATTCACATTATTGGCTTCATTGTCTCCTTCTAGGATATCCTTCAGAGTTTTTTGTAATGCTAGTTTTGTGAGCATGAATTTCTTGAAGTGCTCTTTCTTGTAAAAATACTTTATTTCGACCCACAGCAGAGGTGGCTGCCGCAGCTGCTCTTCCAATGGCTTCCAGGAGCATCACCAGCAACTCCTCTTTCTCCCCCTCCACAGCAGGGTCATAGGGGTCCCCTGGGTCTGGAAAGCCAAGGCTGGACGGCAGCAGGGTCATGTTGGTCCACCACCACCCCACAGTGCTGCGCATGGTGCTGGAGGCCCTGCAGGCAGGGGAGCAGCGCTATGGCACCTCAGTGGCGGCCATCAAGCTCTACATCCTGCACAAGTACCCAACGGTGGATGTCATCCGCTTCAAGTACCTACTGAAGTAGGCCCTGGCCACCCGCATGTGCTGTGGCCTCCTCACCAGGCCCCTCAACTCGAAAGCCAGGGGTGCCACTGGCAGCTTCAAGCTCATCCCCAAGCACAAGAGGAAGCCCCGACCCAGCAGGAAGCCCCCCCAGACAGGGCTGGCCAGCTCCAGCAGGAAGGGAGCTGGAGAGCTAGGCGAGCCGAGGGTTCCCCCCAGGCTGGCCAAGGCCTTGGAGAAGGCCCCACAAGGAGGCTGCAAAGGCACCAGGCCACAGCAGGGTGTGACCAGGAAGGGCCTTCCAAAACCATTTGGGACCTCCTCCAGTATCCACCAGCTCGACAGGAAGTCAAAGGTCCCGGACAGCCAGGGCAGGCGAGGAGAAGCAGGGGGCCCTGGATAAACTGTAGCCGAGGCTCCCAAGGCTGGGAAATGGACTGCCTCCCCAACAGGCAGGACACCAGAAATCAAGGCCACCTCAGGGCATGGACCCAAAGCCACCGCTGCTCCCAAAGCCACCACAGCCACCAAATTTGGGGGGTCCAGGCGGGGGACACTGTTGCCAGCCAGGAGGGCCGGGGGCTTCTGCAGGCCCAGGCCACGGGTCAAGGCCACATCCTCATCATCATCATCCTCAGAGACCAGGAGGTAGAGGCCAGTGGGGTAGCTGGTGGCTGGGCTGGAGTTTTTATCCTTCCAAAGCATGGCACTATTTAACCCTGACCTATTTATGCAAAAAGAAATACCTTATATAGGCTGGGAATTTCACTCAGTGGTTCTGCCACCTGCTTTGCAAGCACAAGGTCCCGAGTTCAATCCCCAGTACCACCCCCCCAAAAAAAAACCCCACCTTATTTCTCTATCAATTTTTTTCAGTCCTGGGGATCAAACTTGGGACCTTGTGCTTGCCAAGCAGGCCCGGCACCACTGAGCTACATCCCTGACCCTATCCTTTGCCACAGCCCCAAAATTTCATCACTTTAGTTATTTTGGAAAAGGAGGATGCAGTGTAGTTAGTCCAGAAACCAATTTTTTTGGAAATGTACTCTAGTATTGTCAGTGTCACAAAGGCAATCTGAGTGTTGGCTTACAGAGGAATAATGACAATTATATGACCCTGTTAATATCAAGTGAAATAGCTGCAATAGTATTGCCCATGACAAATCAGATATTAACATAGCATAAGAACCAGTTATGTACCATCTTTATTCCTAGAAAAGAAACTGTCAATTATGATGTAAATATTAAGACAACCCAGGTATTGATTTACAGTTAATGTGCATAAATGGAATAGTTATATCTCTGCTAATGGTAGGAAAGAATTCAACAGTAATTTTACAGTTAAATATTGAAAGATTAAAAAAACTATGGTTATACTATTAAAGATTTATGGTTTGGAAAAATGGGAATGCAAACAAAAAACTTTGAAACTTTAAATTCTATGGTATGAAAAGGAGGAGAGGAAAGTAGTAGTTCAAAGGATCTTACTGGGGAGTAGAAGGATATCTGTAGAATAGGGTAAAGATAGGACAAATACCTAGCAAAAAGTAGAAGATAAAAGAAAAATTTTAAAGGGAGAAGAGGAAAACAGAAAAACAAAAAAAGAAAGAGATGAGAACCAAGGCTGAAAGATAGAGGAAGATTACCCAAGCCTCAGAAAACTGGTGAAGAAGACAAGAGGGAAGGGAAAAAGAAAAAACAGGAACAAAATAAACAAAAAAATACACTAAACACAATGTTCACATTCACACACAAAAAAATTTTTTTTTTAATTTCTTTTCTTTTTTTTGGTACTGGGGATCAAACTCGGGACCTTGCGCTTTCGAGGCAGGCGGAGGCACCACTGAGCTAAATCCCCAGCCCAAAAAAACAATTTTTTAAAAAGCCAAATGAACAAAAATTTTTAAAAAGCCAAAAGCAAAGAAAAAAAGAAATTTCTCTGTGATTTTAAGCCTGTGGTTATTTTCTGCAGTCTACAGTTTTGTGGTAGTGTCCAATTCAAGGCATAACTCTGCTCTTGCTGGTAGACAAAGAAGGTACTTAGAGCCCATATCTATGCTGGGCAATCACCAGCAAGCCAGCAGTCAGATTAGGTTGCGGTGCCAGTTCTGGGACTTTCAAACTCATGGAAATTCAGGCTGAACCTGGCCTCTGGTCATAGGGTTGGGGCCTAAGTCATTTAGCTTATAACACTCTGGGTGTCTCTTGCTGGCCTGACCACAGTTCCCTGACCACGGACATCTCTCATGGTTGTCCCTCACCCAGTCACTGTATGAGTTTAACACTGAGAGTCCTGAGATGAAGCCAACCAGTGGCTTCTCTAAGTCCGAGGTTCAATTGGCCCCTCCCTAGAATGCCGTCAGACCAAGCTCTCTCTTCAGGGATACTGCAGACAGTTGGACTGAAGTCACTCACCAGCTGTTGTAGCACACAACATCTGCTGATCCATTCCACTAGTGCATTTCTCCCTGAAGGCCTCTGGAGTTGCCCACTTTCACTGAGTCTCTATAGACTTGATCTTCATTTTTCATGAGCCAGGAGCCAAGAGCCAGGGAGAAAGTGCAAATTGCCCCTTCCTTTTTCTTCATTGTTGTTTGTCACTTCAATTTCTGTGTAGGCTCTAATTTTCCCATCAGATCTTCCCTGGGTCCCAAGGATCTACCTCTTTCCTTCTTTTCTTCCCCAAGTTATTTCCCAGTGTCTGCATTTGGAATCTTGGAGAGCCTAATTTGTTGTTGCTTATTGCTCTGCCATCTTTCTCTAGAGATTCTTTCTTGGTTCTTCTTGTACTCAACAAAGAATTGTACAAAACAAATGCAAAAGGTAGTGAGATTTTTATTTATTAAAGGTGGGAAAGGAAACATGCTCCCCAGAGTAAGTGTGGGCCAATTAAAAATATGAAAAGAAATATACCCTACAGGGTGAGAGTGGACCACTGTGAAAGAGAGAGCACAGTGGCCATGAGGTTAACAGTGGCTGTCTTTTGTATCTCCCTCTCCTCAGGTGGATGTCAGGTCTAAGCCATCCTCCCAAACACCTGCTTGAGTTCTCATGAGAAGAACTGAAGATAGAATTCTCTGATTCATTTCAGGCACAGAGCATTGGGAACTGTTTTTCTGCACATTTCCCGGATCTCTGTCACTGACGAGTCATACTCATTTGCTCAGCCAGTTTGTCACTCCCTAATCTCCTGTCTCAGAAAGACATGGTAAATTCTTAGTTTATGAGAGATGAAACACAGATTGAAGGAGAGTGCCAGAATAAAGCGATAAGGGACCCCAAGACCACACCTCCATGACCCACCCAGTCATACCTAGAAGTCCCCAGGTAGGATCCCAAAGCCAATGGAGTTAAAACTCCAATATAGGCACTGTACTAGTTAGTAAGGGTAACTAATTTTCTTTGACATTACAAGAATATTGACTAATAAACATAGAAGAATGATGTGATTCAAAAGTTATCAGGGGCCGGGGATTTAGCTCAGTGATTCCACCGCCTGCCTCATAAGTGCAAGGTCAAAAGTTCCATCCCTGGTAGCAAAACAAAACAAAACAAAACAAAAAATTTATCTGGGCCAAGGATTTAGCTCAGTGGCACCACGCCTCCCTTGCAATCACAAGGTCCTGAGTTTGATCCCAGGTACAAAAAAAAAGTTCTCAATTCACTGATTCAGGAAAGAGATTTTTGTTGTTGTTGTTGTTTAATTCTTTTATTGGTACATTTCAGGTATACAACACAATTACATTTTTCATAGGGAATTACACCTTTACATAATGCATCTTTGTTCTTATTTTTTTCCCATTCCTAGCCCTCCCTCCACCCCCTCCACCTTTCCCTATTTACAAAGACTTTATTTCCATTTTTTCCATTTCTCAGCA
>NW_004624902.1:1116536-1193087 GCF_000247695.1 Heterocephalus glaber
ACATTGGCTCATTCTGCTGTGTAGACTTTCAATGGAGTTTTTCATGTCCTGTAAATCTATTTGCATCTCTTTTATGGATTCCATTTGTTTCTTCTGTTGGGATTCCATCATGTTCCTCAGCTCCTCTCTAGATTTATTAATCATGTCTTGCACTAGGAGCACAATCTCTCCTGTTATCTGAGAAGTTGTTTCTGATTTCATTTTTTCCAGATCCTCTTTTGTTGCCAGTTCAGTAGGTCCAGGTAGTTGAATATCAGCGTTTTCCATCTCATTTCCCTTTGGAGTTGCTGTAGGTGATCTGGAAGTCTGGTTTTGAGACTTATTTACGTGTTTTCTCATTTTGATTGTGGGGGCGGGGGGGGTGCTGTTGGCAACTGTGATGATCACCTCCTCTGATCTGGGAGAGGTGGGACAGGGGCTGGGACCAACGGTAGGGATGGTGGCCCAGAAGCCCCTTCCTCTGGGCTGGGAGCAGCAGGACAGAAGGTGGCCCAAAAGCCCTAGGAAAGAGTTATTGCTAGATACTTGAATACTTGAAATATGAGGTGCTAGTTATGAGGAAAAAAATCACAACTTTACAAAAGAGGGATTATATCACCACAAACTTAACCTAGTTTAAGTTGTTTGGGGTTTTTCCCTAGTTCCTTGAAATAAATGCTTTGATGTTTTATTTCCAGTTTCTTACATTCACAGATTTTTTTTCTTATTTTATGACAAAATAAAACAAAATTTAATAATAAAATGATAAGAATAACAATAGTTAACACAGCAGTGTTGTGTATCCTTATCTTTAATTACTCAGGGTACAAAAATTGACAACAGAATTCTCTTTTACAAAGAAGCAACAAAATCAAATTTATTGAGGTATAATTTGAAGACCATAAAATTCACTTTCAAAATATAAAGTTCTGTGAATTTTAATAACTGCATGCAGCCATGTAAACACTACCACAATCAAGATGTGGGATATCTTCATTACTTCATAAAGTTCCCTCGTGTCCTGTATAATATACCCTCTTTTCTCAAACTAAACCCCTGGAGACCACTGTTATGGCTTTTCTTTTCTTTTTCTATTTGTCCTTTTTCTTTCTCAGTACTTAGTACTAAATTCAGGGTTATAGAGCTGGGCTCAAACTCCCCTCAAAGAAAAAACTCCCACTATTTTTATACAATGAAATGCCATACAGCAATAATTATAACTAATGTTATCTACATATAACAAAATGGATGATCAATAGATGGATAATGTTGAATGGAAAAAGCAATATATACAGTAGTTGATTCCATTTAGATAAAATTAATAAACAGACAAAAGTAATTTATGTTTTTAGAATGATGGTTACACATGGTAGGAGAGAGTTTAGCAACTAGAATGAAATACCAATGGGAATTTTAGAGTACTGGTAATGTTCTTTTTCTGCCAGACTCCTGCAGTTAGTCTCTAATCCCCACCTATACAGTGTGCGATGCAAGGTTGAAGAAAAACTTAAGACCGAGTTAAAGAGAAAATGTGAGCTGGGATGGCCAATGCTCCTTTGGCAAAAGACACTGACTGGCCCGCCTCTTCCACAGAATTTCATTATTCATCAATCGGGGTAAAGGTGCATGTATAGATGCACAGTACATGATGTTACCATGGAAACTAATGCAGGCAAGGCTTTAAAGAGAAGAGTCAAAGCATTTTCAAATTAGAAGCAAAAGAGACAAAATATATGGTTGTTATTAAAGCATTATCCTTCAAGCTATGAAAGCACTAATTGTGGGAATGGAATTTGGGTGCAATTTACTCTGACCTCAGCTGTGGATATTATCTTGCATTAGCCCCACAGCTTCATAGGCTATTACTCTGGTCTCAGCTGTGGCCGTTAGCAGGGAGGTCATGTTGACCTGCACACTGCCGCAGTGCTCATGAGATGCTTCTGTGAGTCACGTACCTTTAGTCAGACTCACTTCTTAAAGTAAGCCAACCGAGGGATTTAACTCTGCAGCCTGCACTGCTTACAGCATGTTTTAGTCATAATGAACATTGAGGGCTCTGGCATATTTCCAAATCTGAGTTCCGGCCATACAGATATGTTCATTTTGTGAAAATGTATCAAGGTTTATATTTATGGTTTGCATAATTTTTTGTCTGTTGTACTTCCACACATTTACTTTTTTGAAAAAATAAATAAATTTCACCAGTAGTCAAGAATCTAAAAATTCAAATGACAGTGAAGTATTATATATTCTCACAAAAATTATAATTCTCGGAGTAAAGACCAGCAGCAAAGTAAAGCCCCTCCAGGACCTGCAATCAAGACACCTGGAAAACAGTAATGTGGTGAAGAACAAAAATGAAGTAGATCTCTGGGAATTGGGAGGGAGCTGACAGGAAAGCTAGAAACTACAGACAAGCCAGAGAAACTGAGAGCAACACAGAGAAAGGAACAAAGCAGCCTGGAAAGCTCATCTCAGCTCCCAGGAAGAGGAACCTGTCTCTTCTGACACAAGGTAAGCCTGGAGAAGGTTGGTAGCCCAAGGGAGAAACAACAGACTGGACTCACAGCACTAGCCCCAAGAAAAGCCCATGATTATTGTAAACTGTAAAAACTGGATGGGGTTTTACTCTGAAAGTGACACCTTCTGCATGGCAGGCTAGAAATGGAAAAGATAGCCAGTGCAAAACCCACTACATTTGAAAATGTTTAATTCAGAGTCATTTGGGGAAGAGATTAACTGTATAAGATTGAGCCACAGAACAACTCTACCTCAGGATTTCTGGAGTGACAATACTATAGTGACTGGGTGGGTGACTGCCACAAAAGACAATCATGGAAAGAGCACAGGATAGACATAGACCCCCCTGAGAAGTTTAAGCTCACACTGGGGCCCCAACTTCCAAGGTGAGAAGCCAGGCTAGTCGTTCATGGCTATCAGAAGGGGTTGGGTCTGAAAAGTGCCTACGTTCAGCCTCCATCCAGAACTCAGTGTCCTGTTGGCTTTCCATATCTAACAATGTGAGCAAGAATGTTCCATCAAAATTCCAATGAAATTTTCCAAAAAGATAAAATTCTAAAATTGTTAGGGAACAAAAGACCCCAAACAGACAAAGCAATCTTGAGCAAAAAGAACTAAGCTGGAAGTATCATACTACCTGACTTCAAAATATAATGAAATATATAGTCACCAAAGTGAGGCAGGGGGCTAGGGCACAACTAAAACTAACTGGGAAATTAGGTGTGACCTGTTAATTACAAAATCCCAGCAGGTAATGGCAGACTAGCTGGAAAAATAGGCATAACCTGTGATAATTACAAAATCCCAGGGTGCGTGTGCAGAACAGTTCTCAAAGCCCTGCACATAGACTTCTCATGAGAACTCAAGCTAGATGTCAATAAGATGGCCAAGACCTGACACCAGTCTCAGGAGTGGGAGATATAAAAAGGACAGTCATCATTGAGATATTCCTACTGTGTTCTTTCATAGTAATCCACCCTCACACTATAGGGTGTACCTTTTTCCTACTTTTATTTAACCCATACTGGCTCTGCAGAACCTGTATCTTTTCCTACCTTTAATAAATGTAAAACCTTGGTACTGTTTGCACTTGTTTTGACCAATTCTTTGTTCAGGACAGAAAGAACCTAGAAATCATTTCTAGAAGAAGATTCCAGGACCCCAAAACCCAGTAACAAAAGTACCATGACTTTGGAATGAAAATAGATAAACCAATGGAACAGAATAGACAGCACAGAAATAAATCCACTCAGAAATTTAAAATAGTAGAGTAGAGACAAGTAGCAAAATACAGCTTCTCTGGGACCTGGAATCAAGACACCTGGAAAACAAAATCTTAGTGAAGAGGAGAAAAAGTAGATCTCTGGAAACTGGGAGGAAGCTGACAGGAAAACTAGAACCTGCAGAGAAGCAAGAGAAACAGAGCACAACACAGAGAAAAGAACAAAGCAGTCTAGAGAGCTCACCCAAGCTCACAGGGACAGGGACCTATCTCCACTGACACAAGGTAAGCTTGGGGAGGGTCAGCAGCCCCAGGGAGAGACAACAGACCAGGCCAGAAGCACTAGCTCCAAGAAAAGTCCAGGATGATGGAAACTCCAAAAACAGTGTGGATTTTACTCTAAAAGTGTCTCTTTCCACATGGCAGACTGGAGTTGGGGAAGAAATCCCATTCAGAGCCCACCATATTTGAAGGTGTTTAGTAAGAGCCATTTTGGGATGAGTTTAACTGTTTAAGACTGAATAAAAAAAAAAACTACAGAACAACCATACTTCAGGGGTTTTGGTGTCACCCTACCACAGTGGCTAAGGAAGTGATGATCACAAGAGACACACATGGAGAGGACACAGGTTTGAGATAGAACCACTGAGAAATTTAAGAGGATCAGAGGGGTACAGGTTTGACAGTGATGGCACTAATTCCAGTAGACAGCTTGACCTCCCTGCATGGCTGCCTGTGTCCAGCACATAACTCAGTGGTTTGTTTGCTTTCCAAATCTGCAAATGTGAGTGTGGATAAAGCTCAGCTTAAATGGTTGCCACGGGCTGGGACGTACAGACAGAGGGGCCTCTGGAGAGAGGAGGGAGGCATCTCACAAACCCACAGGCCATGGGCTGGGGATTTAGCTCAGTGGTTCCACTGCCTGCCTCACAAGCGCAAGGACCCGAGTTTGATCCCTGGTACCAAAACAAAAACAAAAACAAAAAAAACAATAAAAAAAACCCCCACAGGCCATAAAGCTAATTGGAGAAAGCTGTGACTTGGGGTTCACAGAGGGACACAAAAAGGAAACCACCAACAGAGTGAAGAAGCAACCCACAGAATGGGGGAAAAATTTTACCTGTTACTTTTCAGACAAATGATCCAGAATATACAAAGAACTTAAAAAAAGTAGACCACCAAAATTTAAAGACCCACACCAAATTGGGCATCTGAAATGAATAGACATTTCTCAGGTGAAGAAGTACAAACAACAAATAAATACATGAAAAAAATGTTCAACACCATTAGTCATCCAGGACATGCAAATTAAAACAATACTGAGATTCCCTCTCACTCCAGATAGAATGGCTATCATCAAGAAATGAAACAATAACAAATGCCAGTGGGGCTGTGGGGAAAAGGAAACCCTTCTCCACTGTTGGTGGGAGTGTAAATTGGTACAACCACTATGGAAATCAGTATGGAGATTCCTCAAAAAACTAAACTTAGAGATTCCATTGGACCCAGCTGTTCCCCTCCTACATATCTTCCCAAAAGAATTAAAAGCATCATACCACAGGGACATATGTGCACCCTTGATTATAGCAGCACAATTTACAATAGCTAAATCTTGGAAATCACCCAAATGCCCATCAACTGGTGACTGGATAAAGAAAATTTGGTATTTATGTACAAAGAAGTACTACTCTGCCATAAAGGATAACCTTGAGTCATTTGTAGGAAAATGGATGCACCTTAAGACCATAATCTTAAATGAAATAAATTAGATACAGCTTTAAATATCATTTTGCCTCTCATGTGTGAAAAACCCACAGGATAAACAAGGAGCATAATGGAAGATAGATATTGAGAAGTAGGAAGAACATGTTAAAATGGAAAGGGGAACAAGGGAGGGAGGAGGAGTAAGGGAAGGAAGGGAAAAAAGAAAAAAAGAATAGAAGGGGAAAATGGAAAAAGAGCTCTTATAAATGGGGAGGGGAAGAAGGGTTGACAGAGGGGAGGGGAATGGGAAAAAAAGAAGAATCGAGATATATCATGTATAGGTACAAATTCCCTATGATGAATGTGATCATTATGTATACCTAAAATGTACTAATAAACCTAATTAATTAAAAAAAGAAAACAAAAATTTCCTGAAATTAATAAGCAAATTCAGTAATGTAGCAGGACACAAAATCAACAAACCAAAATCCATAGTATTCCCACACATGAATAATGAACCCATTGAGAAATTAGGAAAACAGTACCATTCACAAAACTTCAAGATAAATTAAATACTTAGGATTTAACCTAACCAAGGAAGTGAGAGACTTCTATAATGAAAACTATAGTACTTAGGAAAAGGAGATGAAAGAGGACATCAGAAAATGCCAAAATATCCCCTGCTCTTGGATAGGCAGAGACAATACAGTCAAAATGGCCATACTTCCAAAACTGATAAATAGATTTAATGTTATCCCAATCAAAATATCAACAGCGTTCTTCGTGGTACTAGAAGAAAATGATCTTAATATTCATATGGAATAAGAAGAGGCCCAGAATACCAAAAGCAATCCTGGCAAATATCAGCAAAGCAGGAAGCACCACAATCCAAGATTTCAACTTATAATACATATCTACAGAGATAAAAACAGTATGGCCAGGCATGGTGGTGCACGCCTGTAATCCCAGTACCCAGGAAGCTGAGGCAGGAGGATTGCCATGAATACGAAGACATCCTGGACTACATAGTGAGTTCAAGACCAGCCTAGACTAAACAGCAAGACACTGTCTCAAAAAAATAAAAATAAAAACAAACCAGCATAATACTGGCACTAAAACAGACATGTGGATCAGTGCAACAGAACAGAGGATGCAGATACAACCCCAAGCATGTTCAGCCATCTGATCTTCGACAAAGGGGCCAAAAACATATGCTACAGGAAAGATGGCCTCTCTAATAAATGATGTTGGGAAAATTGGCCATACACACACACAGAAGACTGAACCCAGACCCATATCTCTAAATGTACTAAAATAAAATCAAAATTAGTCAGAGTTAAATATTAAAACATAAATACTTAATCTGCTGGAAAATCAAAGATGTAAAACTTTTGAAGACATAGAACTCGAAAAAAGACTTCCCAGAATAAAAGACCCAATCAAAAATTGGTAACTGAAATGAATAGACACTTTTCAGAAGAAGTACATATAGCCACCAAATAAATGAAGAAATGTTCAATATCTCTGACCATTAAAGTACTGCAAATTAAAACAATACTGAGTGTCTTGGTTACTTTGCTCATTGCTGAGACAAAATATCCAACACCCAAAGTTAAATAAGGAAAGGTTTATTTCAGTTCACAGTTTGTAGAGGTTTCAGTCCATAATCGGCTGGTTCCAAGGCAGAGGGGCATGGTAGAGGAGCATGGCAGAGCAGGCAGCAAAAAAGCAGCAGCAGCAAGTCTGCCTTCTTTCTGTCCCTTTATATTCCATCCAGGCTACAATCCTTTTGTATGGTGCTACCTACACCCAGGTTGAGCCTTCTCATTATCCACACCCAGAACTATGCTAAACCAGTCAGTGAACCAATTTAGTGACCACACACCCTTATTCCTAGTATCACACCCTTAATCCCAGCATCACACACCCTAGATTGGCCTCCAATAAAACTACATTGCAAAAAATGGGAAAGAAACAAAATGGAAAAAGTGAAAAAATTGAGAAAGCAGAACCTGAAGAATTTGTGGTAGAAAAAGTACTGGACCGTTGTGCAGTCAATGGGAAGGTGGAGTATTTTCTGAAGTGGAAGGGATTTACAGACGCTGACAATACATGAGAACCTGAAGAAAATTTAGATTGTCCAGAATTAATCTAAGCATTTCTTAATTCTCAAAAAGCTGGTAAAGAAAAAGATGGTACAAAAAGAAAATCTTTATCTGACAGTGAATCTGATGATAGCAAATCAAAGAAGAAAAGAGACGCTGCTGACAAACCTAGAGGATTAGCTAGAGGTCTTGATCCTGAACAAATAATTGGTGCCACAGACAGTAGTGCAGAATTGATGTTTCTCATGAAATGGAAAGATTCAGATGAGGCTGACTTGGTGCTGGCAAAAGAGGCAAATATGAAAGGTCCTCAAATTGTAATTGCTTTTTATGAAGAGAGACTAACTTGGCATTCTTGTCCAGAAGATGAAGCTCAATAACTTACATCATATGTATATATGTATATATATATATGTATATACATATGTATATAATGGGTCTTGGTGTTTGATTTACTAGTGTGAAAAAAACAGCATTCTAATGAAAATCAAGTTTAATATGTTGGTTTTGAAAGTATTTGGGGAAGTTGTTGGATTTTGTTTCGCATCAATAGCACTGGTTACTTTGAACAAATAAAAAGCTTTCTGTAGTTTCTTCCTTTATCAGAAAACAGCATTTGATAGCCTGATATATTTCCTCTGCTTTTCTAAATATTGGGAAAATTATCCATAGTCAAACTCAAAAACAGAACTCATTTTTAGCTCACATGCTTAAGGACCATTCTGAGTTTTTTGTTTGTGTGTGTATAAATAAAATACTTATGTAAATGTTTTTGTTTTTAAACATTCACCAGAACAAAAACTATGGGTGATAAGCTCATGTTTGAGATGCCATCATTCTGAGCAACCTAAGAAATAAATCACAGTTAAATTGAAAGTTTTCCTGAAGCCATAACTTTTCAAGTTAAATAGATGATTCTGTGGTTAATTGGACAGTTTAAAGTGGGTATTTTCAAAGCAGCCATATCAGAATCCATATCTGTGTGTCTAGTTACAAAAATACAGCAATTTGCTTGCAAAATTCCTGAAAAAAAATTGTATTACTACCAACAACTTCCCCAACCAAATAAAGTAACTAGTCAACCTGGTTTGTTTGAATTAGCTAAGGAAGACTTGTTAAGGGAACGTTAAAGACTGCTCATGACCTATTCCCTTACAACAAGTTGAAATCTGTATTCAAAGTCAGGATTCATGGATGTCTAAGACTTGGCTCATGGAAACCTACTGAGTGGCTAGAGGTGGTCACAGTTTAGGACCTGCTAGAATAAATGAGTGAACAAACTTATAATTTAAATTATTGACCTGCATGTTTTTCTTGACCCCAACTTGTTCCTTACATGTAGGCTCAACCTTCAGTATTCAGGTTACTGTTTCAGCAGAAGCCAGAAAAATAACTTTGTAGTAGTCAGAATGTTATCCTACTGTATATTGTTTACTTTATTGTAAATAATGGTGAGCAGTGGTCAATAGTTCTATATTTAAAAAATATATTTGCATGGCATGCATTTTCCCATTATTTTACTTTCCACCTTCTGTAGCTTTATATAAGTGGATTTCTTCTAAGTTACATATAGTTCTTTTTTAAATCCAGCCTGAAAAAAAATATGTTATGTGCATGGACCAACTCTCCACGAGGAATGTAATCATTATGTACTGCAAACATGTACTAATACAAAATAAAATTAAATAATTGAGTTTTTTAAAATAGAAATAAAATCCAGCCTGACAAGTTTTGTCTTTTAATTGGAATGTTTAGGCTGTTTACCTATAATGTAATCACTGATATAGCTGGTCTTAAACCTACTATTTTACTATTTGCTTTCTATTTATTCTGCTTGTTCTATGTTGCTTTTTCTTTTTTCTTACTCTTTTTGGATTGGTTAATCATTTTTTTCAGTTCCATTTTCCTTATTACCTTAACTATATATTCTATTACTATTCATGAACTGATTATATATGTAAATGATCAATCTGACTATGTAGTGCTATCTATGGAGTGCCCCTAAGTAAATATTACATCCTTTCCCTTCATTCCTCAGTTCTGTGTCATTTCAAAGCCTCAGCTCTTTCCTCTATATATATCACTGCCTTGGAGACCAAGAGGTGTTGGTCCTTATGCCTTGGCCCTTTCGCACAATGTAGCAGATTTTATTTCCATAAGAGTAGTTGACGAACTGGTACTTATCTGCATTATAATTTCATCATATATGTTTACCATTCCAAATAAGTATAAAAGGCCAACATTTAAGAAAGAAGCAATGTGATAAAATTGGGAAATTGTACCTATTAACACCAGAGTAAAATGAAACCTGGAAATTTTTTTTTCCCCCCTATCTTCACCTCTCTTCAATTATAGGTATAACTTGACATTAAACCTACCACTAGATGTCAGCGATTTCTAGAACGGTGTGGGCTATTCCAGTTGTGAGATTTTGGATTTACTCCCTTTCTTTTGTTTGTTTTTGTTTTCATATATTTTCCAAGTGCTCTACAAACAACATATGTATTAGATTTCCCATTGCTGGACACAATACCCAACACTCACAATTTAAAGGAGGAGAGGTTTAATTTGGCTTATGGTCTCAAGGAATTCAATTCAAGGTTGGCTGGCGCCAAGACAGAAACTGCATAGGGGAAGGGCATGGCAGAGCAAAGATACTTAGTTCATGATGGCTGAGAAGTATGGCCAGGGAACAGTACCAGAGAGGAATGAGTAAGTGACCCTATATCGTGCCCAAGGCACAACCCACCCAGACACACCCGGGAGCATGTTCTACTAATCTTCTAGACATTTTTTAATCCAATGAAGTTGACATATCAGGATTAATAGTCACAAAATGTATAATTTAAATCCTAGGAAAATATAAAATTAATACTACACATAGTAGGAGAGCACCTTATCCATCCCTCTTTATTACAGAGCAAAACAATACTGTTCACTGTCGCTACCAAGCTATCACTAGGTCTCTTCTTTCTCTAACTCCAGTATCTTTCTCGAATGACAAGACCTGGTTCTTATCTTCTCTGAGACTCAGTTTACATGTGTTTAACATGAAGATAACAATCCTCCTTAAGAGTTGACCAAATACTTCATAGCGGCACAGTTTGTAATAGCTAAAGCTTGGAAGCAGCCCAAGTGCCCATCAACTGGAAACTGGATCAAGAAAATGTGTTTTTTTTAATAAAATGGAGTACTACTCAGCCATAAAGAACGAAAAACTAGAGTCATTTATAGCTAAATGGATGCATATCGAGGCCATACTCTTAAATGAAATAAATAGGACACATATGTGTAAATACCCAATAGTTTCTCTAGTGTGAGAAACTGAAAGTGTAAATAAGGACTAAAAGGTATAATAGATAATGTGAAATAGGAAAAAAGGTCCAAAGATGAAGGAGTGAAGGGAGGGGAAGGGGAAAGGAAAAGAGGGTAAGGAAAAACTACGAGAAAAGAAAAAATAATGGAAATGAAATCTATGTAAATAGGGAAGGGTGGAGGGGGTGAAGGGCCCACAGGCAATGGGGAAAAAAATAAGAACCAAGATATATCATGTACAGGTACAAACACCCAATGATAAATGTAAACGAATTGCATACCTAAAATGTACCAATAAAAGAACTAAAAAAAAGAAAAAAAAAAGTTGAACAAATGTGGCATGTCACCATGTACTTGCAAAGGCCAAGGTCTATCCACTTGCTAGAGAGGTACAGAAGGAATACAGGAGTCCGTTGAGGGAGTAACCCAGGATGCAGTTTGCCAAGAGTGCATAGGACTTGGAAGACATGGTTAGAAACGTAATCTGGATCCATGTGGATGGAATCTTGAATGCCAGCTGGGATGGACTTTGTAGTTCCCTTGGTCGGCAGTGGATTGCCTCTGAGGGTGTTGGTATGATATCAGAGCCAGCATCAGAGAAATTGCCCTGGGCAACTAAGTAAAGTGGTGTGGAAAGGATGTTAAATCAAACTTTTGGGACCAAGAAGTCTCTGAAACTAAAGGATTTTGAGCTATTACAGATGCTAGCCAAAAGGTGAAGGACCAGTCCTGGGGCAAATTACCTAAGCTAACCAGCCGCTGGGCCAGACAACAGTTGGAAAAATGGCCACTGGCTCTAAGGGCCAGAGTGTTCCATAATAAAATTTTGGAGAGAGAAAACATAAATTGTTTACATTGGACCTACACTGGCTATAAGGAGAGTTGAACAACATGAAGTGGGCAAAGTCCTGCGACAGAAGGATAATCCATAAAGAGAAGTTTTTGCTGCTTCTTGGTTTACTTGTTACAAGAGCAGAATGCAATGTGGCCTAGGTGGGTAATCTTCAGCATACAGGAAAAGAATGTAGACCAGCTTTTGATGATTTAGCTTGAAGCTGGCCTTCTCATCACTTTCCTCTCCCTGTTCTTGGGTCTTTAACCGAATTCAGGCCATCTCAGAATTCTCCTCTTTATCAATAGGCAAGTGGCAATAAGGGTTGGAAAGCCATTATAAAGGGGCATGTTACTTGGACACTAGAACCATATGCTGTCTCCAGAGAGCCCTCACTACTGTACAGTGTGGACAGGTAGGCCCATGGGGAATTAGGGGGAAGGGAGGAAGAAATGCATATAAAACTGAATAGATATCCTTTAGTATTTTCATACAAAAAAAAATTAAAACACTGTATTTGGGAATGTAGCTCAATGGTAGAGTGCTAGTCTACTATATGCAAGGTCCTGGGTTGGAGCGCCAGCACTACACAAAACTAAAAACACTATATCACCTTACGTATACTTTTTCAAAAGCAACTTTTAAAATACCATTTTGTCCCAGCCTCAGCTAGGCCTCCTAGGTTCTGGACGTGGCGTTCTGGCGAATGAGCTATCTGTCCCTTGGCACTTGGGAAGCTCTCGGGATGGGGGGAGGAGCTTCGCGCGGAGGCGAACTGTTTTTTCGCCTTGTAATCGCCTCTCGATCACTGCGCGAGCCTCGAGTCCTCGCAGCGGGCGGAGGCGGTGGCTTTGGTGAAACGCGAAGGGGCGGAGGGAACCCTGGAGGCGGCAGTTACAGCGAAATGGCGGAGACTGTGGCCAATGCCCGCTCGCTGATCACCTCTAAAATGTAGAACCTGAATGCCGCCTACGGGCTGTCCAGCAGCTTCCTTGAGATTGATGTGAGGCTGTGAGGGTCAGCCGGGCGGCAGCTCCACCACCTACGAGATCAGGGTCAAGACAAATCTTCCTATTTTCAAATTGAAAGAGTCTACTGTCAAAAGAAGATACGTGAGCATTTTTGCATCTACTTCCTTTCAGAGGAGATGATGGAATATTTGACAATTTTACTGAGGAAGGAAACAGGGGCTAGAGCAGTTTATAAACAAGATCACTGGTCATACTCTAGCACATATGAACGTTGTCTTCATATGTTTTTACGGCATGAAATAGTAAATAAAAGCTATACTCCATCTAAAGTAAGATATGCATGATATTTGTCAAGAAGAGGAAAGAATGTGGCCATTAATGATTCAGATGCACCAGTGAAGACATTGTAACTAACCTTTAGTGTGCCGCCCAGAAATTGGTATAACACGCTTTCATATACTAATACTCACATGTTCAGTTTTGTTTTGGCAGTGGACAAGCTGATTTGCTTTAGTGAAAATCTCTCAGTCCAGTCTTTATAAATAGCTCTTCCTTGCTGTTTTAATGTGGTACGTACTACAGCCTCACAAGCCTTTCTCATACAGTCAATCTGCAGTTTCCTAACTAGTTATTGACTTGGTGTAATTTGCACAGTTTTTGTATCATGTTGCTTCTACAGTCTGATTAGCTAGAATACTCCCTTTTAATGTGTATGAGCACTACACCATTCGTTTTCAGTGCCACACACATTAAGATACACAAGTGTGCAGAATGTATTTTCCTTCTGGCCTGTAATATCCTTCACATGGAAGACTGAGGGAATTTTTTATATTCTATATTAAAAATCAAATTCATATACTAAAATCATTTGTCTAAAAATTTAAGCTGTTTTCAGATAAAAATTAAAATGAATTTCTGGTATGCAAAAAAATACCAGTTTGTTTCTTCTTTAAAATCTATAAGCCTCTTCATTGAAAAGAGGAAATGAAGATAGATGCCACCCGGTGATCAGAATTAGGACAGTAGTTCTAAAAATCTAGGGATAGAGGATTTGCAAAGAGAGAAGGGAATAAGGGAGGAGCTTGCTTCCCTGACGTCAGTCAGATCTTTCTGGAATTTACCACCCACTGGCAGCAATCCTCTAAATACAGGATTTTCTCCAGTCTCTAAACCCTAAAACTAAATATCCACTCCCTGTCTGATCTGAAGAGAAAGCTGCGGGTGTGTGTTCATTATTTGGGATAAAGAAGTTTGAGGCATAGATATATTTGTAGATAATTTATATATCAAGAAAAACATTTATATAAAATATATAAAAATACACCAAATCTTCAAAATTATAATCATTATATATATTCTTCTGTAATTTGCCTATTTCACTGAATATTACGTCTGGTTTTCACTGATATTTTAATCTTCACTGAGTACAGATATTGCTCTTTAAGTGATTTTCTGATATTGACTCACCTATCTCTTGGTTAGTCTAGGTAACATATTATCAATATGAACCCTGTATAGTTTGCAGATTTTCTACTTTTCACATAACTCATACCTATATTTTCTGCCATATGCAGTATTTTAAATTTTTCAATAATATTGTTAATTAAAATTATATGCTTTTAAATGTAAAATTAGTATAAAATAAAGTCTGTTTTTGAAACAAACCATGGCAGTGCACACCTGTAATCCCAACACTCTAGGAGACTGAGACAGGAAGATCACAATTTCAAGCCTAGTCTAGGTAACTTAGTGTTATGGTTTATATGTAAAATGTCCCACAAAGCCTCATGTGCTCCCTGGTGGGGCTTTGGGAGTAACTGGATCATGGGTGGGTAGTAACTGGATTAGTCAACTGATTGGATTAGCATGGCTCTGGGTTCGTTGGATGGATTTACTGAAGATAGAAGACCCACCCTGTGTGTGAGTGGCAGCAGTCAATAGGCTTGTAACCTGAATGGTAAAAAGGAAAAGGGAGGCTCAGTGCTGCTGCCTTTTTGCTGCCTGTTCTGCCATGTTCCCCTCTGCCATGTCACCCTGCCTTGGATCCAGCTTACTATGGACTGAAACCTCTACAAACTGTGAGCTAAAATAAACCTTTCCACCTTCAACTTATGTATGTCAGGTATTTTGTTCCAGTAACAAAGAAGTAACTAAGACACCTTGTGATTTAAGGAAAACTTGTCTCAAAATAAAAAAATTTTAAAAGGGCTGGGGGTGCAGCTCAGGGCAAAGACCCTGGGTTCAATCCCCAGTACCTCTTAAAAAATAAATCATACCCATTAGGAAGCTATTATTTACAAAAATATATTAATAAAGTATTGATGGGGATGTGAAAAAATTGGGACCGTTGTGCTTTGCTGATCAGAATGTAAAATGGTAGAGCCTCTGTGGAAACAGTATGGCAGTTCCACAAAAAGTGAGGTATAGAATTATCATATGATCCAAAAATTCCACCTCTGGGTATGTACACCAAAAAATGAAAGCAGAGACTCAAACAGGTACTTTCACATCCATGTTCATAGTAACATTATTCACAGTAGGCAAATGGTGAAATAACCCAAATGCCCATAAATTAGGGTATGGATAAACAAAATATGATATATCCATACAACAGAATATTATTCAACTTTAAAAAGGAAGGAAAGTATGTCAGTTGCTATAATAGGGGTGAATTTGTAAATTATTGTGCAAAGTGAAAGAAGCCAGATACCAAAGGACAAATATATATACTGTATGATTCCACTCTTCTCGGGTACATTGAGTAGTGGAGTTCATATAGATAGAAAGTAGAATGGGGTTGGAGGAGGGGAAAAACAGGAAATTATCATTTAATAGATATAGAATTTCACTTATGCTAAATGAAGAGTTCTGAAAATGAATAGTGGTCTACGGCCATACCATCCTGAATGCACCTGATCTCATCTGAAAATGGAGAGTGGTGATAGTTGCACAACAATGTGAATGTTCTTTTTTTTTTCTGGTGCTGGGTTTGGAACCCAGGGCATTGCACAATCTAGGCAAGTGTTCTACCACTGAGCTACATCCCCAGCCCAATGTGAATGTACTTAATGTCACTGAACTGTACACTTGAAAAATAATTAAAATGGTAATCTTTTTGGTATTTATATTTTATAATTGTTTGTTACAACACAAATTGAGCAACTCTCTGGGAAGCATCATATGTCAACCTCCCAAGGAGGTTAGAGGGTTTAGAGACCCCTACGCTATCAAAACACAAAAAGAAAACCTTTACAATAATTCAAGCTTGGACCAGGGATTTAGATCAGTGGTGCCCTGCCCGCCTCATAGGCGTAAGGTCCTGAGTTCAACCCCCATACCGCAAGATAATAATAATAATAATTCAAGCTTAAACTACTGTACTCTCCTAAACTCCTACCCACATTCAAGGATGAGGATTGCACAAATACAAGAAGGTAGGAGATGGTCTTAGAGGCTGCCTACTCTACTTGCTCCTCTGTTTATTGGCTACTGGAAATGCATCATATATTATATGAATTCGCCACATATAATTTGTACATATTTGCTGTAATCTCAGACAAGCTTTACTGCTTTTTTGTCATATATGTTGTTTTTTATTTTAAAAACAATAATAATTTAAAAAGTAATGTAGCTCACTATTTTTAAAAAATTAAACAATGCTCTCTGGCCAGCATCAATCACCCAGGGAAATTAAAATACTTGGAGCCCCAGCTTTCAGACACAAGGAGAAAGCTTTAGAGTAATTCCACGTTTCACTATTTAACAGGATTTACAAGGGAGTTTCCCTGGTTTACTTATCCTCTTATCTTCCTATACCTTTATCTGATTACAGATTTGATAATAAGTAAATTGAATAATTTAAAATGAAGGGAGATCTTGGGGTCCAGGATCATAATCCCTCACCCATAGGGATTCCAGGATGAGAGATGTGATAAAAATCACCAGTGCCTCCGGGCCTTTATTCAGCCTGCTTCTTTATCCCATCAATATCCCCAAATACTATCCTTGGGGCTGCGAATTTGAGGCATGGGTCTCCCCCTCCTCACTCAGCCATCTTGTGAATTAACTCTTTTGCAAAACTCGCCTCAATGATTAGCATACTGTGTAGTGGGAAAAATAGGCCTGTCTAGTAACAGTGGAAGGAATAATAGAAAATTCTGTGTAGATAATACCTGATGATACTTCTGTGTTAAGAAATTACTTTTGGGGCTGAAGAAAAGTAAAAAAATCTTTATATAATTTCCTCTTTTTAAAAAATAAGTGGGAGGATTTCTTGTGCTTTATCTTCTAGATGACTAAGAGAAATCAATGAGAAAATCTACAAGAACTATCTGGCACACAATAGGACTTCAAAAAATATTAGCGCTGGCATACATATGTTGCTTTCTCTCTCACATAAAGACATGATTTTGACATAAATTGCATAGAACATAGCTATCATAGACAGCTTTTGGAAATGTAAGCCAGAAATAAAACATGCACACATTTTCAGAATGTATTAAGCTTTGGTGTTGTCTTCATTGCAAGATAAATCTTGAGGGAAGAAAATACTCCCACTGTTTTTTTTTTTCTTAATTCCAGGAGCTTACTTGACTCAGGTTAGTTCTGGTTTAACATTAGAAAGGGATCATTCCTGCCTGATCAGTCTGTCTAGAAGTTTATCAATTCCCAGTTAGGGCAGTAGTCTGTCAAAGCAGTAGTAACCAATCAGAGTCTCTAGGCTAATGCAAACATTGTTATCATGTCCAGAATGCTGTCTGGAACAGATAAGCCACTCTGTATATGGAAATGAATGAGTGAATGTCCTTGGGCTCAGTCTGAATGATTACCAGTGTCCTTGTGCAGGAGGCTATAATCACAATTTCTGTTAAAAGGAACATTACAGATTCCAAGCACTTTAGCATATCAGGCCCTGTTCTGTGTTTGGGACACATTAATGAGAAAAACAAAAGTCCTTGCTTTCAATGCAACTATGATCTGGGGTCTTAGAATATACAGGAGGAAATAGACAATAAACAATGAAATACCACATACACAATAATGCCAAGTAGTGATAAGTGAGATGAATATGAATGTGGATGTACGGTTTAGCAGATGAAATTTTTGTTCCATCAACAGTTTAAAGCAATAGTTTATGCCAATTTGGGTATATTGAATGTACAAGATAAGTATAGAGTATCATGTACATAGCAAAGATGCTGTCAGAGATTACTGGGATGGGGATGGAGATTAAAGAATATTGAAGTCATGACAAAAGGACACAAGAAGCCAGGTGTGGTAGTGCACACCTATAATCCTAGCATTCTGGGAAGCTGAGGCAAGAGGAGAATTGAAAATTTGAGCCCAACCCGGGCAATTTAACAAGACCCTCTCTCAAAAAGAAAGAAAAGAAAACCTGAGGAGGTTTCTACTGGCCAAAAAATAGTACTTGAGCATTAAAAAAAGACCATAATATATTGAAGCACATTAAATATGTTTTTTAAACTGTCAAGCCAGGACTCAAGAAATTATACAAACAATTCAAATATGAAAAATATTCAACCTTATTCATAATAACAAAAATTAAAACTATATTGTTATATGATTTCTCACTTAACAGACTGGCAGAAATTTAAAGGTTTGACCACATAGTCTTTTGGTTAGCCTATGAACAGACATTCTTATACTTTGATGGTAGGAATGTAAAACAACATCACTGCATTAGAAGAGAAATGGTCAATATCCAGCACAATTACCTTTCACTCAACAATCTCACTTCTTGGAATCCATGCCAAATAAACACTGGCAAAAAATACGTTATGACATATTACTGGATTATTTATTGCAACTCTATACGTAATAGCAGAATGACAAAACGTAAACTAAATGTTCCTCAGTAGGACTCGCAATACATCCACTAGATGAAGTATTATGAAGCTATAAAAATGAAGAATATATACTCTGTATGCTACTTTGATGTGATCTCCTGACAGATTGTTAGGTGAAAAAAGCCAAGTGGAGAGAATTATATGAAGTATGCTACCATTTGTTTATTAAAGGGAGGAAGGAATGTTGAATACATAGGTTATTGATAAATAATTTTTTAATCTGGTCCATCTAATTCTTACACCATGGTAGTTTAGACTGTAGGATTGGCACCAACCTGACGGCCTAGCTCTGTGAATACCCATAAACCTAGAACCCACCTTTCCACACCAGCACCAAGATTTCTATGAAGAAAGTTAATTCAGCTCAAGAGGCAGTAAAGAGCCAAGAGATCTGTAGATTTCAGGTCAAACCTGCTCCTGCAAAAGATGAAACTATACCAAAAACAAAAGTCAATAGGAAAAAAAGATAAACCTTTAGGAAAAGAAGTACAAACATAAGGAAAAGGAGGAGCTAAATGAAAACCCACTGGAGTGGCTAAAGAAGACAGTAAAGACTGCAGGAAAGGAACAAAAGAGGATAGCCTCCTCTCTGAAGCAGCCCAACAGAAAGAAGCCAAGTTTGACTGGCATATTTACACCAAGTCTTATTGGTGGTCCCAGAACTTCCCTCTACAATGTGAAAAAATGGCTTTTATCAACTATTCCAAGAGCTCAAGGTACATATTTTTAAGAAGGAAGAAATTTCACCTCATTTCATTTTTCAAAATATACTTAGATAACAGTAAATGCTTTGCTTAGGAGGTGAAATCATGTATTAACTGTTTTTCTGTAAAAACAAATTTGTAGAATATTGAATTAAAGGAAGCTTTGATTACCTTGTATGTCAATTTAATACCCATAGACTGGAGACTAACGTGGTTTTATGTTTATATAAAACATAACTAAATGGTAATTTAGAGTTGTGATTATGCAGTTAACATGTCATAAATATTCAAATATTACTTATTCAAATTTTACTTATGCATATTATTTTATGGATTACCATACCACAAAGCAATCCAAGATTATTGGAGTTGTCAGAAGCATTTAGAGCCAACACAAAAAGGATTACAACAACCAATTTAAGCACAATTTAAGAATAATAACTGTAGAAACATCCTAGAAGTGGTGAGTGGGAGGAAGGCGGAGCATGCTGTGGAGGCTCTGATGTGCATCAAGTGTGACCCAAGGGCCCTGGCTGGGGGGTGAGGGAGGTAAGGTCAGGAAAAGCTGGAGCCAATGGGACTCAAGCCAATAAGGGACCCTTTTTCTTCCAAGGGAAAACCAGTGGGGAGAGAAGGAGGAGAAAGAGGAGGATGTGAAGAGAGAGGAAAAGAAAGAGGAAGGTGAAAAGAGAGATGTGTCTGTAAGTGCTCATCCATGCTCAGAGGGAGAGGGTTGGAGAGAATAAAGGGAGAGAAAAGCAGAATAATAAGTGGGCTAGCCAGGAATTTAGCTCAGTGGTGCTGCCGCCTGCCTCGCAAGCTCAAGGTCCTGAGTTCAATCCCCAGTTAAAATAAAAAAAAAAAAGAATGTAGAGTTTAATTTATAGGGCTGGGGATTTAGCTCAGTGGCACTGCACCTGCCTGGCAAGCAAACGGTCCTGAGCTCAATCCCCAGTACTGCAAAAAAAAAAAAAAAAAAAAAAAGAGGGCTAGGGTTGTAGATCACTTGTGCCAGAACCTGGGTTCAATCTCCAGCACCGTAAAAAAAATGGAAAGGATAGAGCAATCATCGAGAATAACTCTAATGAACTGATGAATTCAAATGCATTAAATATATTAAATTCCACCTTCATAGAATGAAGTATAGGGAATCCAAAGTGCCTCTCATAGTGACCAAATAGTTTTTGAGAGGAATTTTTCCTTTATAGGAGTTTTTCAACTAACAAATGAAGGAAAAATTACAAAAGTGGAATCTCACCATCTTAAAAAATGCCAGTAAAATAATGAATCTAGGCAATAATCATTGACTGCTGCTAACATCATAAAAAAGAGATTCACCTACATATATCTCTTAATAAAAATCCACACCACACTTACAAAAACTTTCTGCCAAAAATCAATCCTGAATCAGAACAAGCCTCTAGATCTACAAATTTACAGGAAATAGAGGGAACAAAAGATTGTTAACAGCACAGGAAATCCAGGATGTGAGAGATTTTAAAGGATAAACAACCTGTTTTCTTCAACAACAAAACTGAAACCATAATATAAAAAAATTTTGAGGGGAGTACCGGGGATCAAACTCAGGACCTTGCACTTGTGAGGCAGGCACAGTGCCACTGAGCTAAATCCCCGGTCCTCATAATTGAAAATTAAAATAGAAGATCAGGTAACCAATTAATTAAGAGAGACATAAGAGAAGTATTAATGAAATACAGAGTGTATGGACCTTATCTGAGACCTGTTTCAAACAAATTGCATAAGAAAAATTAAACAATTAGGAAAATTAGAACACTAAATTGAGATTTAATAAGATTAAAGAATATTGTTAATTGTTTTCATCAATAATAACAATAATATTGAAGTTATGGATTTTTTAAAAGTCCATACTGGTTAAGGGAATTAAGTAAAAGTGGCTATGAGTTGATAATTGTTGAATTTAATTCATAAGAACATAGTAACCCATTACTAGTCTACTTTTATGTATATTTGAAAAGGCCCATAATAAAAAGTAAGAAGTACATATCTATAATGTTTTAAAATTCATGTCCCTACTAAGAGTTAAAATTATCATGGACATAAGTGAACCATTGGTCTAGTTTGGTGGAAATGGTTTGGCAAAAGCAAAAGTGAGCTCAGAAAAGTAAGTATAATTAAATGCATATAATTAAATGTCTACCCATTGGGAAATCTAGCGCTGTCTATTCCCACTCTTTAATTACATAAGCCTATTATATCTTGCTATCAGAGCATCATATTTACTATCAAATTCAGTCTTTTATCTTTTTTTCTTTTGGTACCAGGGATCAAACTCATGACCTTGCAGGTGTTGTGCCACTGAACTAAATCTCTGGCTCAAATTCAGTCTTTTGTTCCTCTTGTTCCTTCTACCTGGGATTTCCTTATCTTTCCAGCCCAAGTACAGACTTCCTTGGACAGACACACAAGGTCCACCCTCTCTTCTTCTACCCCTAATTTGTCTGGGTTCTTATTACATGGAGTATTGTTTTCCATCCTTTGACTTTCAGTCTATGAATTTCTTTTTAAGTTAAACATGTTTCTTGTATGCAGCATATGGTTGGATCTTGTTTTGTAGTTAATCCATTCTGCTAATCTGTTTCTTTTGTTTGTTTGTTTTTTGTTTCTTTCTTTCTTTTTGGTACCGAAGATCAAACTCAGGACCTTGTGCTTACCAGACTCAGGCAATGCCACTGAGCTACATCCTCAGCCCTAATCTGTTTCTTTTGATTGATGAATTGAGACCATTTACATTGATGTTTATAACTAATATCTATTGACTTATCCATGTCATATTATTTTCCTGTTGTTGGTTCCCTTTCTTTACCCTTTGTCTAATTGTTTGCCTTGCCTGGTGGATTCATTCTATGGAGATTCATGGAATTGATGTCTTCATTGTCTTTTTCCTAGAATATCCTTCAGAGCTTTTTGGGGTGTTGGTTTGGTGGTCATGAATTTCTTCAAGTGTTCTTTATCGTGGAAGTATCTTATTTCTCCATCAATTCTGAAAGATAAATGTCTTAGTTATTTTTTTCGTTGCTGAGACAAAATACTCAACACCCAAAGTTAGAAGAGGAAAGGTTTATTTATCTCACAGTTTGTAGAGGCTTCAGTTCATAGTTGGCTGGCTCCAAGGCAGAGTGGCGAGGCAGAAGGGGATCACAGAGGAGAAACACAGGCAGAAGACATCAAGCAACAAGAGACAAGAGACCAAAGACCTCTTTCTGTCCCTCATATTTTAAGCTACCTATCCTTAGGGTGGATAGCACTCAAAAGCACGTTGGAGCACCGTTAATCCTACCCAGAACTATGCCAAACCAATCAGTGGACTAATTTATTAACCACACATCTTGAACCCAGCATCACACACTCCAGATCCAGCCATTGAGAAGTCAGCTGTGATTCCAATGGGCTTTTTGTTTGTTGGTTGGTTTTGTTTTTGTACTGGGGATTGAACTCATGACCTTGCGCCTGCAAAGCAGGTGCGGTGCCTCTGAGCTAAATCTCAGGCCCCCGGGGGGCTTTTCTTTAAAGGTGATTTGGTTCTTTTCTCTAACATCTTTTAATATTCTGTTCTTTTTTTTTTTTTTTTTTGTACCGGGGATCGAACTTGAGTCCTTGCACTTGTGCAGCAGGCGGCTAAACCACTGAACTAAATCCCCAGCCCTAATATTCTGTTCTTTGTTGAATTTCTGGAATCTTGACTATTATGTGCCTTAATGTAGTTTTTTTCTGATCATGGCTAGCTGGAGTTCTGTATACCTCAGTTATCTCTATGTCAAATTCTTTTTCCATGCTTGGGATGTTTTCTGCCATTACTTCTGTAAAAAGGTTTTTATTTATTTTGTGCTATCTTCTGATTTTTTCATTGATTCCAGTCAATCTTATCTCATTATTCTTTGCATCACTCAGCAGCTGTTGGATTGATTTTTTTGTAGCCGCCTACTATTTTTAAGAAGTCTTTCATTTTATGATTGCTAACCATAAACCTATCTTCTAGATCTGATATTCTGCCCTCACATTACTTGATTCTGCTGCATACACTTTCAATTAGAATTTTTAATCTCCTAGATATCTGTTTGAATCTGTTTCATGGAATCCAGTCCTTTCCTATGTTGGGCATCCATGGTTTCCATCATTTTCCTAAGCTCCTCTATTTTTTTAATCTGTATCTACTCTAGATTCACTAACCAAGTCCTTCATTATGGTCATCATTTCCTTAGTTATCTGTGAAATTATTTCTGATTTGTTTTTTCTAGAGACTCATTCATCTGCTTTGTTACTTCTGCTGCTACAATTTCAGAAAGTTCAGCTGGGTAGCTTCTGATTTCTACCACAATGCCCTCTGGATTTGCCTTGGTGACATCTAGCTTCCATGTCTTCTCATTTTCTATTTTTTTAAAATTTATTTTCTCCTTTGATGCTTATAAATTGCTTATAGTAGGTAGTTTTATTACTAGAAATGACTACTTTCAAGAGATGTCTTCTATGTGTAGCTGGCTTTTGGCTTTTGAGTCTGTCCCAAGATCCTGCCTCTTCAATTCATTAGGGATGAGAAGTTGCTGCCTATTTGGCCTAGCACCCAGTTCTTTGGTTTTGGACAACAGTATTGTCTATGACTCCCAGACAATCTCAGTATTGGCATACAAGGAAGAACAACTGATCACAACAACTATGTCACCTTGGCTAGAGTAATACAGTCAGTAATAATACAGTAATACAGTAACAATAGCATCAATCACATTCTACTAAATTGCAAACTATAGTAACTGTTAATTTGTCACATTTAACCATAGGTACAAGATTTATAGTTATATAATAAAATCTGAAACAAATCAGAAAATTATATACAGTACAAGAGAAATGCTGCAAAAACCAATGCAGTCCTTGAGGGATAGCATTGAAGACTCAGCAGTCTTGGTGTGATGAGGGGGAGGGGTTGCTTTGTGTTTCATATTTCCTTGTGTTTTGCTCTCAGCCATGTGGTTTGTACTCTACATCCACCTGCACATTTGAGTATGGCCTGGGGCAATTACAAAGCAAGGCCAGACCAGGGCAGATTTAATTTGACTTTCCCTTTCTGAAGTCATTTTCTTCCTGATGAAGATCCAGAGAAGCAGTAAATCTATCCAATATTTGAAGGAAATAATAAAAATGTTGCTACCCTAATAATTGAATTTATAATAAGCTTGTAAGAAATGTATGGAGAATTGTGTTTTTTGTTTTTATTAGTATGTTTACAGCACAGAATTATTACATTCATCATGAAGAGTTGGTACCTATACTAAACACTTCTTTTATGTCCCCTTCCTCTACCTTCCTTTTCCCCTTCCTTTCACCTCTTGGTTCTCTTCCCATTTGTAAAAGATTCCTCTCTATTTCCTATCTTTTATTTTACTCTTTAATTTATTTATACTATGGGTTCAACACAAAACATGTACAGTCTTTAATAATGGCTTATTCAGACAATGAAATTGCTCACAAAAACACAGGAATGATTTTGCTTTACATCCTGGGAATCAACTTGATACTAAAGAAAGGAGAGGGAAATTTTTTTTTCTTAAATTCTTTTATTGGTACATTTTAGATATATAATACAATTACATTCATCATTGGGAACTTGTACCTTTACATGACGTATCTTGTTCTTATTTTTTCCCTGTTCCTCAGCCCTCCGTTCACCCCCTCCTCCCTTCCCTAGTTATAAAGACTTTGTTTCCATTTTTCCTTTTCTCATATTTTTTCCTTTCCCTTCCTTCCTTTCCCCTACTCCTCCCAATTTCCCCTACCCCTTTGGACTTTTTCTTCCTATTTCACATTATCAAATATTTATTTTAATCTTTATTTACACTTTCAGTTTCTCACACCAGAGAAACTATTCAGTATTTACACATGTGTGTCCTATTTATTTCATGTAAGAGTATGGCCTCAATGTGCATCCACTTAGCTATAAAAGTCTCTAGTTTCTCATTCTTTGTGGCTGAGAAGTACTCCATTTTACTAAAAAATAAGAACACATCTTCTTTATCCAGTCTCCAGTTGATGGGCACTTGGGCTGTTTCCAAGCTTTAGCTATTACAAATTATGCCGGTATAAACATGGGTACACATACATCACTGTGGTATGATTCTTTTAATTCTTTTGATAAGATTCCCAGCAGAGGAATAGCTGGGTCAAATGGGACCTCTAATCCTAGTTTTTTGAGGTATCTGCATATTGATTTCCAGAGTGGTTGCACCAGTCTGCACTCCCACCAACAACGGAGAAGCGTTCCTTTCTCCCCACACCTCCACCAGCATTTGTTATTGGTTGATTTCTTGATAGCAGCCATTTTTTCTGGGGTGAGGTGGAATCCCAGTGTTGTTTTCATATGGATCTCTCGAATGACAAGTGATGTTGAACATGTTTTCATATGTTTATTTGCTGCTTTTACTTCTTTGTCTGAGAAATATCTGTTCATTTCAGATGCCCATTTTTGAATTGGGTCTTTGAATTTTGGGGGTCTGATTTTTTTCAGTTCTTTATATATTCTAGATAGTAGTCCTTTGTCTGAGGAACAGCTTGTAAAAAAAATTTTCCCACATTGTAGGTTGTCTGTTAGCTCTGTTGGTGGTTTCTCTTGCACTGCAGAAGCTTTTTAATAAGATGAGATCCCAATTGCTGATTCTTTGTGCTAGTTCACATGCTACTGAGGTTTTGTTCATAAAGTCTTTTCCTATGCCAATGTCTTCAAGAGTTCTACCTAACTTATCTTAGAGGAAGAATATTGAATAATCCCACCCAAATAATTTACATAGCATCTAAGTCAGAAATAAACATATTAAAAGGAAAAATGCATTTCTATTTCTTCATAGAGTAAAAATTATACTTTTAATTCAAAGAAATTTAGTCAAGGTGATATGACATTTCAAATGAGTTACTATTCTTCTGAACAGGCTTACACACAGTTCTATAAAGAGAAAACATTAAATTAGATTAAAATTAGATTTCAATTGCATTAAATTTTTATTGTATTATTAATGAATGCTTACAAAAATTTAAAACTATAACCTCTACATTATAGTACTAATGTGTATGTCCATTTTGGTAAAAATTGGTGATAATGGTGAGGCCTGATGATAGCACTGATTGATTCTTCTGAATTTAATGCAGCAAGTTAATTTAGTCATGAACAGAACCATGGATTAACACCATATCTAACTTATAATATCAAAAGTTGAAAAATGAAAAGAAACCCAGCCATGAAAAATCAAACCTATTCAAAATTAAAAATAGGGCATAACTAAAAAGATTTACTGATTTACTCATTTTTCTTACATGAAATAAAATTACCTTAAGAAAAATATGTGTATTCTTATTTTAACACTTTTGAAAAAAAGACTGTTTTTCTTGATTGGAAGCTAATTTTCACTTGTACAAGAGTAATTACTAAAGTGAATTAGAGGGCCCAGGATTTAGCTCAGCAGCACTGTACCTGCCTGGCAAGTGCAAGGTCCTGAGTTCAATCCCCAGTACCAGAAAAAAAATTGATTTAATAAAACAAATGCGGACAACATAGTCTCCATGGTTACAACTATTTGTGTATTTGATGGAGGCTCCCAAACATAATTTTTATAACCAGCTGCACCCGCAATACCTAAACCACTTTTTAGAAACTCCAATTCCTGAGTCCTATATATTAAAACAGAACTGACAGTACTATTAAAAATAAAAGAAAGAAAATTATGTACAGTAAATATTCCCACAATAAAGTGATTTTACCCTCAGAGGAGAAAATTTAAAATGGATAAGGGAAAAATAGAGAAATAAAAGAAGAGAAAGAGATTAGAAGCAAGGCTGAAGGACAAAGGAGGATTACACAAGCTCTGGGAAACTGGTGAAAAAGACAGGAAGGAACTAAAGAAGGAAAAAGCAAAAACAAGAACTAAACAAAACCAAAAAACTAATAACAATGTTCACATTCATGAAAAATAAAAAACAAGCAATCAAGAAAAAAAAAAGCAAATTTATAAAATAGATTTCTCTGTGATTTAAAGTCTGTGTTTAGCTTCTGGGGTCCACAGTTTTGTGGTAGTGTCTAATTCAGGGCCTGTCTCTGCTGTCAGGGGTATACAAACGAGGCAGACAGAGCCCAGATCCATGCTAGATGATCCCAACAAGCCTGCAGTAGGATTAGGGTCGGGTATTGGATAATCCCAGTGAGCCTCCAGTTAGGAATACAGCAAGGTCCTGATTCTGGCAGTCTTTCAAACTTTTGAAATTGTTTAAGTCTGTTTGAGTGTGAATATGGAAGTGCAGACTCCCTTACATGTGAATACTTCAGGGTTGTTATTTGTTCAGAATGCCTAGCAACAGAGACAGCCCATGCCTGACAAGGTCTCTAAGTTCTATCCTACATTACAGAAATTCTTGGCCAGCACAGAACCTAGTGCTAATAGTGCAGGATCCTGTAAGGCATGAGTAGGCAGCTCAGCATGAGCAGCTGTTGGCTGAGATTGTGAAGGTGGGGAAGGGGATAATACACAGTACAGCATATGTTTCTTGGAAGGAAGAAGCCTGCCTGACCCATCATCATCTGCTTGTCTATATAACTTGGATTCTCCTTCCACCTATTCCTTTCTACTTAGCTTTACCTACAGCCACTTCAACCTTTTTCTGGCCAAATATCCCCTTGGGCCCAAATTACTTGCTTCCTGCTTTGTCATTGCTAACATTCACATTAGATAATTTGCTGCGCTTTAATCTTCCTTGGCCTGCTACCACCACGGTAGTAAGTTTTAGCTGGTATTGTATGGTCCCTTTTGATTAATTTAAGTATTTAGTTTTCATCTTCCTTCCTTGGATCTGTTTGGCCTCTCATGACCTGAGATTTCTGTTTAAAAGACTGATGTTATTGTCTCGTGTAGAGGAAACTAATAAAGTATGTGTGTGTAAAAAAGAAAAATTCAGGCTGATCCTAGCCTCTGGTTGTCGAGTTGTGGCCAGAATTGTTCAGCCTATAACAAACACTCTGTGTGTCTCTTTGCCAGCTTGTCCTTGACTCCCTGACCCTGGATGTCTCCCACAGTTGTGCCTCTCCCAGTCACTGGGAGCCCTGAAATGAAGTGAACCTGTGGCTGCTCCAAGTCCTGGATTCAGTTGGCCCTTTACTAAAATGGCATCTGGCCAAGCTCCCTCTCCAGGGCATGCTTGGACTCAGTCACTCCAGCTGTTGTAGCTCACAGCATTCACTGTGTCTCTAGATTCAACCCTCCTCCCCCACACTGCAAGCCAGAAGTCAGGAAGACAGTGCAGCTTGCCACTTCCTTTTTCTGCATTGAGATCTGTCTCTGCATCTTCCCTGTGGGATCCAATTCTCCCTTCAGATCCTTCCTGGTTCCCAGGGACCCACCTCTCCCCTACTTATCTTCCCCAAGTTGTTATATTCCAGTGTCTGGATTCCGAATCGTGGAGAGGTTGATTTGCTGCTGTTTACTGCTCCAATATCTTCCCAGAAGTCTGAGAGTAACACTATAATCTCAAGTGGTGACATATGAATATTTTTTTTCTTTTTTTTGGTGCTAGGAATTGAACCCAGACCCTTCTCACTAAGCTACATCCACAGCCCCTTTCTTATTTTTATTTTTATTTGTTATTTTGAGACAAAGTCTCACTAAGTTGTCAAGTTGCTCAGGCTAGCAGACTGGACTCAAACTTATAATCATCTTCCTTCAGCCTTCTGGAATGCTGGAATTACAACCATGTACCACCATATCTGGCTAGGAATGTTATCTTTTGTCTCTTTCCACTTATTTGAAGATCTCATTAATTGTGGTTAATATGCAACCATGTATTGGTTTCTAGAATCTTAACTCCCAGATTTAATATCATATAAATCTATGTACATATGTAATGTTTTCATTTTACTCACTTTAGACAGTTATTTGAAGACTTTGGGGGATGAAGAGAGGAGATACTCAGGGCAAGCTATATGTCTTTCTGTTGGTAGGCAGTGGTATGCCTCAGTATCTGGGTGACAAGATCAGAGCAAGTTTCAGGAAAACTGATCAGAGCAGCTGCAGGCTGTTAAAGAGATATTATTAGTTGCAGCACTGTTCACAATAGCAAAAATATGGTAACAACTTCCATTCATTGACAGTTAAATAGATAAAAATGTATTATGTATATACAATAGCATACTATTCAACATTTTTGAAAAGGGTATCTTGGGCTGAAGTTGTATAGAGTTCATATTTATATGCAAGGCCTTGGGTTCAATCCTCAACGCCCCCACCATGAAAGAAGGAAAGTTTGCCTTTGTAACAACATAGATGAACCTGGAGGATATTATGCTAAGTGAAATATGGCAGGCACATCAAGACACATCCACATGATCTCATTTACATGTGCAATCGAAAAAAGTGGAGCTCATAAAAGCAGAAAGTAGAATGGTGGTTGCTTGCAGATGGGAGATGGGATAAAAGAGATGGTCAAAGTATAAACAGCTAAGTTAAATAGAAATTAATATACAGTCAGAGAGGGACTGGGCTCTCAAGGAAGTCAGCAGAAAAAATTAAAATCTGAGAATTGTGGCTGGGGGCACATCTGAAAAAGACCAGGCCTCAAAATAAAGAGGCAATGGTCAGATCTACATGTTTTCCTAAAGGATAAGCCGTAACTTGGAATTATACTATAATTAGCACCACTTGGTCCAAGAAGTCCAGCTAATCATCAGTTCCTCATCTCTTCTCCAAAGTGCCTTTGTTCTTTCCATCCACTCTTGCTACATGACCTGCTTCCCTATTGGATCAATATTAGCTAAGCAGCTATACTTGTAATCCTATAGGTTGATTATGGCTTGACCCATGTTGTACCCACATTGTGACTTTGCTGTATTAATTACGCCTGACAAAGTGCCTCAGTGGCAACCCACTTTCAGAACCTCTCCTGTCTCTCAGGCACTATTTCTCAATAAATCTTTCCTATTATTAACCTCCATTGTTACTTAGAAGTCATTCTTCGATTTTGAGGGACACAAACTCCCTACATCCAACATCTAGCAGGTTGGGAATGATATTTCTCCTACATCAAAAAGGTACAAAGTTTCAGTAAGACATGTTTTGGGAGTGTAATATATAGCCTGGTGACTATAGTTAATAATAATGTAGAGTATACTTGAAATTTGCTAGTAGAATAGACTAAGTATCCTTACCACACATAACACACACACACACACACACACACAATGATAACTATGTGAGGTGATGGATGTGTTAATTAACTTGATTCTGGGGATAATTTCTCAGCAGCCTCTTATCAGTTCCTTTCATTGGAAGGAAATGTACTGGGGGGGTAGAGAATGGGGTGGGGGGCATGAAGGGATTGGAGTAGCCCTTTGAGACCAAGGTACCCCTTAGTTCTTATGCCACTAATGTTTCAATATCAGTCAGCTCCCACAAAGCTGCTAGCCTGAAGGTCACCATGCTTGCTCCTGCTCAACTCCAATTATTGAGAGTACACAACGGCCAGCTGCCTGCCTGAAGGACAACCATCCCAGGCCAGTTCCAATTCCCATTCTCACCACCCCCCAACCCCATAAGAATCATGAGTCTGTAAGAGACCAGGCTGCTTTATCCTTATACCAGTGGTCCCTCTCAAGTTTGTCCTAAATAAACCCATCCTGGCTGTTGACTTCCTATCTTTCTTCCTCTGTTTAACTAACAGGGCATGTTTGAGGGCCTCTGAAATCCAGGGGAGAGAGGGACAGATGCATTCTTACCAAACTCTCTCTCCCTCCTGAGGCACCTGCTGCCTCTCCCTTTCCCTGCCTCCCACTGAACTAGCAGAAGAGAAAAAAGGGACCCCAGGCTAGGGAGCAAGAGAAGAAGAGCTAGTTCCAGCACTGGTCACCACCTTCACCCCACAGGTCCCAGTGTTACTGGCTGCTTAGGCTCATATGCGCAGGTTCATCTGCTCACAGCTGACCAAATCAAAGGAGGCCATACATTTGGGTAAAAAGGAAAAAGTAGTATTAGGGGCATTGTGATGGGTAAAGTACACTTGACCATAATTTTCTAATAAAAATATGTACTTTAAAAAAAAACATGTACTTTAGCATAATGGTAGCTGGCTGTGCATCTCAGTAGCTGTGCTGGGGGAAACAATCTTTGTGTTCACTCACTTGGTATGACGAACAGCAAGGTATGCACACGTGTGTCAAAGTATAAATGGGTTTTACCTACGTTATGTGCATGTTACATTTTTGTGTATTTATAATTTTTATTACATGTTTTCTTTTGATTTTTCTTATAGAAGTAGCCGGATTCTGTACAGTGTGCGATGAAAATCTGCTTTTACAGCTTTGGGAGGAAACTGAAAATGAGTCATCAGATGATTCAGCTACCAATGATGATTTGGATCACGTAAGCCAAAAAAGTTAGCAAAATATGACAGAGAAGTACAGAATTAAGATCTTGGAATCAAGGTGTAGATGAGGAAGAAAACAGTAATGTATCCACTTAGCTATAAATGTCTCTAATTTCTCATTTTTTATGGCTGAGTAGTACTCCATTTTATAAAAAAAAAAAACCCACATTTTCTTTATCCAGTCTCCAGTTGATGGGCATTTGGGCTGTTTCCAAGTTTTAGCTATTACAAACTGTGCTGCTATGAACATGAGTGCACATATATCACTGTGGTATGATTCTTTTAATTCTTTGGGGAAGATCCCCAGCAGTGGAATAGCGGGGTCAAATCAGACTTCCAGTCCTAGTTTTTTGAGGTATCTCCATACTGATTTCCACAGTGGTTGCACCAGTCTACACTCCCACCAGCAGTGGAGCAGGGTTCCTCTTTCCCCACAGCCCTGCCAGCATTTGTTATTGGTTGATTTCATGATAGCAGCCATTCTTTCTGGAGTGAAGTGGAATCTCAGGTTTGTTTTCATTTGCATCTCTCGAATGACCAGTGATGTTGAACATTTTTTCATGTATTTATTTGCTATTTCTACTTCTTTGTCTGAGAAATGTCTGTTCATTTCAGATGCCCATTTTTGGACTGGATCTTTAAATCTGGGAGGTCTGATCTTTTTAAGTTCTTTATAGATTCGAGATAGTAGACCTTTGTCTGAGGAAGAGCAGGTGAAGATTTTTTCCCACATTGTGGGTTGTCTCTTCACACTGCTGGTGGTTTCTCTTGCTGTGCAGAAGCCTTTTAATAAGAAGAGATCCCACTTGTTGATTGTGCTAGTTCACGGGCAACTGAGGTTTTGTTCATAAAATCTTTTCCTATACTGATGTCTTCATGAATGACATTATATTGTATACCTAAAATGTACCAATGATTAGAATGAATAATCGATAATACAAAATAGGAAGAAAAGGTCCAAAGGGGTAGGGGTAGTGGGAGGGGCAGGGGAAAGGAAAGAAGGGAAAGGAAAAATGATGAGAAATGGAAAAAATGGAAATAAAGTCTTTGTAAACAGGGAAGGGTGTAGGGGGTGAAGGGAGGGCTAGGAATGGGGAAAAAATAAGAACCAAGATGCATTATGTAAAGGTACAATTCCCAATGAGAAATGTAATTGTGTTGTATACCTACAATGTACCAATAAAAGAATTTAATAAAGTGCAAAAAAAAAAAAAAGAAATATCTAGCAACTTGAAAAAAAAAAGAAAACAGTAATGTAAATAAATATTTGGCTAGTCAAAATGCTACAAAATGGTCTTGTATACCTGAATGATCCAATGTTAGAACTAGGTCAGACAATGTTATTAGGTTCTTGCCAAGGGTGAAACCTATCAGATGCAATGCCAACACTGCAATTCAATGTTAGAAATTGTTTGTAATGGGCGATATGTTACAAGATGTTTTGAAATACACTAATAATGAAATAAAAGTAAAGCATTCTATATACATCAATAGTAATACTCAAAAATATATTTATCATGACATCTCACTATCTGAACTAAAGGACTTCATAGCAGGATTTTATCATTCTAATCGTCAGAATCTAAAGGATTTATGGAGAAGTGACAGATGTGACATTGAGATTTTAGAACAATATTGACCCTCAGAGATTTGGTTTCTTTCAAAATTGCCTATGTTTTGATGACATAAAGACTCGCCAAGAAAGAAAAATCTCACAATTTGGCTGCTATTTGCTCAGTTTTTGAAAGCTTTGTTTTGAACTGCCAAGCAATTTATATGCCATCTGAATACATGACAATTGACACACAACTTGTTTCATGATAATAAGATTTTTTTTGAGTGGTTAAATAATTAATAAGATTACCAACAGAATGTTAATTACAAATCAGGAGGAGCTGGAGGAAGATGGTGAATTTTCCAAATGGAGGACCAGGGTCCACAGCCTCTGGGCCCAGGGGTCCGGCCACCTGGGCAGGGCAGCTCCATAATAAATAACAGAGTTGGGGGCAGGGAACAGGGCTGCTCCTGCTTCTTCTTGACGGAAATCCTCTTCTTCCTTGCTGCCAGCATCTCACAGAAGGGGTCCACGCTCACAGCAGCCTGAATGGACTTGATCCACTTGTCCTTTTCCTCCTGCATGGGGGCCGAGATCCGGTACACCATTTGGTTCCCCTCCACCACCCATCCATCTGCTTCCCTTTTGCAGGCTTTGATGAGCTGCCCCTTGTTGTTGGGGATGTAAAGCTCAAAGCAGTCTGGCTTCCGGGGATCATCCACTTCTCTGATCCTCAGGTTTTCCAGGGGAATGATTCATCAGGGCTCCTTGTCCATCGTGTACTCGAAGTAGTAGAGGCAGTTGTCAGTGAGGATGAAATCAGCACCTCTTTCACGTCTTCACCCGGCCCCCCAGCTTAGGGAGCCAGCCCTCCCGATCCAGGTTGAAGAAGGTGTATATCAGGTCGTTCCCGTCATCCTCAAGAATATTTTAAGGGCTCATTCCGGATGCTGTTCTAGAGAGTTCCTGAGCAGCTCCTCAGGCGGGTCCCCGCCCTCGTTGATGACCCGGTTCATGGCTACAAAACGCTCTACCTCAGGCTTGACCCTGTCGTTGGGATTCTGAAGGCTGGTGTTCAGCATGATCACGGCAAAGGACAGTACATAGCAAGTGTCTGTGGACTGGAAAACCCCAGGGTTGCACAGGCAGTATCGCTGAGCAAAGGCCTCCATCATCAGGTCAATTTTCTGGGCCTCTCCAGGGAGGTGAAAGCTCCACAGAAATTGCCTGAGGGCCTGCACCAAATTGAGGTCGGTGAATTCATGCAGATCCACAAAAGCATGAAGCACTGCCAGGTTCAGTTCTTCCCTCTCCCCCAGGTAGTCCCCGGTGGCGGTCTTCTTCAGCCCCTCTCCCTTGTACAGGAACTGGGCGATCTCCTTGGGTGTGTTCTGCAGCAGCTTGTTGTCCACCAAGAACTGGATGCCCTTCTTGGGGTCCATGTTGAATTTCTTCCTGCCCATTGCCATCTTCCGGTTCTGCTGCAGTCTTGCTGCCTTCATGGGCCTCCAGAACCTCCACCTCGCTCATGGCTTCGCTGAGCTCCTCCTGGAGGCTCTGGATCTCCACCAGCAGCTCCTGTTTCCCCTGGCTGTTCTCCAGATCCATCCATTCCTCCGGGGTCAGGTCCAGGAGCTCAAACACACGGTCCTCTATGGCAGCTAGGAAGGCCCGCGGGGAGTCCGGGGCGGTCGGACCTGGATCCGCGTTGGCCCACGGGCTTAGGTGAGCCCGCTCAAATGCCCAGGGAGCCACGGCCGCCTCCTCAGCGCCAGTCCTCAGCACTGAAAAGATTCTGCTTTCCATGATGATAAGATTGATAGTGAAGCCAGGCCTGGTGGTGCATGCCTATAATCCCAGTACTCAGGAAGCTGAGGCAAGAGGATCCTGTGAGTTCAAGGTCAGCCTTTGTTACGTAGCGAATTCCAGGCAGCCTGGAATATATTATGGTGAAGAAAAACAACGTAATATTGATACTGTCAATGTTACACCATGATGATAAGATTGATAGTGTGGCCAGGAATGGTGGTGCATGCCTGTAATTCCACCACTCACAGGGCTGAGGCAGGAGGATCCTGTGAGTTCAAGGTCATCCGATGCTATATAGTGAGTTCAAGGCTAACCTGGACTACATAGAGAGACCGGGTCTCAAAAACCCAAACAACAACAACAAAAAAGATTGATAGTGAATCCTCAACACAAATGAAGCCACAAATGGGCACATTTTACAACAAAAGGCAGAGTAGATGTTGTTGATGAGTTATGCAGCAACTCGATATGATATCACTCGAAACACAAAGTGTTGGCCAATGGATGTATTTTACTGGATCCTATATATGTCAAGCATAAATAATTTCAAAGTTTACAAAGAGAATAACAAGCACAAAATATCTCAGAGAAATCTTCCTAGAGGATTGGGACTAGAGTTCATAAATGATCAATTACAACAGAGGAAGAACAGCATGTATCTGCCCAAAGAACTCCATAAAAGAATTCCGGAGCAGACTGGTGAACAGACAGGTGAACCATCACAAGAAACTCCAAAGAAAACAGGAAGAGCAGCGAGATGTCAAGTGTGTGCTACCAAAGAAGACAGGAAGACAACACACATGTGCTGTCAGTGTGAGCGATACTTGTGTATGGAACATGCTGTTCTCATGTGTGAAAACTGCCTTAGGTGTGATAATTGATGTAAAGATTATTTCTGTGGTAGTTTTATTGGTATTCTCATTGTAGTTCATATAGGCATTTATTTCTGCTATTTATAATAAATAAAATACTTATTTTTTCAGATATTGTAAGCAGGTAAACAGTTGATGTTGAAAATGTTTACGTTTATTCTAAACACTCATTACATATTTGTTTGTTATATTGATATTTCATTTTTCTGCTAAGTGCACGTTATATAATAGGAACCTCCTGACAAAAGGAAGAGAAGTGACAAGTATGGCCAGCCAAACAGGAAAGGAAAGCTAAGCACACGTGCTATCAGTGTAACCAAGACTTGTGTATGGAACATGCTGTTGTCATGTGTGAAGACTGCCTTATTTCTATGGTAGAGTTTTATTTGTATTTTCATTGTAGTTCAAATAGGAATTAATTTCTACTGTTTTTTTTTTAGATATTGTAAGCAGGTAAGAAGTTGATGTTGAAAATGTTGATATTCTGCACACTCATTACATACTAAAATTTTAATATTTTATTGATATTTTATTTTCCTGTTAAGTATATATTAATATAAAAGCCAAAATTAAAATTAATAATTCATCAGTAGAAATACTACTAAAAAATAAACGTGGGCATCACACACCCCCATGACTCCTGTTTTTTAAAAACTTACTGTTTTGGGCTGGGGATTTAGCTCAGTGGTTCTGCCACCTGCCCCACAAGTGCAAGGACCAGAGTTCAATCCCTGGAACCAAAAAAAAGAAACAAAAAAAACCTCACTGTGTTGCCTCTTGGGTTTAACTCAAAGCTAGCTCCCTGGACATGGAGGAGCTCATTAGCCTCAAATCACCATCTCACTGTTTATGTTTACAAGTAGGCAAGGGTCTTTTAGGGTAAGGAACAGAGGGAAGGGGGGCACAGAGACAATGCAGATCTCCACACTTGCTTTATCACTTCCAGCCACCTTCACCTCATCCTCCTCTTTTTTGTGGAAAACAAACCAGGCTCCAGGGCTTCTGGGGCTGGCATCTGCATATTCTGTCACTTCTTTTGAGGTGGGAGGAGGAGGTCAGCAGGAGGAAGTTTGGAGTTCTGGTTTTATAGTGCTAGTTACACGAGTCCAGCCTTACACTACCTCATTTGGGTCCCAGCAATGACCTTCTCTTTCATCTTCCGAAGATCATTCACTCCCCCCTCCCTCCAGCATCCTGTTTCTTTCCTCAGAGTTCATTCTTACCTTCCCTGAGACTCAGTTTCCTCATCTCTAAAGTTAGGATGGCAATGAAACAGGACATCTTGTGTAGGAAAAACAGGCCTGTGCAAAGGAAGGAAAGCAGGAAGAGAGAAAAGGAAGGAGGGTAGCCCAGGCCGGGCTGTACCCTACATTGGAGCGCCACCTGTAGCCCACCCACCAGCCAGCCTTGTTCCCAGACCTAGACCTGCCACTTTGTTCTCCTTGACCCTGGGGCAAACAAGGATGAATGACTGAGTCCTAGAGTCAGTTTAACATGCTAGCAGCCAGAGAACTCTTGCCTCTAGCAGGCGGAGGAGCCCCCACCATCTGGCTCAGTTTACTTTTATTTACTCAAACACAGGTACAAGCAATCAAAGTAACACAAGATTCATCTGCTTTCCAGTATCCATTAGTCCATACTCTAGTAAACAACTTAACCTCAGCTGTCTTAACTTTTCCCTAGACCCTGCAATATGCAATCACCTCTGAGTGCAGCCTTTCTCCTTTGTGCTCACAGGGGAGGCCAATTAGGCCTCAGTTCTCTGGTCTCCTATAAGAGAGGAAGGAGGGAGAGAAAGGATCCTGGAAAAGGGCCTTGTCAATATGGAAGTAGATGTCCTAATGAGTTGATCCAAGCATTAGAACAAATAAATGGTTGAGAAAATAAGTATGAAGTCATTGTGGTTCTCAGATGAGGTTGCTCAGTACAAATCTCTTATTTCAGAAGCCTGACTGTCCAGAGGACTGAAGCCATGTATGTGCGGTGCACTTGGCTGTGCTGACCAGAAAAGACAGAGGGGAAGGTGAACTCAGCAGTCCAAGCAGGTTTATTGCTAAATGTGAGAGGGACCTCTCTGTCAAGCAGAACATAGAAGATGTCTCCTGCAGGCTATGAGGCTTTTTTAAATATTTCTTTTTGCAGGCTTTTGAGGGGGTGAGTCAGAGAAGCAGTGGGCTAATGTGTCCTTTATGTCCTCTATAACCCACTGACATGTCCTCTGTGGAACCTACGTTTCTCTGAGATGGCAGGTGGACTCATTTGAACTGGTGGTGTCCCTGTGTGGGCTTTCACTGGGCACTGCTGGGAGAGGAGTCTCCACATACAGGCTCTAGTCAACACCTAACTCCTCACCTCCTCAGTGGGATTTTTCACTCCCCTAACATGGTGACCCTATGGATGTGCCTGCTTTGCATTCATAAGACTGAATGGCAGTCATTATGGGAGCAGGTGGTGAACAGGATCTTGTGACACTCTCCACCTGATATCAGGCTCAGCAAGTGGAATTTCATTCCAACAGCAGCTGTTTTATAATAGCACCAGAGGCCCATCTTGAAGAAATCATTTTTACTACTGATAGCACTAGGAATTCTCACTGATTGATGGAAAAGTTATTTGATCTGGAAATGAATTCCTTATCAATTGGCTGGGGGATGAGGAAGAAATGTGCCATGCTTATGCACAGGATTGTCTGTTTTGGCTACCCACTTTAGGATTGATAAATAAGTGCAGGAATAACTGAATAGGTAAATAACAGAATCTAAGCATAAGCCAATGGTTCTCTGCAGCAAAACTATCTGGAGCACTTGTTGAAATAGTTCTAACTGGGCTGCACCTCCAGAGTTTCCTAATGAGGCCCCAGGTGATGATACACAAACCACACTCTGAGAAACACAGGCACACACCATCCGTGGAGAGGCCAGTTTTGCCTGATCCTACCAAGATTTAACATGAATCCCCTGACTCAGTGGCTGGGGGTGTGAATGGGATGCCCACTTTACCTCCTAGAATACTCTCCTGGGTAGTGTTAGATTTGAGTTTGGGATCATTTGGGGTATGGCTGTGTGCACATCCAGGGATCTGTGCAGCTGACCTGACAAGTAGTGCTGTCCCTTTGCACATCTATAATGCTGACCTCTCCTTTGCTTCCAGAGCTTTTTTCTTATCCAGCAAACAAGCAAATGTCACGATCTCAAGATCTGGCCTATCCTCTCCTGGGATTTGGGAACACCTAGTGGCCAAATAGAGAATCGCCACTCATAGTTAAGAGAAACTTCTGGAAAATTCACTGAGCCGTGTGAAAAACAAACACCTACTAGAAACACCTACTAGTTTACTCTCTGAGAAAGGCTTCCTGTTGGGCTTAAGAGAGCTGAGTAAGACCAGCCCATGAATTATGAGTCAAAATATGAAATTTATTTCGAGAGAACTGTATAATTGATACCAATAACAACACACTTGATTAAACATTTGTAGAGTGGCCACACATGTGGACAGAAACACGCATACACAAAGCCAAAATGTTTCCTGGCAATTGTGATAGAAATTATAAGTCATCAGAGACTCTCAAATCTCCCACTGCATGTTCAGTTTGAAATTTCTCTAGACAGTGATTAATGAAGTGTCTCTGAATAAAAGTGGTCAGGTAATATCAACTTGGTATTCCCATCTCAGGATATTTCTTTGGGTCCCGAGGTCTAAATAGCAATCCAGTTCCAAGGTAGTCAGATCTATGAAAGTTCAGGTGCAGCTGAACTGAGGTACTAATCTGAGGAAACCTAAGACTGAAAGTCACTGTGAGGTAAAACTAACAGCCACTGTAATGCAGACAGAAATGTAAGATATCCCCAGATGAAGGTGCCATGGGTACAAGGTATTATAAATAAATAATCAGATGTGTTTTGTACCTTAAAAGAAATTTTAAACTATTTGTTACAGGAATCAAAAGGAAGGCACTAAGAAATCAGGAAAGTGCTTCTTAAAGTTGCTTTTTTAATTAGACCTTTTTTTCGTTAGACTTTTGGCAGTTGCACTGTGATGAATCTCAAAATATTGCCTTGGGACCAGCAATATCAGTACATTCTGAGACAATATCCAGAGCTACTGAATCAGAACGTTCCAGGTAGGAGGCCCAACAATGTTTTAATAGGCCCTGCAAGTGATACTGATGCAAGATAAAAGTTTGAGAACCATTAATTCAAAACAAGTTTTAGATTCCCTGGTAGCGAGGAACAGCAAGCAGCACATACTAAAATACCAGCACTTGGGAGGCTGAGGGAAGAAAATCTTGAGTTTGAAGCCAGTGTAGCCCACAATGGCTCTATTAATGAATTCATGGAGATAGGATTGTTTCTATAATACTGTATAGGCCTACTTTTTTTTAAAGACAGTCTTGTATTCCGGGTTTGCCTTGAACTCACTATGTAGACTGGTCTGGCCTCCAACTCACAGCAATCCTCCTGCCTCAGCCTCCCAAGTGCTGGGATTATAGGTGTGCACCACCTCACCTGGCCCTACTTCTTTTTTAACAAATGTGTGCCAAATCTTCTCATTCGTGGCTAAATGAAGAATTTTTTACCTTTTTGGATTTTAGAGAATATTGTTTTGATAAAGTACAAGGTCTCCAAGGGTCCTGTGGAGATGGAAATAAGTTTAGAAACAAAGAGGAAAATGTTCAACTTAATATTAGTACAAATTAAAATAGCAACAGTGTATCATTTTTCAACACTCAAACTGGCAAAGATTAAAAATAATGTAAGCCAGAGATAGTGGTGCATGCCTGTAATCCCAGCACTCTGGGAGGATGAGGCAGGAGAATTCCAAGTTCAAGTTCAGCCTAGGCAATTTGGGGACTGAGCAAGATGATGACGCAAAATATAAAATTCAAAAAGGGCTGGGGATGTAGCTCAGTGTGAAGGCCCTGAGTTCAAGCCTCAGTAGAAAGAAGGAAAGAAGTGAGAAAGGGAAGGGAAGGAGGCAAAGAGGGAGGGAAGGAGGGAAAATAAGAGAAGGGAGGAAGGGAAGGAGGAAGGAAAAATATGTATCATTAAGGATGGTACAGGAGAAAAAAAGCTTGCACTTTGGGGGTGAAGACCAAGTACCATAATGTTTCTGGTAAGGTAAGAAACATCAAAAGCTTTAAAAATGTGTATACCTTTGACTCAGCAATTCAAAATGTAGAAATATCTTAGAACTAATGATATATAAAATGATGTATATATGAAAATGCTAGTGTAATATTTAGTTTAAAAATTAAGAATTTAAACTTCAAGGGATTTTAAAGTCAATTAAAATGTATCCATATAATAAAACATCATTTAAAAAAATCAAGCTATTTTTCCAGTTTTTAAAAGGAAGATTTATTTAACAAGTTTCACTTAGTACAATACATCTAAATGGAAATCACAATACAAGGAAAGATTTAAATCAAAGCCTCAGAGTTCCATACAAACGACATGACCAAACTCCTAAAGTATTGGTATTACATCTCAAAATTGTCCCAGATCTTTTTAAAAAAAAGTGAAAGTGTACACTCACGTGCCTTACAGGATATTAAACTAAAAAGCTAGAATTAACAAACATGCCAAATGTTTTCACTTTGAATCATAGACACAGCTCCTATATTTGAGTTTTACAGAACAGCATGTTTCTCAACATGCATCTGAAGTTTTCAATGTACTGTGGTATAAGAGCAACATTTAACATAAGTGAAACTGCTTTAACCTAAATATGCTTACTGCTTAGGTACACTCCTACAACATAACTAACTTGAGGAAAGCTGAAAGTTGTTTTATGTTACGGTCAATACTGAACTTTGTTATTATGTCCTAGATGATGTTTCAGTGTTCAAAATTACTTAAGTTTTAAAACAATCTTGATTTCCACTTTACAGTAAGCATGAATCACAAGCCTGTAATGCAAAACTGTTAATTTTTTATTTTCTTAAAAAAGGAGAGAAAGAGGAGGAAAGAAAGAAAGGAGGAAAGGACAAGAAAAAAGAAGAGGGAGAGAAAGAACGGGAGAGCAGGCAAGCTAGCTGACCAAGAGTAATCAGAATCAATTATATTTTCCATTTACCAATCATACTAGATATACTAGATATACCTCCCATTCTATCCAACTCCCATAATGCACAGCTTTTATTTCTATAGTAGCTGTTTAATGCTCTTTCTCTACCTTAAGCGAGGTTTGACTGATAGTCACTGGAGTTTTCCTGCAGAACTTGGTCATATCCACTCATACTGCTCTGACCACCATAACCACCTCCATAACCACTCAGCTGCTGGCTGGCAGGACCCCCGTAACTAGACTGGTTAGATAAGCCCATCCCTCCCATCATTTGGCTACCATAAGCACCACCACTTGCCCCTGCTGTAGAATTCAAAAAGAGTTCTACATAGCTATGATCATAACCTCCTCCACTTGTTCCTGCAGTAGAATTCAAGAAGAGCTCCACATATCTGTGCTGCATATTAGCTTTATCTTTTGCCATAGCTGCCACTGCATCTTCATGAGTAGCAAATTCAACATCTGCCTCACCGGTAACCCGCCCATCAGGTCCAATTTCAATGTGTACTCTCATGGGGTTAAGAGGCGAGAAAAAATTATAAATATCATTCTCAGTGGCTCTGTAAGGTAACCCCCTCATGTGTACACAGTGCCCCGTGGTGCTCTGGAAACTAGACCCACCATCTCCATATCTATGATCAGTCATTCCTGAGAAACAGTAATTGAGGTCTCTTCCAAACCTATCAGACCCAAAGCCATAGCCATCATTATAGCCACCATAGTCATCATAGCCTCCATACCCTCCACCATATGCACCCCGCCTCATCCTTTCAAATCCAGCTCCTCTGCCAATGCTATTATATCCTCGGCCAGCTCCAGGCCTATCATAAGGACCTGGCCGCTGCATAGCCATGAGCTTTCGAGGGGGATCATAGTGGGTTCGGACTTCAGCTCTGCTACTCTTGAATATTTCAATGTACCTGTGCCCTATTCTTTCCTTGTGTTTCTTTAAGGCTTTTTCAGCTATCTCCTGTGAAGCAAACTGCACAAAGGCTTCCCCCGTGCTCCGCCCCTGAAAGTCCACTGGCAGTGTCATCCCATTTGGCACAATTTCCAGCCCTGAAAAGAACTGAACAATCTCTTCCTTGCTACAGCCAAATGGGAGTCCTCTAAGCCGGACGAAGCCATCATTGGCAGTATCAGGACTGTTTGGACCTGTATGCTTCAACACCCAATCCATTTCAACACTGTTGGACTTGAATACTTCAACATATCTGTGACCCATGGTTTCTCTGTCCTTCTTCAAAGCCAATTTCACTTCATCTTCTGATTCAAGTTCAACAAATGCTTCACCACTTGGTCTGCCTTCTCTGGTGTAGATGAAACGAATACCTGCTGTGCCATTCTGGATTTTGCAATCAGAGAAGAAGCGCATCACTTCATCAGCTGAGCAGGACCAGGGTAGGCCCCTGACCTTCACCACGAACCCCTCCCTGCCTTCTGTGCTCAGCATCATGATGACTGTTGGGCTCTTGATGGCAAGCTTGGCTCAATGCAATCTTAATGTGGCTGAAAAAATAATTAAGAGACTATTGTCATGGGAAAATGTTCACAATATATAGTAAGAGAAAAAAAGCAAACAATATAAAACAATTACACTGGTACCTCTTTAAAAATATATCCATATAAACAAAAAGACTATACCAAATGTTTAACTCATTCATTCAACCATTACTTATCCAATGCCTATTATGTGTCAGGTATCATTAATGGTTATTTCTGGGTGGTAGGACTATGGGAGCTTTTTGTTTCAGAGGATTTTTCCCCCCTTTGGATATTTCTATATGTTCTAAGTTTTCTGCTCTGACCATGTATAAACAACATAGACAGTAAATAAAAAGACCTAAAAAGCTGACAGCAACAAAACCAGTAAAAGATATCAACAAACAAAATACAGCTAAATGTGATTAAAGATGAAAAACTTCATCAGATCAAAGGATTAAACAGAATTAAAACACATGAGAAGATACCTGCAACAAATACATTAACATCATATAAAAATATGTGCAAGTCAATAAAATCAGGGAAATACTAAGGCCTAAGACATAAATGGAAAATAGACATTAATGGGAACTTACATATTCAAACGTTTTTAGGTACCAGGTCCAGTGCTCACCTCTAGCACACAAGGATCAATAAACCAAGAAAAGGCTTATGGTCCTACAGGGCACTGAATGTCTTTACTAAAGACAAAAATGCAAATATACATCATACCTGCTATGACAGAACACTGCAGTGGGTAAGGAAAGTATAATGGAGGAACTAGTTGGTCAGTTCTATCAGATAGAGGCAGGATGGTTAAATAAAACAGATTAGCTCCTTCAGAGATCCAGACAAATTTAAAAAAATTTGATGGAACATAAAATAGGGGGCAAACAAGAAGCAAGGCTGACAAGGTAGAGATCAGATCCCAAGTGATGTCATCATAACTCTTTCAGACACATCACCCAGGCAACAGTGTGGCACTAAAACAAAAGGGGTTCTAGGTGCAGTGAGCAATAGCATGGCCTCTTAAAGATACGTTAAGGGATTCAGTAAGAAAACAAAAGTAAAAAGGGGAAGGAATATTGATCTACATGAAAAAGTAGAATCTTGGGACATGATAGCAGATTAAATAGCACAGGATACAGGAGAGGAATCTGGGAAACATTCAAACCTCATCAATCATTGGAAATGCAAGTTAAAACCAGAATTAATCACCTATTTTTTACCCATCAAGAAGTAGAAATTAAACGGTGACAATAAGTCAATGCTACTCAGAATTCACAAACTAATACAATACTAGAGGAGTAAAAACTGATAAAATATTCTGGGAAACAATTTGGTATTAATCACACTTTTTGACAGTAAACCCACTTCAGATTATGTACTTTAAAGATCATTTTAAATTCAGACCAAGACTTATGGAGCTGTATCTTCTTTGAAAGGCATTTTATTAAGAAAAATGTAGTGTAATTCATGTAATCAAAAATTATAAAAATATTTAACATGAGAAATGACTTATAATCATAAATGATCCAAGATCACAGCTACTTTATAATATAATCTCAAAATAAATGTCTACATACTCCTTGACCTTGCTAGAATTCCTTCCAGGAATCTGGTCAACAGAAATACTTACAAATGTTCTCTGCAGCACTATAATGGCAGAAAATTAGAAACCTAGACAACTGATCAACAGGGGTATGGCTTAATAAAGTATAGCTTATCCTTAAAATGGAATGCTATGGCAGCCATCTAATAAAACAGCTCTATCTGCTCTGACCTAGATTTTCAAAACCCATTAAATGAAAGATTTATACATATACTATGATTTTATTTATATTAAAATATAAGCATGTTGGTAAATGTATATAAAATAGTATCTAGAAGTATATAATACAAACTTGTTTTTGAGAAAACAAATGGAGGGCAGGAGAAACGAAGTAAGACTTTCACTTTTTATCCTACAAATTTCCATATAATTTTAATTCTTTAAACTGACTGTATTGGAATATAAATAACAATGTTAGAAAACCGTAACCATGGGGAGTATGTCAAATGTTAAAAGTGGTTATTCTGAGTAGTAGATTTATGGCTTTTTACATTTTATTTTTTCAATTATTTGTGCATTAATTTTCCACAGAAAGAATAACTACTTTCATTTCAACAAAAAAGCAACAAATTAAAGTGTTTGCTTTTCTGGGATTTGATCTATTAAATTTTATAAAATTTTCTAATTTTTATGTGGATGGTTTATCTGACATGGTCTGAGAACAATGGGACTCTTAGAAAGTAAAAAGTGAATAGCTGCCATAAAGTCACACTGAGAACTAAATTCTAACATTTACTAATTGTTTAATGTGTGCTCGCTTCTGCTATGGCGACAGTCTTCCTACAAACCATCCTTAGGGCTCAGTGACAGACCACCCCTGGGATAAAAATGAATCCTGCATCATTCTAAGCCTTAATAGTCTCTGTGTAATGGCCAAGAGGTTGTGCTTCCTAACATCTCCTGCGAACATCAACAAAACTCTGTGGCCTTAAGCAGGAACTCGGATTCCATATAAAAGGTAAGAATCTGTGTATTTGTGTGTGTTATAATACAAATTTCTTTAAAACTAACGACAAAAAGTTGAGTATTGATGAATTACGTTTGTCTTTAAAATGTATAAAGTATATTGTAATTTTCGAATGATCAAATTCAACATGTCGATTATTATTGTAAGCAGAAAAACAAACGTTATTCAAATTCTCAAGTGAAAGCCTTTATTGGGCGCCTCTGGCGGTCACGCAGCGTTTGCCTAGCTGCGACTCTACTGATAATTAACTTGGGACCTTTCCCGACAGTCACACAATCGGGCAATATAGACTGAGGGCCTGAATGGCTGGACATGCACTCAGACCAATGGTCTCAATACGTTTTTCTTAATTCTTTTCAGACATTTTTCACTGTACAGTCCCCGCTAGCGTCCCTGAGACCGGCTCGGACAAGCAGATACACATACATACATACACACACACACACACACACACACACAGCCAGGAACGTCCACCATTTCCCCACCAGGCTTAGCAAAGGCGGCTTTCCGGCAAAGAGACGAGGGGGAGGGGGAGGGGAAGGGAAGCGGGGGGGAGGGGAAAACAGTTAACGAAAAAGGCGGAGGCAGGCCGAGAACCCCACATTGGGTCCTTCATCATCATCAACCCCGGGTTCCCACTGTCCACCCACACACCAACCTCTAAAGATACCGGGTAATTTTCCTCCTTCTTCCCTCAAACGGCTATAGCGAGATGGTAGACGACGACCAGAACTACTTCTGCTCACGTAAGCGATAGATCACGTGACCGCCTACGTCATGTGAGATCTCAGTCACATGAGCAACTCACGGTTTAAATTCGGGAACTCTGAGGTGCTGCATTTCCTTCTGGTCTGAAAATAAGGCGGGCCGATATCAAGAAACGAAGCGTATGATTGGTTGGCGATGCGTCTTACGTGATTAATCATTGGTAGGCCTCTAGAGATAGCCGTCCAGTTAACTGAGAAATAATAACGTCATTATTTAATAATTCATCGGCGATTGGTCCCTAAGGTTAAATTTAAAAGCCCAGGTTACTTGCAGAAGTCTCTTTTGTATAGTCATTGGGATAATGAAGCTTAGGAGCACAGATCAGCGGCTGGTCTGTACGCTTATGCTCCGCTCCCTGGCCCTAGTTCTTTATGGAGTCCTTGCAGCCAGGGCACTGAACAATGGCTTAGCGAAGACGCCTACCATGGGCTGGCTGCACTGGGAACGTTTCATGTGCAACCTTAACTGCCAGGAAGAGCCGGATTCCTGCATCAGGTATCAGATACTGGATGCCCCCTTCCTTTGGCTTTTCCGTATTTAGGTGTGTTTACGGAAGTGGAGGGTCTCAGCTGGAACCTTTGAGCCCGAGGGTGAACTCCCCTACCGTTGTTGCTTTTTTGTCCCTAGCAAACTGTTCTAATGGGACTAGCCATAAACTTTCTCCCTTCCTAGAGTAGGTGTCGAGTCAGCTGCACTTGCTTCACTTCCTTTCACTCTCTGCTCGGTAGCCCAGATAGACTTCATTTACCTCCTGGTTCTATTCCGATCCTTCTTGTGAGCTTTTGCTGTGCCTTTGCTGGGCTCTAGGCGTGAGCTAGCCATAAGCACAACTGGAGTGTGTAGAAGGGATGGAGAACTAAGATTCATGTGATTTCTTCTCCTTTTTGGATCACGGGTCCCTTAGCTGTAACTGGAGCGAGTTAGACCTTGAAGTCTTTGAGATTTCCCTCAGCTCCTCGCCCCGCCACCCCCCGTTGAATGTGGCGTCCCACTGGATGGTTGACCTGGAGGAACTTTAACAGGTCAAAATTGAGAGTTGTGACGATTACACAGGTAGTGAATTTATCTAATCCTTACAATCCTAGTCTATAAATTGAGATAACATCTTTTTTTTTTGCATCAGGGAGATGACTCAGAAAAAGTTATAAAATAGTTCCTATCTCACATAGGTGAGTTTTCAGTGAGATAAACCTATTTAAATTGCAAAGCACAGTGTCTGACTCCTCAATTAGTCAAATGAAATGCATGTTATTTTCCTGGCGTCTATGGTCAAGCGAATGTTCTGCAAATGTGAGTATATGTATTTTCTGGAGAGGAGATCTTTAGATTTTCAAAGAAATCTGTGATCTAGAAAAGGTTAAGAATCACTGGGAGATATTGTTGAAAACATTAGGTAGCCCACTAAACATAGCAGTCACAGTAACAGTGTCTTTGTTCATAAATGGTCCCTGAATATGTCTTCACAGGTAAAGTCAGGATGTTGATCACAAATCACAAAAAAAATTGGCCTTCGAAGTTTCAGACTAAGTCTATTGTGACCCTGGGCTACAGTGTGTGGCAGTTGTTCGTTGTGGATTTCTTTTTGTCTTTTTAAGTGGTGGTTGCCTTATTTTTGTCTGATTAAAAAACTAATGCATAATGATTGCAAAAATTGTAGATAGTAAAGAAGAGAATAATGAAAATTAAAACTCCATTTCACCACTCAGAAGTAATCATGATTAAAACGTTCTTGGGCCAGGGATTTAGCTCAGTGGTTCTGGCACCTGCCTTGCAAGAGCAAGGTCCCGAGTTCGATCACCGGTACCAAAAAAACAAAACAAAACAAACGTTCTTATAGCCCTTGCAGTTATTTACTATGTAAATGAACAGGTTTTTTTCACTATTTCCCATAAAAATAGTATGTTTATGTCATGAGTGGTTAACCACAAGACTGTAGTACACTGCATTATATGTATATATCATAATTTATTTAAGCAGTTCTTTTTGATAGCTACTTGGGAGTCTCAGTTTTTGTACATCATCTGATTCTTATCTGATTCTTTCTTTAGGACACTGATTAAAGTATGTTTTTGTGATACATGTCAAACTATCCTTCCCAAAGATTTTATAAGTATGCATTCCCAATGAAAATTTTTAAGAATACTGTACCTGTTTCCCAAAAACTTGGCCAACATTGCAGTCTTGTAAGTTTTATTATTTGCATTGAATTTTTTGTTTGTATGTTTGGTTTGGTTTGGTGCAGTGCGGTGCTGAGAATCAACCCCAGGGCCTCATACAGGCTAAGCAGGTCCTGTCCCTTTGAGCTACACCCCCAGCCAAATCATTTACATTCTTCAATTACATACTAAAAAGGTGGAACATCTTTTCCTTTGTTAAATTGGCTCCTTGCATAGCGGTTCCTTTCATGGATTACCCCTTTGTGTCAGCTTCCTATTCAGTTGGAATCTCTGGGGGTTGTTTTGTTTTATTTTTGTCTTGAATATGTTGCCAATACAGGTAGCTCTTGTTGTGTATTGGTTTTGATACTTACGTGATTAACATCAATTCTTTCCCTGATGATTTCTGGTATTGAGGTCTGTAAACAAAGAAATCATAAATGAGGTTAAGAAAAAAGGAAAGACAAGTGATGAGTATGGTGATACACACCTGTAATCCCAGCTATTCTGGAGGCCAAGGCAGGAGGATCACAAGTTCCAGGCTAGCCTACTCAGCACAGCAAGACTCTGCCTCAAAAAAAAAGGTTTTTTTCAGTCCAGAATAGATTTACAGATCTGGAATTCAGGTTTAGTTAGACAGAACCAGCATTCCTCAGAGAGCAGGTGAACTTGGGCTTTCACACACACAAAAATAAATTGGGTAGCTCAGTTTAGCATTCTTTGCAGGAGATAAAATCCCATAGGTATCAAATGGCTGCATCTCTTTCAGAACTTTCTCTTGAATTCCATATATCTTTGTATTTTAATGCTAAGCTACACTAGCTTCCTTTATCTTTTATAGTACACATTTAATCTTTTAGATGAACTTTTTAATCTTCCCATCAATTTCTTTTAAAACTTGGGATTTGTTCAGGGCTTTATTAAATATAACATTTAATAACTATACAGAGCTTTATAAAGGATTAGCTTTTTTAAAATATTGAGTTTTCTTTTTTTGCTTTTTGTTTTTTTGAAACAGGGTCTTGCTCTGTAGGTCAGGCTGGCCTTAAACTCACTGTGTAGCCCATGCTGGCCTCAAAACAAGGTAATCCTCCTGGCTCAGCCTCCCCAGTGCTGGGACTACAGGCATATACCACCACACTTGGCATAATCATTTCTTTTCTTTTTTGTGGTACTGGCAGTTGGACCTACACCCTCATGGACGCTAGGCAAATGCTGTAGTGCTAAGCTACATCCTGAGTCCTACGTTTTCTTATCCAAGAACGAAATGATTTTTCTCCATTTAAGGGCCTCATAGTTTTTTATGTTTTGTTTTTTTTTTTGGTACCGGAGATCGAACTCGGGTCCTTGAGCTTGCAAAGCAGGCAGGGGAACCACTGCGCTAAATCCCCGGCCCCAAGGGCCTCATAGTTTAAATGTGGGCTCTTAAATTTATCTCTAGATATTTGAAGTTTTCTATTTTTTTTTTTCAGTTGCTCTTGTGAATGGGATTTTTAAAATTAATTTTATTGGTATACTTTTGACATACATAATAATCATAGGGAATCTGTACTTGTACATAAACATGTGTGTCCAATTAATTTCATTTAAAATTATGTTCTCAAGGTGCATCCATTTACCTTAAAATGTCTCAAGTTTATCCTTCTTTTTGGCAGTGTAGTACTCCATTGCATGTAAAAACATTTTCTTTATCCATTCAGCTGTTGATGCGCTTCTGTTTCCAAGATTTACCTGTGAATGGGATAATTTTCTCTAAATAGGTTAGTGTTGATATCTAAGGAAGTTGTTTATTACGTTAACTTTGTTGCTTCTTTCTTTACTGAACTTTACTTGTTCTAGTAACATTTTTGTTTTCTTCCTGTACCCGTCATTCCTACTTTAAGTCATTCCTACTTTAATCGTTTGAAGTTTTTTGTTTGGGGATTTTTTTTGTTTTGTTTTGTATTGCTGGGGAGGGAACCCAGGGCCTTCCACATGCTGGGCAAGTTCTTCACCGCTGAGTTATATCCCCAGTCCCTGGTTTGAAATTCTTAGGGTAGCAGTATTTAGGGGTAAGGGGAAGAAGATAAGAAAAATTGGAAGAACATCTCATTTTATCTTGTGCTACTTGTCATTACTACCACAGTATAAATGGATTTTAAAATCCATGAAATCCGAAGGGTCCAATAGGAATACCTAAGCATTTACCTAATGAATTGTAATGATTATGGGAATTTCTCTTTCAGTGAGCAGCTCTTCATGCAGATGGCAGAGCTCATGGTCTCAGATGGCTGGAAAGATGTAGGTTATGAGTACCTCTGCATTGATGACTGTTGGATGGCCCCCCAAAGAGATTCAGAAGACAGACTTCAGGCAGACCCTCAACGCTTTCCTGGTGGAATCCGCCACCTAGCTAATTATGTGAGTTTATAGATCAGTGGTGGTGAACCTATGGCACATGTGCTGCAGTGGGCTGTTATTGAAAGCTTTAAGAGGTTTGCCATAGCTGTTATAGATTAATTTGTTTTTTTAATCCAAGGGTTTTGTAAGGACTTTTGTCGATCAACAGTCCTCATGACAGAATGACTGTTATCGGAATGTTGAACTGTAAGGCTTATCAGGCGGTATTTTCATCCCATCAGCATATACATGTTTTGCAGTAGTTGGGGTTTTTTTCTCTCTTGTTTTTTTGGTTTTTGGTTTTTGAGACAGGGTCTTGCTATGTAATGCAGGCTGGCCTTTGAACTCACTATGTAGCCCAGGGTGGCCTTAAATTCATGGTGATTCTCCTGCCTCAGCCTCCCAAGTGCTGGGATTACAGGTGTATGCTTTGCAGTAGTTCTTGAGGCCTTTTGTTAAGACCATCAAATTTTCTGAGAAGAAAAAGGAACTTGGTTCTCTTCACATGTGTGGATGTGTTCACATATAAGCTTTAGGCAGCAATTGCAGTTCAATTGTAAACTAGAATTTTACAAGATAGAATTATAATATTCTGGAGATTATTGAAGACAAATAGGGCCTAACACTAGCTAAAGTTGATGAAGATAGATTTTATTCAGTACTGTTGCAGTGGAGGAAAGAGACATACTCAAATCCAAATGCAACAAAGACAAGTGAGGGTTTATATCCAAGGACAGATTGAGGAGGTCAGTAGATGAAAATTTACTAAAGGTAGAAGGGCTAACTTAGCATGATGCTTGCTCTAACAGCTTTCTAGGACAGACACAGCCAAGGCCAAGGTGAAAAGAAGGCTCAGAGAGCCTAACTAAATTTTATTGAAGGAGAGAGTCTTTGTTGAAATAAATCTGTTACTGGCCTGGGGATGTAGCTCAGTGGCACTGCCTCACAAGCACAAGGTCCTGAGTTCGACACCCCACCCCACCCCCGCCAAAAAAGAAATCTGTTACTGTCCCAGAAAGGTACCTTTTAGTAACCCCTCAAGAAATTAGAGTAGCTGATAGCATTTTCTTCAGTGCTGTGCTATAGCTCACAGATAGTTTAAACTTCGCAGAATTGAGGGATTTGTTCTTTGTCTCCCAACAGACTCATCTGGAAAATGAAAATGAGGGCTCATGAAAAAAGGCTCCCAATACCTAGTGAAGCACACTTGTCTCTGCCCCTGGCCTGGAGTGGGTCTCTCTGCTTCTTCATGATTGTCCTTGTATTTGTAGTAACTTTTTCTTCTCATTTCAGGTTCATAGCAAAGGGCTGAAGCTAGGGATTTATGCAGATGTTGGAAATAAAACCTGCGCTGGCTTCCCTGGAAGTTTTGGACACTATGACCTTGATGCCCAGACCTTTGCTGACTGGGGAGTAGATCTGCTAAAATTTGATGGTTGTTACTGTGACAGTATAAAGCATTTGGAAAACGGTATGTTTCAATCGAGAGATTTAGCCATAACCAAAGGGAATAACTTTGAGGCCAAGGTAGCTAAGTATCCAAAGAACTACTCTTCAGATTTTAAAAACCCAGTCACAGTATTGGAAATAATCCTTCTCAATGTGCCAGAACTCCTACTTCTTTTCTTTCAGTGTTTTTATTTATTCACTTATTCATGTATGTGGAATCTGTGCATGCCTAACCATGGCTAATATTGTGCACTTTTAATTCAAGAGGGCTCTAAGAATTAAATACAATTAATAATTGTAACTCTTTGTAACATCATTTAGGAAAAAGTCCAGGATGTCACAGTCACAGAGAAATCATCTTTATTCTTGCTTTTCCTCAATATACACACCATCTCTGTGCTGCCTCCTCAGAACAATCCCAGTAGTCTAGAAGATACTCCATGTAATTTATATACAAAGCAACAACCTGTCCCTGGCACTGGTTTAAAATGTAAACATGGACCTTCCAGAAACCTCCTCAAATATACAGCCCCAACTGGAAATTCCATTCTTTCCTTTATTTTACCCGTTGTTTTTTCATACAGGTTATAAATATATGTCCTTGGCCTTAAACAGGACTGGCAGAAGCATTGTATACTCCTGTGAGTGGCCTTTTTATCTGTGGCCCTTTCATAAGGTAAGCTAGTGAGCCCAGGATCTGATTTTCAGAACTTGACAACTAAAGAAACAAAATTCTTCAAAGCCCAACCACTTTTCAACACTGCTATAATTATCCTCTAAACTGTCACCACCTAGCAAGTCATCTTTGATTCTTTCTTTTATCTCACCATTCATGCCTCATCCATCAGCAGTCCTTCCTAGCTCCAAAATATCTTGAATCAGCCCACTTCTTTTCATCACTGCATCCACTCTGGCCTTCCAAGCCATCTTATCTCTCACCTAGACTGCTATGATGGCCTGATCTACTTCTACTCTTTCTCCACCCTCATCTGTTTTCCAAGCGGCACCTGAGTTATCTTGTTAAAATGTCAATGGGATTTTATCACTCCCCTACCTAAAACCTTTAACTGGCTTCCCACTGCACTTGGAATAAAATCAAACTCCATTGATCTGGCCCTTACCTGCCTCAGGAGTGATTGCTTTTTCTTTCACTACAGTGGTTTTCTTTCTACCCCTTGAACACCACTATCACTTTTACACTTGCTTTTTATTTTCTGCAGGGAACCTTCTTCCCCCAAGATATTTAAAGGGTCAGCTCGTAACACTAAAGTCTCAGACCAGATAGCACATTCATTTTAAAGTAGCACTCTGTCCATTCATTCTTTATCACATTAACCCATTTAATTACCTAAGAGCTTAGCATTATATAGGATATTTGTTGATTTGTGGAATATAAATTTGTGAGGTCAGGTACCTTCTCTGACTGTATCCCTGAATCCCTAGCTTATGATATGTGTTGAATAATTATAGATTGGATCTCTATTATTTTCTTGAACTCTCTGGAAAAGTTTCACCTTGTCCTCAACATAAACCTGATATCCCACTTACCTATTTACAAACTTTTATTCATTCCATTAACAAATTTTATATATATATATATATATATATATCTGAATATATATTATAGTCAGATCTCACTATGTTTGATGGAGTCCTGTATCATTTTGCAGCTGTTTTTACTTGTTGAAATCATTTTATTAGCCAGGAGTGGTGGCACACACCTGTAATCCCAGCACTTGGGAGGCTGAGATGGGAGGATCACTATGAGTTCAAGGCCAGCTTAGGCTACATAGTGAGCTCAAAAGCAGCCTGAACTCAAGATCCTGTCTCAAAGCAAACAAAATAAGATATCATTTTATTAGAAAAGCTTGAAAATACAGTGACCTCTAAAGAAAATTAGAATCTTCCATAATGCCAAAACCTACCATTTGGTAAGTTTCCAGCATAAACAGTATTAAGGTCACTTTAGGGATTTTTAAATTATATGGTCTACTTCTGAAGGCAAATTTCTTACAATAAAATTCCCTTATATTCAGACTTCCTCATGAAGATCTTCAATCTATAAACTAAAGAGAAGTGGCCTCCTTTAAATTGGACAGTTTTCATCTCACAATATTATAAAGTAAATAAGAGCCCTGTTTTCACAGCCCAATTATACAACTATCCGACAGTACTGCAATCACTGGAGAAATTTTGTTGATGTTTCTGATTCTTGGGAAAGTATAAAGAGTATCTTGGACTGGACATCGTTTCACCAGGAGAAAATTGTTGATGTCGCTGGACCAGGGGGTTGGAATGACCCAGATATGGTAAGGATCTGAGCATTCCTTTTCGAAGGGTCTATAACAGGCCTATTTCCTCTTACACATTCAGGGTAAATACAGATAAAGTTCCTGGGAGTAGGCTTTCTGTGAGAGTATAGAGAGTAGGGTGGTATGGAAGTGGCTCCTATGGGTCATCCAGATAGCTTTAAAAATGTTTCCATCTTCTTTCGTTGAATTATTTCATTCTTTGTCCTAGTTAGTGATTGGTAACTTTGGCCTCAGCTGGGATCAGCAAGTAACTCAGATGGCCCTCTGGGCTATCATGGCAGCTCCTTTACTCATGTCCAATGACCTCCGACAGATCAGCCCTCAAGCCAAAGATCTACTTCAGAATAAGGATGTGATTGCCATCAATCAAGACCCCTTGGGCAAACAGGGGTACCGCCTTAGAAAGGTATAGTAAATAATGTTCCGTGGGAGAAAATATGCTAGGAGCATGTTCTTCTGCTTCTGGTTTACAACTAATCCAAGAGTTTGAGTGGGTTTTGTTATTTTGGTTTTGTTTTTTTTCGGTACCGGGGATCGAACTCGGGTCCTTGCGTCTGCTCAGCAGGCAGCAAAAAACCACTGAGCTAAATCCCCGGCCCGGGTTTTGTTGTTTTTGTTGGTAATAGAGATCAGATCCAGGACCTTTACACTGAGTTATTATCCCCTTTTCTTTTTTTAGTTGGAGACAGAGTCTTGCTAAATTGCCCAGGTTGGGCTTGAACTTGTGATCCTCCTATCTCAGCCTCTCAGAGTGCTGGGATTAAAAGCCTGTACCACCATGCATGGCTTTGGGTGTATATTTTAAAGTGGCTTTTATGCCCAAGCACCAAGTTTTTCTTAAGCCTAAATCTGTCACATAGGAGCATAGGACTGATATTTTGAGAACATTTGTTTTTTGTCCTTTATCTTGATGCTGTAATCAGTAGTAATAAGACTTCTTGCTAGAACTATTATTTTCAAAATGTGCTACAGGATTTTAATTCTTCCTATAAATGCTTTCTGGTTCTGACAAGACTGATTGCAAACTAACAAGGCAGTTTATTGCTGTTATCAAGCAGTCACATCTATTTTCTTGGCTTTTCAGGAAGACAACATTGAGGTGTGGGAACGACCTCTCTCAAATTTAGCTTGGGCTGTAGCTGTGAGAAACCTGCAGGAAATTGGTGGACCTCATTTTTATACTATCACAATTGTTTCTCTGGGTCGTGGCGTGGCCTGTAATCCTAGCTGCTTCATTACTCAACTCCTTCCTGTGAAAAGGGAGCTGGGGTTCTATGAGTGGACTTCAAGCTTCAAAACGCAAATAAATCCCACAGGCACTGTTTTACTTCGGCTAGAAGCCACCAGAATGCTTCAAAAAAATTAAATGTGCTTTAAGATGTGTATTTTGCCAATGTGACTACCCCACTTCCTGTCCACAATCTTCATCCATTTCCACCTAAAAAGCTAGATTCCCTTAAATAAAATTTCTCAACATTGGAATTTTCTTTTTTGCAGTCTTAACGCTGGCACCCTACCACTAAGCTACACTCCCAACTCCCAAGATGGAACCTGTAAAAACTACTTCTAAAGGTATAAGGACAACAGTTTGGAAAAGGCTTTTGAAACTACTGTTCTAAGAAATAATAGCTATAATTTATTGGGTATTTCTGTGCCAGGCACTGTAATGGACAGAATGTTACTGATTCATTTTAACTCAACAATACCCTCAAAGCAAGTGTTTACTCACTGTAAATTGCAGAGGCAGGATTTAAACCCAAGCTCTTAACCATTGTACTGCTGCCTAATGAGGTACTTGGGTGGATATTTACAATATTAATGTAAAGAGAAAATTAAATGTGTTTCCTTAGGTGAAGGGCAAAAAAGTTGCTAGGCAAGAATAACCCCAGGTTGTAAACTGTATCTAATAAATGACTACTTACTCTCACCAAGAATAACCAGATACATTATAACCTAAGATACAAAACCCACCACCACCCTTTAAAATGAACTGTCTTACTTCATATGAGGCAGTGATTTTCAAATAAGGGTATTCAGACACAGAAAACTTAAAAGGGAATTTCTACTTTTTTTCAGGTAGGGTCTTAACTAAATTACCCAGGCTGGATTCAAGTTTATGACCTGCCAGCCTCCTTAAGTGTTGGGATTACAGGCATGCGCTATCATGTAATCAACACTCTTTAATTCCCTACTTCTCCTGTTTTGCCTGAGAACAAACCTATAACCAACCACCCTTCTCCCAGGAGCAGAAAATATTTAAAAAGTATATACCTCACCCATCTTGAATGTGCACACAAGAGAAAGGCCCATCTGAAATACAAAAGTGCATGTTGGAATAATTTTACCCATCAGGTAATTACCAATCTTTATTTTCACCAAAATTTGAGGACTAATATGTTCTTGGTTCATTTAAAAAGTTGTGATTAAAATTACTAAACCTAAGAGGCGGGGCTTTAGCTCAGTGGTTTCGCTGTCTGCTGTGCAAGTGCAAGGACCCGAGTTTGATCCCTGGTACCAAAACAAAAAAAAATTACTAAACCTAAACCAGGTGTGGCAGCACATGCCTACAATCCCAGCACTAAGGGAGGCTGAGGCAGTAGGATCGTTGAATTTGAGGCCAGCCTGGACTACATAGATCTTGTCTTGGAAAAAGTCATTAAACCTGTACATGTCCATAGATACACAAACTAATTTAGAAAACTGCTCTGCTTTGTTGAGATGCACCTCCAGTTATGAAAATTATATAGTATATTTGTTTTACCCTACAGTTTTGCTGAAATACAAAGAGCTCACCATCAGCAAGAATGAAGTGTAAGAACATATAATTTGAAACTATATCAAGACACATTAATAAAAATCCCTGATTAAGACTGCTTGGGGCACTCAACAGGCTGAAAGTTGTATGTTCCAGTCTTAAAAAACGGAGGGGGAGTTTGTATGTATAAGTCTAAAGAACATACATTATATAATACATATAATCTATTGGTGCCTGAAAAACACAACCAAAATTCCTTATCAAAGGCCTTAAATACCAGTATGTTAAAATTATTCAACTCTTGATGTACTTTAGTCACTATGGCTATATTACTGACCTGTCCCCATTATCCTGAAACATGTCACTTAGGTAACATAACCAACTACTTTTTAACAGCAAAGGATCCCATGACAGCCCAAGGGCTTAAAGATTAGATAATCACAACATTTGATGAGAGCTCAGACAGTCAAATTCAATCAAATACTAAGAACCACAAAGCATGAATTTCTCACGGGAAATTTTGTTGATGGCTCTAGCTTACTTCTTCCCAAAAGACAAAGTACAACCAATGAAGTGAACATGGCTAGGTTTTATTTGTCTTCATAATAAAACAAAAGATGAAGCTTAGAACTGGATCACTTGGCCCTGTAACAAAAAAAAAAAAAAATTGAGTTTTGTATTTCCTGAGGAGATCACCATGCTATATTAGAGCAAGTCTTTTATTCTTCCTATTGTTTGAAACTTTTTGAACATCAACATGATGCTTATGTTGATGCTAAAAAAGTTTTGGATTTTGGACCAAGAATATTGCCAAACATTTCAGATAAGGGATATGTAACCTGACCCTTCAGCTACAGATGGCAGTTTTTTGAGAAGCACCTCAGATCTCTGTGCCACCATGAGCAGAAATAAATGTTCACCTCTCCAAATAAACCTGTAAGAAATGAACTGTACCTTTCTCTTCTTATCTCCTCCCAGTTCAAAATGCTTGCATCTCTTAATAGCCAGCATTCTCTTAGATCTGCAGTTGGGTTCAACACACTCAAGCCTCAGCACAATCTTCTTTGTAGTTTTGGCCTGTGAAAAAAGTCAAATCCATCAGAAAATCACCTCCTTAAAAAATAATGACTAAGCTGGGCGTGATGGTGCCTGGCTGTAATCCCAGTACTTGAGAGGCTCAGGCAGGAAGATCGCTGCAAGTTTGAGGCCAGCCTGTGCTACACAGTGAGTTCAAGGTCAGCCTCAACTACACAGTGAGAACCTGTCTCAAAAACCCAAGACTAGGCCTGGGATTTAGCTCAGTGGCTCCGCCACCTGCCTGGCAAACGAAAGGTCCCAAGTTCAATCCCCAGTACCAACAAAAAACAAACACACAAAAACCCAAGACTATGTTAGGTTCAGTGCTACTTAAAGCTTTGCAGATAGACTTCAAAATATTTAGCTAGACAGAGAAAATAACACCCTAGAGAGCTTATCAGTTAGGCTCTAATCATGTTTCCTTGAATTTGTGGCCTTTCAGATCTGCAGTTCGTTAAGTATTTCACGCAATCAAAAAATGAATTAAAGGGCTGGGGATTTAGCTCAGTGGTTCCACCACCTGCCTCGAAAGCACAAGGTCCTGAGTTCGATCCCCAGTACAAAAAAAAAAAAATGAGTTAATTCAAGTTATGCTCTTCACTAATATTCAACTTTTTAAGCCTGCCCCTTTATAAAGCTAGAATTCTCCTGCTAGTCTCCAGTTTTTCAGAAAGCCAAAACCTTCCCATATTCTAAGTTACATAAACTTGCAAAGGAACTTTTTTTTCACTGTACCTAAATGCAGTCATTAACATTTCCTGGAACCAGGTAAGAACAAAGTGCTAAGAAATGTTGGAGGGAATGCCCTGTTTCAGGCAATGTGGTAACTACTTGCCTTGTGCATGTCAAGCAAGCACTACCAGTGAGGTACATCCCTAGGCCAAGTAACAATCTCCTCCTCTTATTTTGCAGGGCTAGGGGTGACACCCTGGACCTCACCCATGCTAGGCAATCAATGGACCACTGAGTGCTAAGTACTTAAACATGATGATAGAACAGGACAAATGAAAGGACTTACTAGCATACTCACTTCAGTTCTTAAACAAGAAGTAAACATTCCTTGACTTTTGACTCTTCAAAAAGGAAAAAAAAAAAAAAAAAAGGTACACTATTGTAAACTAGAGTCAGACCTGGGCTGTACTCCCAGCTCCATTACCTGTCACCACAGCCTGCAGTAACTTTGCTGATATTAATGGTAGTGATGTGTGTAGACTATAGAGATAACAAAATGTACCCAAGAAACTTATTAGTAACCACTACTAACCTTTTTCCGGAAAATCGGCTTAGTCTGTCCACCATAGCCACTCTGCTTCCTGTCATAACGCCGCTTTCCTGGGGGGGGGGGGTTATTCGTTGATATAATAAGACCATAAATCACAAAACACATGAAGTCTTAATGGGTTTATATCTAGGGCTTTCCAGCTGAAGGTTTAGAAAAAAAAAAAACTTTCCAAGCACTCTGGGAGCCTGAGGCAGAAGGAGCCAAAGGTAAATTCAGCCCGGGGAACTTAGCCAGACCTTGTCTCAAAAAGGACTGGGGATGTAGTTTAGTGCAAAGGCCCTGGGTTTAACCCCCAATACTGAGGAAAATTTGAAGGAAAAAAAAAAAGTGGGCTTGTAGTACACTTCACAAATGCCACACCAAAAGCAAATTACACAGAAGCTGTCTCACCCTGGGCGTACAGAGAATCCTTGCCTTTCTTGTACTGTGTCACTTTGTGGGGTTGGTGCTTCCCACACTTCTTACAGAAAGTTCGCCGGGTTTTAGGAACGTTCACCTAGTAAACAGTTCAGAACGTTAAGTTTTATCATATTACATTAACAGCTGAATAATCCCACGACTCGACTTCTAACTCTGTATAACACACGACTCCATAACTGACAAAAAGGTGCTCCAGACCCATTGTGCTTCACGCTTAGTGTTCTCCGTTAGCCCCAAAGAGCGAGATCTTATTTACTCCACCCACAAATCAGCCTCATCGATCCCTGACCTCTGAGCCCGGTCCCTTAAGGGGTCGATCCCGACAATGCCGGGTTTCTTTGCTACAGTGGAGTCACGCAGGCACCTGGACTTATCCAGAGAGAGTACCGCTGACGCGGGGCATAAGGATTAAACGGGATATTACTAGGGACCTACCATGCTTGCAGGAGCGCTACCAGCCCGGAAAGAAAGAGGCTGGGCCGGAAACGGAAGTATATGGGAGATTCTGGGTCGCACTTCTTCATGGGAGTCGGAGGGAGCGGCCGTAGAGCCTCCTGCTCAGTGCGTCGCGCCCTCCAGTGGCTGAGAGAACTTGATTTGGAGCCGCTGGTGGGAGTTTCAGAAAGGACTCTCCCTTAATTCTGGTCCACTGTGAACTTGCTCCTGCCTCAAAACTTTGCAACTTTTTGTTACAGAATTTCAAAACTTTTGGCAGACCCAGATTCTCTGGCCTCGCTGTCTCGGAGGGAAGCCCGAACTAGTGTGGAGTGGACCCGAACTAGTGTGGAGTGGAGAGACACTCCATCCCGTTCCACTGCAAGAACACTGGGAACATCTTTCGCAGCGAACTGTTGGCTCAGTGAAGGCTCTGAGGGAGGCAACTGCTCCAGTTCGTTTATCACATGGTCAGCTGGTCCATTCAGCAGATGTTTATTGAATGTCTATTCTGTGTCAGGCACTGTTCTAGTGGAGAGACACAATAATATGCTCATTAATGTAAATTATGGACTGAATACTTTGAAGAAAAGGATCAGTGATCTGCACTAAAGCTGCACCTTTTATGCTGAGGGAATAAGTTGGATGCTGTAGGTTCTGAAAAGTTGCAGTGAAATTGTTCAGCCTGCAACAGCAGTGATCGTGCCGAGAGAGAACTTATCCAGCAGCTCCTCCCTTCCCTTCCCTACTTGGCAGCGGGCAGGTACTAGGTTTCAAGGCAGTCCAGCAAGCTGGGCGTGGTGGCGCCCACCTATAATTCCACTATTCTGGATGCTGCTGTGAGGCAGGAGGATCACAAGTCCAAACCCAGCCTGGGCAACTTACTTTGCAAGACCCTATCTAAATAAGGATGTAGCTCCGTATAAGGGCCCTGGTTTCACTCCCTTAGTACTGCTGAGGGGAGAGAAGGCTGTAGACAGAGACTGGGGAGTGCTGAGATTTAAATGTGCTGTCTCATACAATTCACACAGTAATTCTAGAATGTAGGTGGTATTATTAGTCTCATTTTACAGATGAGGTAATTGAGACTGTGGGATGTTAAATTATTTGCTCAATGTCAAAAGTATTTAGTAAGGGTCGGGGATTTAGCTCAGCGGTTCCAGCACCTGCCTCCAAAGCCCAAGGTCCTGAGTTCGATCCCCAGTACCAAAAAAAAAAGTATTTAGTAGATCCAGGATACAAACCCAAGTAATTTGGTTTCAGAGGTTTTTTCCTGTTTTCAGACAGGGTCTCATTACAGTATATTGCTCAGGGTATCTCCTATTCATAATTTTCCCTCACCACAGCCTCCTGAGTGGCTGAGATTATAGGCTCACACCACCAAATCAACCCTGGGTTCTTTTCCATTATAAAATATTGCTGTTGTGGCCTGTGAATTATAATAGCTAACAATAATGGAATACGCTAGGTGTTCTTCTAACCGGCTAACATACAACTTCTTTTAAACTTAACCCCAGGAGGCATGTACCATTATTAGCATTTAACAGGTGAGGGAACTGAGGCATAAAAGGTGTTAAATTCACTTACCTGAAGTCACACATGTGGTTATTTTTAGCTAGAAAGTGGCTTTCACTTAACCACTACATCACTTGGAAATAGGAAAATCTGCAGGGTACAGAATGGTGAGAAAAGAATTGGGCTGGGATCCAGGAAGTGCACTATTAGGAGCCTAAGGAATTACAGCTAAGGAACTATGAGAGCTTGGAGTATCCTGCTTTCATAATGCTCCAGGAATACCCACGAATCCTGAGCTGACTCTCTGATCACTCTTTTTTTGTTGTATGGTCGGTGGGATTAAGACAATAAAAACATTTACCACTATCTGATACATTTCCTAAAAGTTTCTCTGCCAAACTGCTAGCCTCAAGTCTTACAGCATTTTTCTCTATCTAGACTCTTTTAAGCAATCCCACTGACTTTTAGAAAGTTAAAGGCTTTTTATGTTACTAATCGGGAAATATAAAGACAGTGAATGAACATAGCTCTTCTTCATCCCATCAACCTTTGTTCTATCATTTCCCATGTGACACTGCTTGAGTTTTGTTATTGTTGTTTTGTTTTTCAGTATTGGAGATCGAACCCAAGACTTTCACATCCCCAGCCACCCCCCCCCCTTTTTTTTCTTTTTCTTTTTTTTTTTTTTTTTTTTTTTTGGTACCGGGGATCGAACTCGGGACCTTGCGCTTGAGAGGCAGGCGCCGGAACCACTGAGCTAAATCCCTGGCCCCCCTTTTTTTTGCTTTGAGACAGGGTCTCACTAAGTAGCTAAGTTGCCCAGGCTGGGTTTGAATTTGTGATCCTCCTGCCTCAGCCTCCCACAGTGCTGGAATTACACGTGTGCACCACCACCGCTGGCTCATTTTAAAATATTTAATTGAAAATTACATAGGCTCAAGGTATGCAATGTGATGATTTGATATACATATATATTGTGTGGTGATTACCACAGTCAAATTACTTAACATGTCCATCACTACCCAAACTTACCATATTGTATGTGTGTGGTGAGGACACAAATCTGCTGTCATCACATTTCAGTAAACAATACTGTATTATTAACTACAGTCACCATGCTGTGCATAAAATCCCCAGAACTTACACATCTTATCACTGAAAATTTGTATGCCAACCCTGGTCTGTGTTTTGGAATTGCTCCTGCTCATTAATTTCCCCTAAACTGAGGCACTCAGAATTTAACACAGGACTTTAGGTGTGGCCTGATCTTGCAAAGTAAGTAGCAGGTCCACTTTTAAATATTTTACTTCTTTTTCATGTTTTCTTTCTTTTTATAATATATTTTATTAGTGTCTTAATTTTACAAAATATTGAATTTCAATGTGGTATTTTCATATATGCATATATTTTGAATACATACATCCTCTCTATTACCTATCCTTTTACCACCAAATGCATTCCCCCTTGCCTTCCTCTTATTCCTTTCTTCCTGGCTAATCATAGTTTCCCTCTACTTTCATTTCACTTTTTATAGATTCCATATATTAGTGAAAACAGATGATACTTGACTGAGTCTGGCTTGTTTTGCTTACTATGATGATTTCCTGTTCCATATACTTTTGTGCAAATGATATAATTTCTTCTTTACCACTGAATAATACTCCATTGTAAACTCATACCACATTTTCTTCTTTTAACTTTTTAAAATGCTCTTTTGGTTTTTTGAGACAAGGTCTCACACTATGTAGTCCAGGCTGTTCTTGAACTCATGCAATCCTTCGACCTCAGCCTCCCAAGTGCTGGGATAACAAGTGTGCACCACCACGCCTGGCCACATTTTCTTTATCCATTCATCTGTTGATGGGAACTTATGCTGGTTCCATACTAGATATTTTACTTCTAAAAGAAAGCCAAACATCACCTTGGCTTTTCTGGCAGCCGTGTTATCAGCATGACATTTCTCTTGGATACTGTCGGCTTTTAAAAACCACTGAAGCATTTTTACAAATTTTACTGCTACCCAACTTTCACCTGGAGTCACACCAGGTAATCAAGGTCTTTTGGGGCACTAATTTCCCTGCTTCAGTCATGCAAGATACCTCATACAACATTACACCATTCACAGATTAGCTAGGCTACTTTCTTCATTTTCTTCAAAGGTCATTAATAGAAATGTTGAACAGGATGGCACCAAGAACTGAACTATATATTACATTGAGGATCTCTTGAGGTGACACTAGGTGATTTCATTTGCACTATTTGGACGCAGTCCTATTGATATGGATGAATATTGTAGGGAAACAGCCGTGAAGAAGAGCCTAGGTTCACTTTGCCCTTTCCCTTGTCCTCTTTTCTGTCTAGATCTCCCACTGTGTGCCTATCAACTCCCAGTCCCCACCCCAAGTTGGACCTTGAGAAGAGATGGGGCATGTGACAGCAATGTGACAGCAATATGACAACAAGCAGCATTTCACTGAAGAAAACAAATGGGAATGTGAATGCCTGTGACCAACTTTCACACAGTGACTGGAACAGCTATTATAGGTGGCTAGGGAAAGAATATAACTTGTCAGTGAGGTAGGGAGATCCATACAACACTTGCTTCCCATCTATCTTCTGCAGATATGAGTATTAATCACCACCATCCTACAAATGCATTTTTTTAAATCCTGTTGCCTTAAAAATTCTGACAGACTTGTGGAATCTGGTGTGTTTCTGCATTAAGGTACAGAGCTTCAGGGCAAGAAACTATAGGAGTGCCCATGAGTCAAGGTAAACAAGCAGATCAGTCACCAGTGGCTCTGCGACGATTGTGGACTGCAGCATTCCAGCTGCATTTCCTCAGAGAATCCTTGGGTAGAAGATTATAGCAAGAACTTAAGCTAGAAGGCTGCTGGAGAAACACCCACACTTTGAGTAAAACACCTAGTATGGTTTATTGCTTTACAGGATTAAAGGGAAAACTGTAAATTGTTAATTTCTCAACCTTAAACGAAGAAAATCAACACTCACAGAAAATGGGGAAGGGCATAAGTCTGTGCGTGGGCTTATATTCTGGCATTTTATCTGTAGAAAGAATGCTTTCTTAGAAAATGACTCAGCGGGGAAGTCTTGTCTCTACACCTGTTGGGCTGTGTACTTTGGGGTCTCTTTGTGAGTACTCTCTATCCTTCACTCTTAAGTTTAACTCTGTGATCCTGAGTCTCCTCTGCCTCAAAGAATAGGAGACTCTAAAGATATTCTTCTTGGGCAATCTCTTTGTTCTGTCTCCACCAGCATGGGCATGTCTCTTTCCTGTAGGCCTGCTCTTACTGTTTGACTATTCCTATAGTGCTTTAAGTATACTGTCCCTTTACTTCCAAGCAGGCCGAATGACAGCCTGTCTGCTCAGCCCAGCCCCGTCTAGTCTCAGTGACCCTAGTAATGGTGAGAAAAGTTCTTTCAGAGCTGGTCTCCAGATAGTAATGTCAGAGGTCCCAAGCAAATGAGGGGCGGGGACAGTTGGGGGGGGGGGTGGAATAAGGACAGCAGCAGGGAACCAGATACCATGCTGCTGAGAAGAAAAAAAACGACATTGGTTTTAAGCCAGGAAACAAAAAAAGGGAACTGAGTGGCTGTGAAAGGGTGGGGTTTGTTCAGACTGTCCTTCCTCTCTGGACTGTAAGAATATGTGTCCAGGGCCAGTGTCTTCAGAGACCGAGTCCAGCCTTCCAAGTTCTGGCATCTCAATGCATCTGGGAAGCTATCTGCATTAAATCAGGACTGAGGTGAGTCTGGGGAAGGCAGGGAATGGGAGGCAACAACATTTACCTTTCTTGGGATCCCTAAAGGCCAGAGAGAAAGCATGGCTGATGTCATACATCTGCCAGCTGAGGAAGCTGATAAGGGTGGGAGTATCATTAGTACAAGGCCTGGGCAGACCTTTCCGGTGATTAGAGGTCTGTAACGGTCCTTTCTGAGAAGGGCTGTGGAGGAAACGAGCAAAATGTGACCGGTAACTATCTGAACAGGTAGCAAATGTTGAAAAAACACCTTTGCAAAACTTGGTGGAAAAGAAATATTGCCAAGTGGCTGTGGAGTAAAAGCAAGCCCTTAAGTCAAATATTGCTTGAATACCCAAAATGTATAATTGTGTCAGGGAAGCCCTCAGAAGAAGAAATTCTAGGAGGGAGCTTATCTGAGAAAATGGTAAAAGCTCACATGCCACAATAGGCAGTTTGACCTGGGGAAAGGCCCCAATTGTCTAATGATGTAGCATACCTGTGAGGTCTTGCATCAGGCCAAATATTGCCAGGATCAGAGCTAGCTTGTTGCAAGGATTATGTGGAAGCTGCACCAACCTCATGGTAATTATGGGTAAGATAAGAGGCCAGAAGAAAGTAGCCTCAGCTCAGCCCAGACAATGTGGCCAACCCCTGAGGTTCTGGTATACTTTCTTCTCTTACCATTGCCCACCATGTGCATGGCTTACTTTTCTCTTATCTTCATTATTTCTCCTTTCATTTCTTCTCTTTTCCTCCTCCTTCTCTCCCTTTTGCTACCTATATCCCCCCTTTTTACATTCTTCTTTATTTTGTTCATTACCATATCCTCTGACACAGAGCACTTAATAAATAATTGGTGAATTACAGTACATTGAATTTTTCTTGCCCTTTTATTCTCCAGCTCTTTTTCCTTTTCCTTTCTCCCTCCCTATGTGCCCAGTACCTTTCTTTAGGGTTGTTGTGAACAGTTAATGTGTACATAAATGTAAACCAGTTAACACAGGGCCTGGTAATGGTAAGTGGCTATATTGCAGCATTTGCTATTATTTTTATTATACCTAAGACCTGCCAGTGTCCCCATAGGGCCTACCTAGAACAAATGGTGTGGTATTTAGAATAAAAGGGATTTAGAATAAAGGGACCCTGATCAAGGCATTCTTAGATGAGTTGTCAGACCTCCAATTTCCCTGCTACCCAGCTCTTTAAGCTGAAGTCTCTATCCATTCCTTGCATTTCTAGAGGCAGGGCCACAGCAAAGACCAGAGGAGGGTTAGGAAGGATGTCTACAGAGCTCAGGGGCTGTTCTCTCTGCTCTTAATTGTGCATTACTTCTGTTCCTTCCCTCATTTTGCGTGCCAAGTCACTGAAGCAAGAGTCCTACAGGCTCTCTGGAGCTCCAGTCATTTGATAAAACAATGTCACACACCAAATAAGCCACAAAATGCCAGTACCCATGAAAACCTAAAACATTACATCTAAACAGTATCCTTTAGGGATTTCCCTATCTGCTGTATTCTGACCCCTTTTATATTCAATTTTAACTACTTGCTTGTGTTAAAATCCAAATTCCTGTTGCTTGTGGCTATTGATGTTTTCATTTAGAATTCTTTGTAAACCCCTTAAGATAGGACTAGTGTAACTTTCCATCCATTTCAGGAGTATTGGTGCATTTTTAAATATCACTATGATTCGTTATTTCCATTCAAGCAAATTTCCCATAGAGTTTCCTTTCAGTGGACTAGACCCATACCAGGAAGTCACTTGGGTATACAGGGAAGATACAACTTTTGAAAACTAAAGTTTGGGTCTTTTCCAAAAAGTCGTCAGATACCTGCTATTTTCCTCTCGGTGATACTGAGATGTGATTGCTAACTCCTGAAAAGAAGGAAGAGTTAGATAGAATTTTCAGGGAGGCAGTGCTCAATAAGAGGCTAGAGAAGCTGGGCCTAGTGGTACATGCTGTCTGGGAGGCTGAGGCAGGAGGACCCCAAGTTTTAGCCCAGCCTAGACAATTTAGCAACTTAGCAAGACACTGTCTCACAGTGAAACATAAAAATAAAAATTTAAAAAGGGCTGGTGATATAACTCACTGTGAAGGTCCCAGGTCCAATACCCAGTACAGAAAAAAAAAAAAAGAAAAAAAAAAAAAACTAAAGAAGAGATCTTGACCTCTTTTACTCCAAAGCTGCTTGGTTATGCATGAAGCCATGGAGAGGGGGAGGAGAGGGAAAAACTACTCTGAGGACCCTGAAACAATTGGGCCACGTGTAACTTTCAGTTTCTATGGGGCTTCACAAACAATGACTGAGAGCATTACAAATTTAGAAGCCTTAGTCCCAGGCTTTCCTCCCAACACTTTGAAAGCCCTCCCCAGTTCCTATTAGAGTTATAGTGGTTATTTGAACCTCAAAAAAAAGCACATCTCACTGCCCTGCCTACTTGAGATGAAAATAGTCTATTAGTTCATCCCTAGAAGAAAGAAATTCTAAAAAGTCAAGAGAAATTAAATTTTAGACAAAGTGGGCACGGTGGTACACACCTGTAATTTCAGCTCTCAAGAGGCTGAGGCAGGAGAATCACCGTGAATTCAAGGCCAGCCTGGGCTACACAGTGAAACTGTTTCAAAAAAAAATTTTAGACAAGTTGGAGGTTGGAATATACTGATCTTCAAGATCACTGATTCAATTTAAAAAAAAAGATTCGCCTACAATAAAACCAGGATACAAATCAAAGCAGGAAAGAAATAAGTATGTGGGGAAAAGAGACTCAAAAACTGTAAGGAGAAGAAAATGGTACAATGTTTCTGGAGACTATTTTGGCAATATATATCCAAATGCACAGATTTTGACTCAGCAAAAAATGCTTATATGGAGATCCTAATAACATGGGAAAGCAACCAGGAATAAACAAAAACTTTAGCTCTTTCTTAGAAGAAGTATGTTGAATGGGTGGATGATGTTAAAAAAATAAGAAAACCAGGGCCAGGGATTTAGCTCAGTGGCACCACACCTGCCTCGCAAGCACAAGGTTCTGAGTTCGATCCTTGGTACCAAAAAAAAAAGAAAAAACCATAAGCAGTATGTGTAATATAATCTCAAATATGATAAGAAACAGATAAAAATAGAAGCAAATGTGCCAAAATGTTTCTTTTTTTTTTAGTACCGGGGATCAAACTTGGGACCTTGTGCTTGCAACGCAGGTGGCGGCACCACTGAGCTAAATCCCCAGCCCCTCCAAAATGTTAATATATCTGATTAATAAGCTTATAATTGAGTCTATTAAGTAATTTGTTTATTTATTATGTTTTGAGACAGGGTATTGCTATGTTATCCTGGCTGGCCTTGAACTCACAGCAATTCTCCTTCCTCAGCCTCCCAAATTCTGGGATTACAGGCATGTGCCACCATGCCCAGCAATTTTTTTTCTTTTTAATATCCTATACCTGAAACATTTTTCTCTAATGAATATGCTATTTTGATGGGGAGGGGAAAATCAGTAACCTATTTAAATCGGGAAAACAAAAAGGAAAAGAACACCAAAAGGGCATACACAGGAGCACCCTAGCAGTCACCATTAGGGTAGAGAGACAATACTGAAAGTATTACCACTAATTTGACAATGACTATAAGCTTGCAGATTGAGTGTCTGGCTCTTCTTCCATCATCACTTGGCCAGAATCTGTTGTCTCTAGGGCAGGACAAAAGAGAGGATGAATGACTGAGACCTAGGAGTTTCTCAAACCACAGAAAAAAAAAAATGTAGAATGCTTATAACATGAAATGCTGTGGAGAAAAGCAGAGCCCCAAAACATCTTGAAAATGACTACAGCAGATGAACATTCCCCTGGTTAGCATGCAGCCAGAAAAGTGATTTTGGCTGGAAGTGTTCACTACAAATGTGGTTATCTGCAGTTCTCACAATGAAGTTTATCGTAAAATAATTAGGTTTTTTACTAGATCCTGAATAGAGCTTCTTGGGAGCATAACAAGATTAATTAGGTTGTTCTGTTACTATAGTTATATTTTAAAAACTTCTTCTGGTTCGAAGACCAAAGAATTCTCAATCAAAATCTCAACCAGAACCTAAGGTATGCAACGTGGGTCTGAGAAGAGATTTTTAGCAGGCCAAATTTAGCCCATCAATTATATACTCCATCTAGAGACTCTTGATAATTCTACCAAATTTAATATTAAAGCATCAAGAAGATAGAACTGAAAGGGAACAAAGAATAATACAAAGTACATAGTCCAACAGACAAGCTGGCCCTAGAGTTTGCCACTTTGTAAAAATAACTGAGAATTCATTCTGAAAGAAAAAGCTAAAATCACACATAAAAGAATGAACTAGAGCTGCCAAAATAGGCCATAAAACATTACAGTGTGGAAAAAAGGGCAAATGGGTAGAAAATACATAAAGTACATATAAAAATTTAAAACATGCAAATGAATACTATGTATCATTTTTGATACCTACATATGCACTAATAATACAAAAACACTAAATTCAAGATATCAGTAACTTCTAAGGAGAGGAGGATTAAGATTGTAGAGTACACAAAGGGCTTTTTTGGGCGAAAGGTGGCTTTTAGCACTATTGATAATCTTTTATTTCTAACAGAAATACCTGATGCAGGTCAGATGTAGTAACGCATGCCTGCAATCCCAGCACTTGGGAGGCTAAGGAAGGAGGATAGCTGTGAGTTCAAGGCCAGCTTGGGCTATGTACTGAGTTCAAGGCCAGCCTGAATTACAGAGTGAGACTCTGTCTAAAACAAACACAAAAAAATACCTGATGCAATTAAGGCACAATGTTAAGATTCCATAGAATTAAGTGGTGAACCCATGAGTATAATGTTTGATAATGTTATTCTCTGTACTTTCTATTTGAAATATTACATAATATATAAAAATATATTCAATCGAAGTTTTACATTTACAGTACGCAATAACAAACCCTAGGAACAGAGAAAGAATGCACCTCATTTAAATGCTATGCTTTCATTCTATTTACCATGAAACATCCTGGAAAGAAAACATCAAGTAACTCTAGGAATCCATTAGTGAGACAGAAGCTCCTCTGGGGAAGGACATAAAGAAGGAAAATGAGCCAATGAGTTGGGCGTGGTGGCAAACACCTATAATCTCAGTACCCAGGAGGCTGAGGCAAGAAGATCTCAAGTTCCAGGCAAGCTTGAGCTATGTAGCTAGTTCAAGGCCAGCCTGAACTACATAGTGGGGGGGGGGGAGAGAGAGAGAGAGAGAGAGAGAGAGAGAGAGAGAGAGAGAGAGAGAGAGAGAGAGAGAGAGAGAGAGAGAGAGAGAACCAGTCTGGAGAAATATAATATGCAGAGGAAAGTGCCCCAGGGTCCTGAATTCACTTACCCCCCCCCCAGTTTATCACCATTTCCTTTCTTGCTGAGCATTCATAAAAGATGCAAAGAAGTCTGTCCCAATTACTTTTTGATGACAGCCTTGGGAAATAACAAGGTGCTGAAGTGGATGGCATCTTATCTCATTAAAGGAAAAAAATCACTCTAGAAATAATGAAGTACCACAGAAACAGCAAGGACTATAAATGGGTGAGGTTGAAAAAAATCACATATTCTCTATAAGTCTCAGTTTCCTCATCTGTTTGTTGTAAAGAATCAATGAAATAACACATGTAAAATGCCTGACAGGAACTGGGGCTGTAGCTCAATGGTAGAAATCTTACCTAGCATGTACAAAGCCCTGGGTTCCATCCTCAGCACTACAAATAAATAAATCACTATATATAAATAATTGAAAGGTAGATGGTACTGAGAGAAACAGGGATTTCCATCTATCCCCCTATGGAGAGAAAAGGAATTATTAGAATATTGCTGGCCAATTAAGTAGTAGTTTAAAGGAGAAATAAAGAGAAAACATTGCGTTTAACTGGTTTTTGCTAACTCGCGTTTCATGGACTCCCACCAATCATAGGCAGACGGTATAGGTTTCTGCATCTTGCTCTGATGTTGTCCTTAATAGTGTTTTATCTCATCATAAGTAAAAGATAAGAGCCAATGGTGATTTAGTTTACTGATTCTGCAAATGCTGTCTATATTAATTCCTTGGCACAGTGCAGTTTGCATGATGGCTGAACTTGTATTAAGAAGCTTCCTCTTTCTTAATTCTGCTGCTCCATACAAAGCTGTGAGGCTACAAAAAGTTGCTAAATGAAAATCCTTGCACTTGCAGTTTAACAAAAAGAACATTATAACACTGAAACTCTATTTTAAGTGAAAAACTCTGCATTTCTATTATCTTTCCTACCTCTCTTCTCTTTTTTTCTATATGAACAACTGCATGTGTATGTGACACATTCATATCACTTCCGTTTCCACCCCACCTCCTACCCCCTGAGTGAGGTGTAGAGTCAGCCCTCACTGTGCATATTTTGTGGTTGAATGGACTCTGTACACTGCCAAAATTGTTAGAGGAAAAAATTAGGGCTTTCCATAATAAGTATCCACAGAAGCTCTATACTCCAATGCAGAGCTGTCTACTAGCCACCAACCTGCTGGAAGAATAGAGATGGATACCTCTACTTTCACATTATCAGCTGATGGACCAATGGTGCCTAAAGAAGAACTACCACATTTTCAGCCCATGTGAGTCTGGACTGGATAACAAATAATAGGAAAAAAACAGCCCAAAAAGGGGGATACCAAACCATGGAAATCCCAGTAATCTTTCAGCTCGGTAATCTGAAGATAAGAGGCCATTTCACACCCTGCTCAGAGGGGTGATGGCTAATGAGAGGCTCACTTACTTCCTCATATTTAAACCAGCACTAAACCCTACCCCAACAGAGACATTTAATTAAGAAAGGAAGGCTTCCTCTTGTACAAATTGGATTTGTTCTAACACAGAAAAAGAGCAGAGGCAGCATCTAGAAGGACTTGCCTTATAGGAAATAAGAGCAGAAGCCAAGACTGAAGTAGATGCTGGGTCTGAGCAGAGAGTGCATTCACCAAGATCCTGCAAAAAAACTAAAGGTAAAATGCTAGATGTGCTTTATGCAGCTACGGGAAGCACAACTGGACATGGTTTGTTAGGAAGCTTTTACTGTTTATACTGCTCAGTTTCTCAGGAGTTTTATTTTGTTTTCTGTAACTTGAGTCTTTGATTGTGAAGAGGTACTTAATTGTACTTCACCATTGAATAAATGTGATATTATTACAGAGATTTCAGTGAGTTAGCAGTTCCTGAGAATACAGTACTATTGCTTGGTTACCACTACTTCTGGGCAAATGAATAATTGTAATGTTAAAAGGAACCTCTTTGGAGTTTGAGCTGAAACTGAATGTTACAAAGGACTGATCTGGTTATAAACTCTGCTGCTTGTCACACCTGGGAGAGACCATTTGAACCAGGTATTCTGAGAAGAGAGCTGTGTGGCAGACTATGCAAAAGGTTTGCATCTTTGCCTAATTTTTCTTTGAAGATCATTTACAAAATAGATTGAACAAATCTACCACTAGAAGACAGTGGCATCTACATGGTAGACAAGAGGCAAAGTAATCATTCTGAACATTCTAGTGTTCTTTTAATATATTTTTTCTTCGTAGTACGATAATAGAACCATCTATACCACAGGAAAGAGCAAAATAAGAGCCCCAGACTTTGATAAAAACCACTCCCTTACTCTCTTAATGTGAGCAATAATCTGTGCTTCACAAGTAGGAAAAAATGCTGACTTTATTCTCTTCCATGGTACCACCAAAAGTATAGGAGTATAGTCTTTAAAAATTAATCCCACCTTGGGGCCGGGGATTTAGCTCAGTGGTTCCTGCACCTGGCTCACAAGCGCAAGGACCAGAGTACCAAAAAAAAAAAAAAAAATTAATCCCACCTTCCTCATAGGAAGACACTGAGGAAAGGCTGGTGATTTTTTCATTACTTACTCAGTGCTCCATTTTTGTGACAGTATTTATTTTCACTTTATCTAATGAAGGTTTGGAGTTAGTAATAAAATTGTGCATAAACTGTAGGTGAATAACTGATGTGAAATGTTGTTTTCTGTAAATAAAAAGCCACAGGTGGATTTTGGGAACTTTCTTTGCTTTCTGTATTTAGTTTACCTTAACTGACTCCTTGTGGAGTATTGTAAATTTAGTAAGGCTAAACATGTTACTCCTTGTAAGGGAGCACACCTGGCATCTGTACTGGTAAGATAGTTGTATCCCTTTTGCATGATGCTGTCTAAAAGAACTAATCTAAAAAAAGATGGAGGAAAAGGCCAAAAATAAACACTCCTTCCCCCTCAATTTGTGCTTTTAACTTGAAAAGAAATCTTCTATCCTTTGTAGCTCAGTCAGTGGGTGATGGGGAAAATCAGTTGAATGGCCGTTACTGTGTATCCATAACTGCAGGTGCAGCCTCCATGTCCTTACTAGACTGCTTGGTTACAGACCCCAGTCAGACAATGTTTGAGAAATTACATTCACTGTCTAGGAAACTGGGAACTGAAAGTCCAATATCTGCCTCAGTGGAGTTTTGGCACCTGCATTATCCCTTCTGGGAATATCAGGGTCAACAGCTGCACAGAGACTTATGCTGTTCACAGATTGTGTACATGTATCATAGAGAGTGAACAGTGTAAAGCTGCCCCGTGATGTTACTAAGCACACAGAAACATACATGTAAGTCAACACCAAAAGCATTCCATTGCCTTCTGTAGAACCTAGTTTTTGTCAATTCACAATGTATCATCAGTCTTCCCCATACAATGTGTATTCATTATGCCTGAACATTGACAGACCTGAGGACTGTTGAAGGAGAATGTCAAGGTAGGAACAAGGCTTTTTTTTTTTTTGGTACCGGGGATCGAACTCGGGACCTTGTGCTTGCGAGGCAGGCTCTGGAACTACTGAGCTAAATCCCTGTCCTGAAACAAGACTTTTTAAAGTAACATTGCACATTATTGTTCCATCTTAAATAGGTAGCTAGGCTGAGGGGGAACCGGAAGGTATGGGGATTAATGTGCTGGAACCTCAATAGCTTTCATTATCAACAGCACACAAGTGAGCTCCAGAAAGAAGAAGCAATGGCTGCAGTGATACTGGAAAGCATCTTTCTGAAACGCTCCCAGCAAAAAAAGAAAACATCACCTTTAAACTTTAAGAAGCGTCTCTTTCTTTTGACCATGCACAAGCTTTCCTACTATGAGTATGACTTTGAACGTGGGGTAAGTTTCCCAGCTGTGAAGCCCGAATTTCAAGAGTTGAAGGAGTTGGCTTTAGACCTTCTTTGGGGAAGAGGTACATCTTTCTAGATAGGAAGAGGGAGATAGAATAAACCTAAATATATTCCAACTCAGCAAAATATTTCCTAGCCTATAACTACCTATAACCATGCTGGTGCAAAAATTTAAAGGTGCTAAGAAGTCACGGGGGAAGTCTTACCATGGAATCTTGCAAGTGGTGAATACTCATTGAAGGATTGTTGGAGAATAAAATCCAAGAGTTGGAAATTGCTTCTTACAACAAAGGTGCACACAGTCATTTACTTTTCCATAGTATTTGTCCTCCATTTGGTAGTCAAAGGTTAGATTAATAGATCTGGAAGTGTTTTTCTTTTTTCAAAATAACAGCTCCTAATATAGCACGTTGGTGCCACTTTATCATGTCGAACGATTAGATAACAAAATCTAATCATCTGCTTAATCACTCAATCTTTCTCCATTTTCTTACTCATTCTCTTTTTCAGAGAAGAGGCAGTAAGAAGGGTTCAATCGATGTTGAGAAGATTACCTGTGTTGAAACAGTAGTTCCTGAAAAAAATCCTCCTCCTGAAAGACAGATTCCGGTAAGAAGAAACCAGTGTCAGAGAGGGGGAGCCACGGACATTAACAAACTCGGACCTTTGAAATTTGTAAACAGAGTGATGATGCTGTGCATTGTGAAACACAGTCATGTTCCCTTAAAGTTTTTATTTTGCCATGGATTGTTTATACTGAGACTCGGCATCTTTCTTCCACGTGTAGAAAATATCATTTAACCTGGAAAACTTTAAAACACCGGTTTTAATTAATGCCATAGCAAGTTTTCAAACTGGGCAGAGTTGATTGGTTTTACTCCTTCAGTTGCCAAGACCCAATTTTGAGACTTAAGTATGTCTGAATGTCAGAATTCTGGGGCTCTGAGTCACATGAGATTCTCTCTCTATCTCTCTCTCTCTCTCTCTCTCTCTCTCTCTCTCTCTCTCTCTCT
>NW_004624902.1:1193742-1227440 GCF_000247695.1 Heterocephalus glaber
ACACTTTCAGTTTCTCACACTAGAGAAACTATTCAGTATTTACACATGTGTGTCCTGTTTATTTCACTTAAGAGTATGGCCTCAGTGTGCATCCACTTAGCTGTAAATGTCTCTAGTTTCTCATTCTTTATGGCAGAGTACTCCATTTTATTAAAAAAAAAAAACACATCTTCTTTATCCAGTTTCCAGTTGATGGGCAATTGGGATGTTTCTAAGTTTTAGCTATTACAAACTGTGCCACTATAAAAAATAGGGAGGGCCAGAGGGGTTGAAGGGAAGGCAGGGGAATGGGGAAAAAATAAGAACCAAGCTAAGAGTATGTAAAGGTGTAAATTCCCAATGATGAATGTCATTATATTGTATACCTAAAATGTACCAATAAAATTAATAATAAAAAGGTACTAATAGGTAAAAATGATGAAAAAAAAGAACTGTGCTGCTCTGAACATGGGTGCACATATATCCCTGTGGTGTGATGCTTTTAGTTCTTTTGGGAAGATTCAAGTTGATTTAAAAAAAAAATCATTGGCTGCGGGTTTAGCTCAGTGGTTTCACCGCCTGCTGCGCAAGTGAAAGGACCTGAGTTTGATCCCTGGTACTAAAAAAAATTTTTAAATTAAAAAAATATCATTTTTGTTTTTTTCATGATTACAAGAGTAAATGCGCATTTGTTATAGAAACTCTGGAAAACATGAAAAAGCTCAAAATTATGATGAAATGATGTATAATCCTATTTATCCAGCCAAAGAAAGATTAATATGTTAATGTATATAAGCTTGCAGATATTTTCCTCACTAGCAATGCATGCACATGTACTAATACATAGATTATATATTTAGAATATAGTCTCATACTATACATCTTGCTTTGTAACATACCTTTTCAATTTAACAATATATGAGAAAATTTTACTCACGATAATATCCTTTAATAACATTTTAATGACTGCATAATATTCCACATCACTGATGTATTAAAATTTGCTTAACTAATCTATTATTACATATTTAGCTTGTTTACAATTATATGACAGTATAAAACATGTTGAGAGGAATATCCACACATACATCTTTGTGTACTTTTCTTATTCTTTTTCTTTTTTTTTTTTTGGTACCGAGGATCGAACTCGGGTCCTTGCACTTGCGAGGCAGGCGATGGAACCACTGGGCTAAGTCCCCGGCTCTTATTCTTTTCCTTATACTTTCCTAGAAGTAAAATTTAGTTCTTCTGCTTATGAAATCTGCACACTTTGGTTATTTTTATCATTTATTCTATTGTATTTTCTAAAAGTGGAATTGAAATTTCATATATTCCTACAAGCTATGTATGAGAGTATCAATTTCTCTACATTCTTTACAATACTGAATATTTTAAATATTAGTTAATAACCAAGAAAAATAGTATTACATTGCTGAATTATTTTGCAATTTCTTTTTACTTATAGGGTTGGATGATTATATGTCTATAGCTCATTTATATTGTTTCATTTGTGAAGCCTATTAACCTTTTTGGCCCATTTTTATTGATATATTTACTGTATCCTTAGTATTTTCAAAGAGCTCTTGATATGAGAATATTAATCCTTTAATAGTAATGTATATTTAAAATAGTTTTGCAGTTTATTATTTATCTTTGAATTTTGTTTATAGTATTTTTGTCATATGGACTTATAAATTGTGTGTCATCAAATTAGTTCATCTTTTTCTTATTAGTTCTGACCATTAGCATTATATTACAAAGGCCTTGCCACGAGATTATATAAACATTTATTTTTATTCTTATTAGTACATGTTTGTAGTACATAATGATTACATTCCTTGTGTGGCGCTAATACATGTACATAACACATTTTAATTACTTTTTCATCCTCTTCCCCTCCCCTCCCTTCCCCTTCCTTACCCTCCTTCCATCTCTTGGTCCCCTTCCCCTTTTCCTTTCCCTGTTTCCTGTTAAAATGATCTCTTACATTTGTTCTTGGTCATTCATAGCAGTTTTCTTTTTGTTTGTTTGAGACTGGGGTCCATTGTGTAGCCCAGGCTGGCCTTGAACTCCCGATACTTTTGCCTCAGCTTCCTGATTATTGGGATTACAGACATGTGCCTCCACGCCGGGCCATAATTTCAGTTTTTTATATTAAGCTCTTTGATCCATCTGGAATTCACTTTGGTATATAGTGTGAAATAACTAATTCCCCTCCTCTTCCCAATATTAGTGGTTAAATGTTTGTCCCAGCACCCGTTATTGAGAAACATCCTTTTTGCAAATGATTTGAAATCTCTGAGGCTTTCTTGAGTGCATACATGCTGGATCCCATGGATATGTGTCCCTACTACTATGAAGTAATCAGTAAGAATTGACTTTGTGTAGGAGAGACTTCTGAAGCTACCTAAAGAAATCCAAGAAAGAGCAATGAACCAACCAGTAACTATACTTTCTTTCATTACAGAGAAGAGGTGAAGAGTCCAGTGAAATGGAGCAGATTTCAATCATTGAGAGATTCCCTTACCCCTTCCAGGTGGGTTATTTTCCTCATCAACTCTGGAAAGAACCCTGAAATGTAGTCATTGTGGATGGGATACATGGCAGAAGTAAAGATACTAGGTCCTAGTGAACAGAAGCTGAAGTGGGAAAAGGAAGCTGTGTTTCTGAACCATTTTGCCTACTGAATAGTATGCCAAGCCTGAAACAACGGATTTTGTAAAAGAAAAAAGCTTTATTCCCAAACATGGTAGCCAACCATGGAGGCAAACATGGAGGGAGAAAATGGGTATATTTATGGAGTAAAGAAATAGGGTTCACCCTGTTAATGGATCCAGACAGATGATTACAGGTGAAGTAATCAGTGGTCTGTGCATCTGTAGTCATAATCCATCTTCATGGGTCTTCATGTGTGTTTAGAAAATGGTGACATTAGCATAATCTAAGAGTGAAATTTTCGGCCTCCTGATGTCAAAAGAGAGTAGGCCTAAGTGAAAGAAAATGGTTTTCAATTCTTTAAAAAATAACCTAGGCAACCATTATTATCATAGATTATTATCTGCCCCACAGACAGAGGTGTTATCTACAGCAAAGCTAGTGTGAGACTAATAGTCAGCTTTGGGACCCCCAGAATTAGTGATATTTTTTGTTATAAAACTAAATTTTTTAAGTCAAATTTTTATTTTTTAGTTTTGACTTTTTTATTTAATTGGTATATGTTTGTGATCATAATTATATTTGCTTAGGGAAATAGGTATATATGTCATATCTCGATCATTTTTATACCTTATCCTCCCTTTCCCCAGAGCTAGCGATTTTTTTTTTCTTTTTTGGTACTGGGGATCAAACTCCGGTCCTTGCGTTTGCAAGTCAGGCAGAGGAACCACTGAGCTAAATCCCCAGCCCAAACTAGCGATTTTTAAAGTCAACTAAAAGCAAGTAATTAAGGGGGAGCATGGAGGCTCAGAGCCAGAGAAGAAAAAAGTAAAAAGTGTTAGTTTGTGTAAATCAGACTAGGTCAGCTGTTTTTGTTGACTGGTAATTATCAAAGTTGGGAATCTGTCCTCCCAAGGAGTATTGGACACAGAGGTATTATTCTTTTGATGGTTACATTCCTGAGAATGTCTCTGAGGGTCCTTGAGAGTTGCTTTCCTGAGCTGCAAAAGATACATATGTATAATTGTAAGTGCTTCTTTTGGTAAACAACCCAGCAAATGGTTGTGGTCTATCCTAGCAAGGGTTCCATTTTAGCTGAACCAATAAATATGACTGGTAGGGCTGAGCCTGTTTTTCTGTTTTTCCAACCTAACATAGTTTCTTTCCCTTTCTGTACCTCAAAAATAATACACAGCAGCACCAATTTTATTATGGTGTTTCTGTTTATGATAACTGCATTGAGAAAGATGCTCTGCTTGTTGAGTGAGCATTTCACTTTCTTTTTCATTCTGCCTATCAGACTAATGGTGGTCATGTGTGTTGAAAGGACAGAAAAAGGGAGGGAAGAAGTACTATTAGGAAGCTCAACATGGGGGAGGCTTTTTTAGGCTTATGCATAAACCTAAATTCTATTCTAGTCTGAAATAGCTAAACACCCAGCCACATAGCATCTATTAAGTAGACGTAATGTAAATCATGAAGGAGAGCAAGATTTGCTCTTCACTTTGCCTTGCTAATGTCCTGAGAACTCTGTAGGGCACATGCTGTGAATATAGCCGCTTCTGCAAGAGTGAAAGCCAGCAAAGGAAGTGGAAAGTCTCAGGGGAGGAGGCTTTCTGTCATGGATTTATGAGCACAGCAAGACTAACAAGCAACAAGAAAAATGTAAAAGTATCTTATTCATGTTCCTATTACAAAACCTGTGAAGGAAGGGTGTCTCTGATGTAGATTTTACTATCATTGTCTTTGAACAAGATGATAGTGTTAAACTGTGCTAGTGGATAATGCTAAACAGTAGATAATTCATAATTTGATTTATTTTTGACTTTGGAATCCATTATGTGATATCTAATAACTCTCTAAAGGTTAAGACCAAACCATACATCTCCTTAACACCTACATGATGTCTCTAAGATGGTAAATGTTAAAAAAACCCTGAATGACTTTATGTTTATGCTTAATATATACTTTTTCCTTCTGAAGTAAGTTTGTGGTCCAAATTTGGTTTATTTTGATTTGTGCTGCTGATAGGAGGCTACTAGGTAGGAGGGTTAGCCATGAATTAAAACTTTGTTCCATATTACCCAAGTGAATAACTCTTATGTATTTATCAAGACTTAAGTTATATAGATCACTGCTTCAATTATCTTCTGTTTCATAAACTCAAAATTCAATTTTCTTCAGTATTTATTTTTGGTTCCAGGGATCGAACTCGGGACCTTCTGCTTGCGAGGCAGGCGGTGGAACCACTGAGCTAAATCCCCAGCCCGTTTTCTTCAGTATTTAAACCCAGTTTAATAATAACATCATAAAATATGATCTACTTTTGTTGGAAAAATAAAAGCCCTACCTCTACCAAAAGCTAAGGGAAACATTACAGACTAAATATACACACAAACTGAAACACCAAATTAAGAGGATCTAAGAGTATTCAAAGGGGCCAGAGATTTAGCTCAGTGGCACAGCGCCTGCCTCGGCAAGCACAAGGTCCTGAGTTTCATCCCTGGTACCTAAAAAAAAAAAAAAAAAAGAATATTGAAAGAATGAACCACTTCTAAGTCTTACATCCCTGAATATAAATAGTTCAGAAATACTTCGGGTAGATCACATGACCCCTGCACAAATGCTGACTGAAGACCTTGCCTTTGTTTTCTACAATAGTATACAAAGTTGTACCTTTAGATTCATTGCTTTAGAGTCTTTCTTATTTTTTTTTCTTAATCCTAACTCCTGAAGTCTGTGTGTCCATTGCTCCAGGTTGTATATGATGAAGGGCCTCTCTATGTTTTCTCCCCAACTGAAGAACTGAGAAAGCGTTGGATTCACCAGCTCAAAAATGGTGAGAATTATTTGGAAAGTGAACTAGTTTTTAAAGGAACAAAGGGAGAAAGGGAGAGAAAGAGATTGAGAGAGAAGAAAGGAGAGAGAAGAGAGAAAGGAAAGAGGGAAAGGAGAAGGGGAAAGAAAGAATAAAGCTAGAAAAGAAGAAAGAATGAGTGGAAAGAGAGAAAAGAGAGGGAGGAGAGAGAGAAAAGAAGAAAGGAGGGTGCGAGGGAACATGACAGAGAAAGAAGTATTGTATTTTGCCTCAATATTAATGATACAGTTTAGTATTTTATCATATGAATAAAAGATAACACATTAGATTAAGAATTTCAACCCAGTTCCACCACTATCTAGTGCAGTTTTGTAATCGTGGGCCCCTGATTCATTACTTAGAAAAAACAAGTCTCATTCTTTACACCAATTATAAAGGTCAGGTGTGTTGTTCGATGATTATGCAGTATTTAGAGTCCTAAGTGTGAAGTAACTAGATCCAAAAAATTAAATAGATGATATAGGAAAGTATTTGAGGCCAAAGAACCTTCCTTATATCACTTACAAGCTGAGCGACTTCTTGCAAGTAGGCCAATGAGTTTATTTGAAAGTCAGCTCTTTCTGAATGGGAATAATGATAATGCCTGGTGAACATACCTCCACAGTGTCCTAAAAATCAAATGAGAAGCTAAGGGTATAGCTCAGTGGGAGAACACTTGCCTAGTATGTATGAGGTCCTGGGTTCAATCCCTAGCACCAAAAAAAAAAAAAAAGGATCAAATGAATCAATAAGGTATGTGAAAGTACATGAAAAACTATAAAGCACCATATAAGAAAACGTACATTTCTTCATTGTGGATATATATTTTCTAAGGAACTATTTTATGTTCCTTGCTTTGTGAGGATTTAAACTTGAACATTGTTTCAGCATTTCACATGGACCATACAGTATTTTAAGATAAACTGGATTATAAATGCTTGCAGGAGAGAGAAAGAGAAAGAGAGAGAAATTAACTAGTTGAGTTGACATCAGGAAAGGCGGCCTAGAGAAACAGGAAGGAGGGAAGCCTGATAATAGCATGGTTGGGTTATTGCATGACAGCCCTTTGTCTTTTTTTTTTTTTTACACAGCCCTTTGTCTTAATAAACATTTAGATTCTGATACTCAGTGGTTGGCTGGCTACCAGCCGTGTTCACTCCCTTGAAAGCAAGCATTATTGGTGGAAATTATAAGTCTAGCTGTCTTAGTTACTTTTTTCATTGCTAAGACAAACTACTCAACACCCACTGTTTAAGGGGAAAAGGTTTATTTAGCTCATAGTTTGTAGAGGTTTCATTCCATAATCAGCTGGCTCCAAGGCAGGGTGGCATGGCAGACAGGCATTGCAGAGGAGAAACAGTTCATGGCTAGCAGAAGGTAGCAGAACAAGCAGGGGACTACTACAGCTCTTTCTATTCCTTATATCTTATCCAGGCTACCGGCCTTTAGGGCGAGTAGCATTCACACCCTTAATCCTAATGCCCTTGATCCTACCATTACACCATGAATCAGTCCCAGAGTCACACACTCTAGATTGAGCCACCTCTGAAAAAGCTCCACCTATGAACACACGAGGCTCTGGGGGGACATCTAGACAAAAGTCATATCACTATCAAACTGAAAGAGGAAAGGAGAAAGGAAGAAGAAAATTTATTGAATTCTTGCTATGTGCCAGACCCTGAGCTAAATGTCTTATATTTATTAACTCATGTAGTTTTTACAACTTAGGCTAAAACAGAAATAATAACTAACACTTAGTGCGCACTTATTATGTACCAGATTCTGTGTCAAGTGATTCAAATGTATTGATTCATTTAATCATCACAATAATTTTATGAAGTATGTATCACTCCCCTATTTATAGATGAAGGAATTGAGACTCAAAGAGGTCACCTAACTTGCTCCTGGGCACATTGCTAATGAGTAGTGGATCCTGAATTCTTACCACATCTCTGGGTGTGATGAGCCTAAGCTCATTACATAGTTTTATTCTGATTGCTTTCCAAGCCCATAAATTTCACTTGTAGTTGTCTGCAAAATATTTTATAGTAAAATTATATGGAGTACTACAAATAAATATTGTCCTGCATGACACATTTCATTCAGTTCTTGGCATACATTGAGTTAATGGGCCTGCTTTAACTCTGAAGGTAAAAAATGAGCAAACTCTTCAATAGTGCTTATTATGATCTGGGATCTTCTCTAAGTTCTTCATATTAACCACACACATATTAACTCATCCATTCTTCATATTAACCACACAAAGCAGTTATTTTCATCACCCTCAGGTTACAGATAAGAAAACTGGGTTACAAAGAGGTTAAGTAACTTGCCCAGAGAGACTCAGTTAGTAAATAACTGGGTCGAGCTTTGAACTTAGGCTCCAGACTTTGTACTCTGAACCAGTATGCTATTTCTAAGCCAGAGAAATATTGCCAGAGGTGGAGAAAGGAGCTCCAGAGGGCATATTTATTTGTACTTCTTTGATTCCCTTCACAGTACTTTATACAGTGCCTTGCACACAGAAATGGATCAATAGTTGTGTTAATTGATTTTTTTCTGAGGGAGTAAACAACCACGACCAACTTGGGTACCACATTGATAGATGGATAGAAATGAGTCTGGAAATAGGAGAAAGTGAAGCAGACAAACTAAGAAAGAAGCAAAGGAAAAAGACTGTGGCATGTTAAAGTTAGTATCTCCTTTACACATCAAATACTAATTTTAAAACCAGTCAAGTTTAGCCCAACAAATATTTTTGAGTGCCCACTATATTGAAGGTATGAGTAATAACCAAGAATACGGAGATACAGGTTGTAAGCTTGGTTTATTAACTCAGTTGTTAACTTTACCATGTTGATTATGCACTGGTATTAATGTTCATTAGCTAAGTAAAATTACTATGGACTAAAAATAAAGCTGAAACAGAAACCCTATCACTTCAGCTGGGCCCTTATGTAGGGAGGTAGTGTGGCTAAGTGAAGTTTTGCCTTCTCTTCCCTTCTGTTTTACTGAAAGCATTTTTTCCAGTAGTTCCATCCTGGTGTATTCCTTGTCAAATCTGCCTGGACTGAGCACAGGAATCAAAAAGTAGCCACCTACTAACAAGTACCATAGGAGACTTAGATGAAAGCCCTAACAGTCTCAGGATAGCCCCAGTGCTAACAATGCTAAAAGTGAGCTACCCTAGGAGCCAATCAAATCCCACTGTAGTGATTCTTATCTCTCTTGGTAAAATGCAACTAATACAAATAAATAATATGAAAAGGTGACTTCATCAGAATACAAATTACATCTGCAGGCATATTGACCATGAAGGGGCATGAGGAAGCTTTCAGAGGTGCCAGATCTGAGTGAGGGTTAAACAAATGTGTACAAATGTAGCTGATTATATATTTTAGATGTTTGTTACATATAAATCATTTTAAAAGTAGTGCCTCAGGTATCCCATATCCAGCTGCCATATTTTCTCAATGGCACTTTCCATGCAAAGGTTGTATCCCTATTTAGCCACAGACTGTCCTTCTATTTCCCTGAACATGGCAATGAGCACTTCTATGTTACAGCACCACAAACAACCCAGCCCCTTATTCCTGATAAGCATGTACTCTACCACTTAGCTACACCTCAGCCCTACATTCATTCTGAATCTTTGTTTGGGAATGCTCAATAGAGTCTATCCTAATTGCAACATCAAAAATAAGCAAAGATTAGGGCCGGGGATTTAGCTCAGTGGTTCCACCGCCTGCCTGGAAAGCGCAAGGTCCTGAGTTCAATCCCCGGTACCAAAAGAAAAAAAAACAACTAAAAATAAGCAAAGATCTGACCACACCAAAATGAATGGAAGAATAGCATTGGCAAAACTCCAATAACCAGTATGGAGAGGAATGATCAATGCATGCTTCAAACAGAATTTTAGACATTATCCTGATAAACATGGATACCAAAGACCAGCACAACAAATACTTGGAGAATGTGTACTAACCATAACTGCTTCCCAAATAATGCACTTGTGCATTGGTGAAGCAGTCTTTCCTTGGCTGTCCCACTTGGACACTCTGCTTTTGTAATCCTCTTTTAAGTAGCTGGAAATACCAGCTCTAATTTAATCAACAAAATAAGGGCCATCTTCAGTGGACCTCTTAAGATGCAGACACTATTTGTGAATGTAGGGAGAGTTCTTAATGAGTGTGTTGGGGGTGGGGAAGGTAAGAAGCTTTATTTCCTCCTCATTTGCATATTACCATAGCTTAGTTCACTGGAGTGACTAGTTGTTGATTAACAATTCTTAGCATATTTACTGGTGCCCTGCCCTGTAGGCAGCACAGAGAACCTAAGGGTCTTCAAATCACTGGGTAAAGGGGAATGGCATGGAGGTAGAGGCAAGAAAGTGGAGGTGGTGGGAGCAATCAGTCCTGGTAGGATCTATCAGTACTATTATTCAGAATTACTCCTGCTTAGTAATAATTAAAAGTAAACAGACTTTTGGCCAGTTTTATCACTGTTTTAAAATCTCTATAAGTAATGCAGCCGTTTATGGTCCGCACTCTATCTGAATAGCTCCTACCACCCTGCCCAGGGTAATGAAGAGAAATTCTGAAAAAGTGGGGGTTGGCAGGGGAGAGTGGTTAGAGGTTTTCAAATCCATGTTGAAAAAAGCATCGGGATGGCACTTTAGAAAAAAAAGATTTTGTTTTTCGTTTTTGTTCATTTGTCAATAAAATGCACCAGTCCGCCAGAACTGCTAGACTTCCCCCAAAGCCTTAAATGAGTGGAGTATAACTAGCAAACCTTTAAGCATTTGAGTTGTTTTCTACAACAGAAGATTTTGTTTTGTTTCTGCTGTTGTCTTTTTTCAAATTTATGTGGGATGCTTCTTAGCAGTAAATGTTGAAATGGATAAGCCTTCAAATGTGCATGCCCGAGTCTTTGCCATAAAACTTGCTATTGTCAGTTGTTTCACTTGTCTTTGCTTCTCTCGGTTATCTCACATCATGATCCCTGAATTTTTTTTTAATTTAACGTCTTGAGATGCCACAGTATTGTAAACCTCCTATCACAGTATTAATCCTCCTATCACAGTATTAATCCTAATCACAGTATTAATTCCTCCTATCTATGAATGACTCTTTGCAAAATACTTTAGCTTCTTGGAGGTCTTTCAAGACTCACATCCTTGTGAAAGAAGTGGAGCTGCTGTGTTTATATCTGGCAATGAACTCAGCCTAGCTCAGTGGTCCTAGGAAAATTGGAACGATGCTTATACTAGAGACAAACTCACCTTCATTTGCCCTTGAACTCAGCTCTGTTGATGATTCTAGGAACACAGGAAGCCTAATGCTGTAATTTCTCACTAAGGCAAATATCCCTGAAAGGTACGGTGAGAATTTGGCTTAAGCACATTGTTTTCCTATCTGAAAAACAAATAGCATAAACAATACCTGCTTGACAAGAAGATTTGTAAAGCCTACTGGGAAAACATAGATAATATTTCTGTTATTGGGCTCTGGAACTATCAGATACTCTTTTATCATGTTGATTGGAGAGAGTCATCATGACAGACACTGAAGACAACTGTTTGGAGCCAGGGCACACAGGCATGCAGAACAGTCATGTGAACCAACTGGTTCATGATCTGCTTTCCTTTAGAGTGGCTGAGTGTTTGAGGCTTACCAGTAAGCTCAAAGAGGAAAACACAGAAATGGATTCTTCTGCATGTCAGATGTGATCTCTCTTTTTTCTCTCCTGTTAAACAGTAATCCGGTACAACAGTGACCTGGTACAGAAATACCACCCTTGCTTCTGGATTGATGGGCAGTATCTCTGCTGCTCTCAAACAGCCAAAAATGCTTTGGGGTGCCAAATTTTGGAGAACAGGAATGGAAGTAAGAGAGTCAATCAGTATAATTTCTCCTTCTGTTTTGTTTTGTTTGTTTTTTGTGTGTGGGTGTGTGGGGGGTTCTAAAGATTAAACCCAGGTTCTTGCATATGCTACAAATGCACTCTGTCACTAAGCTACATCCCCAGCCTAATTTCTTCCTCCTTTGAGTCTATTTCCATCACATTCCAAACAGTCTGTCAAACCCAGTGACACAACATAAGTGACTATTTTGGCCACTGCACAAGCAAGCCTGGAGGAGGGGATTAGTGGGGGCTGAAATCCAGTTGGCAATCTGCTTTCTACACTATGTGGCTTGGCATTCAGACACCTTTTATAACTTGCCAAAAGGCACTGTGTCCCTGACCAAAGCTGCTCCTATGCACTTTCCTAAATGTATTCCACGTCATCACTGGTTTCTTATTTTGCAGGCTTAAAACCTGGGAGTTCTCACAGGAAGACAAAAAAACCTCTTCCCCCTACACCAGAGGAGGACCAGGTACCTGTATAAAGGGAAATTGCATACTGCTGCTACTTAAGTGGAATTTTACAGTTAAACTTTGAAAACACACCAGAGTCTTAGAATGCCCTGGAATTTAGAAGTGTTAACTGCTGTTCTTGTTGAGTCAGGGGATTTGTCCTTCTACTTAGGATTTCTTTTTCATGAAAAGAAAGCTCTTGGAAACCATTTAATCCAATCACCTGTTTGAAACATTTTTATTTATTTATTTATTTTTTGTATTTTGAGACAGGGTCTCACTATGTAGCCCAGGCTGGCCTTGAACTTGCACGATCCTCCTGCCTCAGCCTCCTGAGTGCTGGGATTACAGGTGTGCACCCCCACGCCCAGCTGAAACATTTTTAATGAAAATGGTTTTTAAATTTTTAATGAGAAATATTTTCAAACATACAGTAAAATTGAAAAAATTTATTTTTTTTTCAGTACCGAAAATCAAATCAGGACCTTGCGCTTCCCAGGCAAGCGCGGTGCCACTGAACTAAATCCCCAGCCCAAGCTGAAAGAATCTAGCACCAAACTTCCATATCCCTGACTCCTAAATTCCACAAATAGCATTCATTTTACTTTAAAACTTGATTTTTTGGGTACCTTTTTGAGATCCAGAAAGCCCTTTCTCATATATTGTAAAAGTAGGACAGATATTAGGACAATCATTTTATAAAGAAGGAAACTGAGGTTCAGAGCCATTTACTAGTTCTGTGTACTAGTTAGAACTAAGCAGCTTTCCTGGCCTTGGCTGTATATGGTTTTTGCCTGGGAAGCTTTAACAATACTGATGCCTGTGTCTCACTCTCAAAAATTTTGACATAGTTGGTCTGCAGGAAACTACCTGAACACTGAGACTGCTAAATACTCTCTAGGTGATCTTCATGTGCGCCCCAGGTTGAGAATCCTGTCACAGATACTTGAAAATGGTTGTTGAATGAATGTAGAGTAAAGCTTTTATTATGGCTGATTTGGGTTAGAATGCTGTCTCTAGTAAACTAGAGTTGGGAAGAGAGTGCTTGATGACTAGTCAACCCTCCCCCCTACTTTTTCTGCTAACTATATAGATCTTGAAAAAGCCACTGCCCCCTGAGCCAACAGCAGCACCAGTCTCTGCAAGTGAGCTGAAAAAGGTTGTAGCCCTTTATGATTACATGCCAATGAATGCAAATGACCTACAGCTGCGGAAGGGTGATGAGTATTTCATCCTAGAGGAGAGCAACCTACCATGGTGGAGAGCACGGGATAAAAATGGGTGAGTCTATGCCAGCCCTTTCTGAACTTGTGCCTGCCTACTCTACACCTGTGCAAACTGCTACAACAAAACTCTCTTGCTCAGAATCCTAATCAGAGATTGTTCTTCCCATGGCAAAGTGAATATATTCTCCCTGCAAATATTTCCCAGTGTGCAGCTCTACATGTGGCCTCTGTCATCTCAGAATCTCTGTTGTCATTTGTCATCTACATGTAACCAATGCCTCATGTTCAGAAACCCTTCGGTAACCTAATCAGACGTGTTTCTCTTTGAGGGTGGATGTATTTGAGATTGATTCTGAGGTCATGGATGTGAACATATGAATCTGCCTCCCTGAAATGGGAAAATGCTATATGATCTATCTCACATTGTCTCCTCTACAGGCAGGAAGGCTACATTCCTAGTAACTATGTTACTGAAGCAGAAGACTCCATAGAAATGTATGAGTGAGTATGCTTGTTCCCAACACACAATCTTCCAGGAGGAACAAATATAGTATATACTATTTTATACTTTCAACAAACTTTTTATTTCAAAATACATATTAAAGTTATTGTTAACTGGGTCAAATGATGCCACCACCTCAAGTTAAGACCTATGTCTTACTTTGACATTGGGGTGACCCCAAACACCCTCTGCTTGTGAGTGCTGGAGAGGTTTCCCTGCTTCCAAATCCAGAAAAATCACACTCAAAGTGAAAACCTGATGGGATACATTTGAAAGTATAAAAATTGCAAACTTGTACCCATGTCCTCTCCCTAATCATGAATGTGGATTGTCCTAAAGGGACCCAGGGCCTGATCTCTTTCCTGCAAACTCTGAAGTCTGCCTTTGCCCTCAACTTTCCATTTCTGTGAATCTTCACTCTGAGCTTGGGAAAGGATGCGGTGTGCTATTTGGATAGTAAACCCTCTAGAAATAAGATGCGGGTGATTTGACTGAATCACAGGCATGGATAAACCCTGGAAGGTGTCCTAACCTTCCACCTATACTTATGGTCTAGAAGTCATACAAGCACTCTCTTCATAGGTGGTATTCCAAACACATGACTCGAAGTCAAGCTGAGCAACTACTAAAGCAAGAGGTGAGTGTGGGGCCACATGCAAGTAGCATTCTTTGTGCTGAACTGAAGACCTGCTTTTTCACCACCTTCAGGCAAGGCAGTGTCAAGGACTTCTTCATCTGGAGTCCCAATTACACTTTTCAGTATTAAAAGCAAGAAAGCCACAGCTCAAGCATGGAACTTGGCAGTAAAATGAAGGGCTGTTTATTTTCCCTCCAGTGTGGGCAGGTGGGATGCAGATGAGGGCATCACTTCCTCCTACAGTCAGGTTCTTTTTCATTGTTTCAGGGTAAAGAAGGAGGTTTCATTGTCAGAGACTCCAGCAAAGCTGGAAAATATACTGTTTCTGTGTTTGCTAAATCTACCGGGTGAGTGCTGCTGTTCCTAGGCCCTGGAGACAAAGGACAGGAGTTCCCTCCTAACAGCTCCTGAATGATGTGTCCCTCCCAATTCTTCTATCCCTCAGATTTTTTTTTTTCTGTACTGGGGATTGAACCCAGGGTTTTTGCCCTGAGCTACATCCCCAGCCCCTTTTCATTTTCTATTTTGAGACAGGGTCTCACTAAGATACTAAGTTGCCCAGGCTGGGCTCAAACTTCAGATTCTCCTGCCTCAGCCTCCCACAGTTCTGAGATTATAGGTGTACATCACCACACCTAGCTCCCTCTATCCCTTAAACTCAAAATTCATCTCACTTCACTTTTTGGTTCATACTGATTCTTGTTCCCAAGTTACTGACGAAGCATCCACTTTTTCAGGGATCCTCAAGGGGTGATTCGCCATTATGTTGTGTGTTCAACACCTCAGAGCCAGTATTACCTGGCTGAGAAACACCTTTTCAGCACCATTCCTGAGCTCATTAATTATCATCAGCATAACTCTGCAGGTGAGTACCAGGGACAATTGATAAAAAATGTTGGAAACAACAAGAGAATTAATTCAAGACAAAGTGGTGAAGGGAAGAATGTGCCACATCAGACAGTGTGAATTAGCTGTAAAAGTGACCTCCTGTGATGGTGGCTAAGAGTTTAGTTAAGATGTCGTTAGACCTTACACCCAAGAAGGACTGACTAGCTTATTATTATTTGGTTATTAATGCGCAGTGCTAAAACATGGAAGAGGCTAGTAACTAATCAACAAATATTCATTAGCAATTATTCATTTTCCTACTGTGTACTCAGGAGTTTCCTTGGATCTCAGAGAAGACACAGGAAAATTCTTTTTTTTTTCTGAGAGACACAGGAAAATTCTAAGTTGAGGTCCCTGCCCTCAAAGAATATACAGGTTAGACAACATCAGAAGACAGTTTCTAAGTAGTGTAGAAATTCTAAAAGCCGAGGGATTGATGAGACCATGAATACAAGGGAAACATTTTCATTGAGAGGTAGGATGTGAACTAAGCATGGGCTGAGAAGTGGGAATATATTTCAGTAGGGGGTATATTTCATTTAGTGTTTTCTCCATTGTCTCTGAAAACTCTTGTGAGAGGACAAACTTCCAGAAAAATGTGGATTCATGTACTAGAAAGCTGCATACTGAAAGAATGAGGCTTTAAGTGTGAATATGAGGCACCCCATCCACTATGCTGCACCAACACCATGATCTCTTTCTATATTTCAGGACTCATATCCAGGTTGAAATATCCAGTGTCTCAACAAAACAAGAATGCACCTTCCACTGCAGGCTTGGGCTATGGTAACTGCTTATTTCTCTGGGGTAGGGAAGACTGGCCAACTGCAAGGACTTCCTTTGCAGACCTTGCCTTAAGGAATGGCCTTTGAGGTATATGTTCTGTACCAACTGCCTCAAGGAAAGTCAAGACAGAGCCAACCAGAAGTTATTTAATGATTTTATCCCTCCAGTGACTCCCAGTGGGACTGTAAAACATAGATTCACAGAGCTTTGTTGCTTGGGTCTTTTTGTTGTTTATTTTTAACTGTGGTAAAAATTTTTAGCATTAACCTTGAATTTAGCTGTAGTCATTACATAATCATAAAGGGATTTTAGGAGGTTGTTTAGTCTATGTTCTTGCCTATGACCAACTTGAACCTAAAGTTTCCAGATTCCTCCAACCAGTAACTCCTGTCCCTGAGATTTACCCGAGTAAAGATGGATTTGTACCCTGAGGATTTCCCCTTTACAGATTTTCCTATTTCTACCCTAGAGGGATTCTTACCTATCAAAGGTATTATATATACATGTCACCCTAAAGAATGACACCAAGACTTTGTTGTTAGGATCATGGGAAATCGATCCAAAGGACCTGACCTTCTTGAAGGAACTTGGGACTGGACAATTCGGGGTAGTGAAATATGGTAAATGGAGAGGCCAGTATGATGTGGCCATCAAGATGATCAGAGAAGGCTCCATGTCTGAGGATGAGTTCATTGAAGAAGCCAAAGTCATGATGTGAGTTACAATTTAAATCCAACACAGTCCAGTTACTGGTATCTAGGAATTACTAGGACAACCCACTGTGGCCTAAGGTGACTTAATAAGAGAAATTTGGGATCGGAGCCTGATGTTGACCTTTAATTGGTGAGAGTTCTAACTGCTAAGGTAATTATTTCACTCCCTTAGATACTGGTGGAGAATAGTGTTGATCATGGGTGTATACCATCTCAGTAGCATTTGGGGGTAGATGTAAAAAAAATGTGACTTCCAAAAGAAAGGATGATTCTAATTTTGCCTTAGTATTCTTTCAGTCCTAGACTTGTTTCAGTTAATAGGCTCCAAAGCCCTGTTCACCCCCACATACTAGGTACTTTGGGGGTTTGTGGTGGAAAGGAAAAAATAAACTTAATATTATGATACTTTATCTGATGTGCATCCTAGGTCAGTCCCTTTCCTCCTCAACCCCTTTATGATTAGTGTGCAGAGCCAAGGGGGAGGACTAGTTCCTTGCCTCTCCTATAGGAATCTTTCCCATGAGAAGCTGGTGCAGTTGTATGGTGTCTGCACCAAACAGCGTCCCATCTTCATCATCACTGAGTACATGGCCAATGGCTGCCTCTTGAACTACCTGAGGGAGATGCGCCACCGCTTCCAGACTCAGCAGCTGCTGGAGATGTGCAAGGATGTCTGCGAGGCCATGGAATACCTGGAGTCAAAGCAGTTCCTTCACCGAGACCTGGTGGGACCTCAGAAGGATTGGCCTGTGATTGAGGGCTGAGGGGGTGGAAGTACCAGTGGAAGATATACATTGTTCAGAGGGTTGCTGATGCCAGAATTTCAATTTTGTCTAGAAAACACTAACAGGTTTGCCTCTGCCTCACTGTGAGCCAGTCAGGTATTTCCAGCCTCAACTCCATGAGGTCAGCTATGGTGGGAACTAAGAGTAGCCACCCAGACTCAGCTCCCTATCACCCAGAAGGAAACAGTGGAGTCATTTAGTGGTCATTCTGGATTCAGAGCAGAAGGGAAGCTCTGTGCTTCCCAATGGGACTGCTTCTGGCATGGAGTGATCATAAGTTATATCAGAGTCAAACCGGGGGCCTGTTAGGTGTATTTGGCTCACATGGTTTAAAAAAATGTTTTATAATAGTTAAACAAACTTTTCACATTTTAAAAAAGCAACTAGAATTTCCAGCTTCTCTAAAAAATGTAGATCATGTTGGAACCCTGGGCCCACATTCTCACAAACCACTTAACAATTATCTGGAACTGAGGATCAGGCTGTGCTCTTTATTTCTTGCAATTTCCACCTGCCCCACTTCACTCTTACTCTGCCTGCCTGGCTCCTGGCAGCATCAGAGTTTGTGGCCATTTCTTTTAGCTAGGCCAACACTTAAATTGCCCTAGTTCCACAGGCAGAAAGGCATAAAACAAAACAACTTTGTCTTTTATTCTCCCTTAATCCTCCCAGCATTTCAGTGAAGGAAGCAGCGTTATGGAATTGCCCATGTGAATGAATGAAATTCTATGTCTTCAGTGCTTTACTTAGAGAACTAGAGAACGACCTAACAGGTTGCTTTCCATGCCATGGAAATGAATCAGTTTTACATTGGTACCAGCTGACTCCTATTAAGTAGGAAAGTCTCTCTAGTTGACAGCATTCCTGGCTTCATTCCACTGGTAGGCAGAAGCTTTGTTTGTTAAACCTGTGTGCTGGGGTGGGGTCTCACTAGTATCTGTTGCACTACAGGCGGCTCGAAACTGTTTGGTAAATGATCAAGGAGTTGTAAAAGTATCTGATTTTGGCCTGTCTAGGTGAGTATGCCTTTTTCCATTTTACCCTTTCTAAGTATAAATATCACAGTACAAACATGGGGAGGTACTATAGGTTTAAATCTCCTTTCCTTTTTCTCTCCCCATGCTAGTGTTTCCTATCATCTTACTATTCATTTTCTTCCTCTGAATTAAATCAGGTCAGGGATTTAGCTCAGTGGTTCTGCCACCTGCCTCGCAAGCACAAGGTCCTGAGTTCTATCCCTGGTACCAAAAAAAAAATTCAAAGATGAATTATCTAGATCACTTCTTTCATTCTTTAATTGTTATATCCCTCTCCTTTCTCTCTTTATCTCTGCTCCCTTTTTAAAAAAGCTATTTCCTCAGTATCTTATCTTGATCTGTTAATCCAGTTGACTTTCTGCCATCCTTACTGTTTCTTTAAACAGTCTTATTAATCTTATCCCCCCTGGTAATTGCAGAAAAGAAGGAAGGGAAGGAGAAGAACAAAGAAAGAAAAAGTGGGATAGAGAAGAAAGGAGTGCCTATTAGCAATATCAGGCTGTCTAAATCCCAATGGAAACATGTTTTGAATCCCCTGTAGATATGTCTTGGATGATGAATACACCAGCTCAGTAGGCTCCAAGTTTCCAGTCCGGTGGTCTCCACCAGAGGTCCTTATGTATAGCAAGTTCAGCAGCAAATCTGATATTTGGGCTTTTGGTAAGTGGATAAGATTATACAAGTTATACCACTCACACGAAAAGGAATGGTAAAATTCACACTTTGCAACCTGCACAGAGAAATTGTTCTTGTTGGCATTCATCTGTTCCCTAGGGAGTACTACATGTCAGGAACCTCACAATTTTCTGAGAATAAAACCAGTAAACTGGACAAGATCTCTGCCTTCTTAGCTTGCAATATATTGAGGGAAATAATTCAGTATTCAACAGCTTCTGAATACTGATCATGTCCAGTGGTGGCAAGCCTATGGTGCACGTGCTGCAGTGGGCTGTTATCACTGAAAGCTCTAAAAGGTTCACCATCACTGGGACATTCTGCCAGGTCTTCTAACTACAAAGACAAATAAGATGCTGTCTCTCTTCTAGAATAGCTAATGGTCTAGAACATCAGTCTGACAGCTATCCAGTGTAGTTGGTACTGTAGCAGAAGTCTGGACAACATTCAAAAGAACAGAGGGGATAACCTACAGATTGTAATCTTTGAGGTTAATCTAGGAAAACTATTAACTCTGCTATCCCAAAAGACTGCAAACTGAAGTAAATTTTTTTTTCACTGCTAGGGGTTTTAATGTGGGAAATTTACTCCCTGGGGAAGATGCCATATGAGAGATTTACTAATAGTGAGACTGCTGAACACATTGCCCAAGGCCTGCGTCTCTATCGGCCTCATCTGGCTTCAGAGAGAGTATATACCATCATGTACAGCTGCTGGCATGAGGTAAGTGTTTCAGTGTGACATCTTAATTTCCTTGAACCTATTTTATCACTTAGCTGGCCACTGCCCACTCTCCATGGCCACATGACAGCTGGGCACAGACTGACAGCTGCACATATTCTCTGACCCAAGCCTGCCCCCAAATCCTCTGATGGCCACAGGCTTTCCCAGACCCACCCCAATTCTCACTACAGTTGTTATTAGCAGACACCAATACAACTCAGCTTTAGGGAGAGAGGGTGTTATGGGGCTGTCATCATGTAGAAGCAGCCAGCTAAAGGCACTCAGATACGTGTATGGACATTCAAAAAAGGAAAATCATTAACGTTTACACAATATTAAAAAGCAACCACCCCCAAAAAAACCCCTACCTATTTAAGGTCCCTTCCAAGCCTTACAGTTTAAAAAATAATAATGAATGCTTTTCTGCTTTCACCTCAGGCTGTTTCTAAGGTCCTTTCTCCACTTTTCAGTAAATATTTGGCAACCTTAATTTGGCAACCCAACCGTTCAGTAGGAACTAAATTTGTGCTGTTTTTTGTTTTGTTTTTTCTTTTTTTGGGGTACTGGGGATCGAACTTGGGTCCTTGTGCTTGCACAGCAGGTGATGAAACCACTGAGCTAAATCCCCAGCCCATTTTGTGCTTTGTTGTTTTTTTTTTTTTTTGGTACCGGGGGTTGAACTCGGGACCTTGCACTTGCAAGGCAGGCGCCGGAACCACTGAGCTAAATCCCCGGCCCAGTAGGAACTAAATGCTCAGCTCTTAGTTCTGCCCCACCAGAAACAGGAAAGATAGTGTCCAACAAGCACCTGTGTGATTCTGCAGCCCTCTTGGTGAGACAAAAGTGGATATTTGAATCAGCTTATGGCTCCTTTCCCTTGAACAAATGACACAGGTCACAAAGAAAGTGTGGAGGAAGGGAAAATCCTTTGGAGTAATTTTCCTTCTTTTTGCTGTGTGATGCAGGATTAGGGGTGATTGACTATGCTCGCTCTTTTCTAACCAGGAGATCCTCACTCTGCTGGTTAAAAGCTACTGTATTTCAGATGGCACTTTCTCCCCAGTCTATTTACAGTAGTGGTCACAAAAGGAGATCCACATCAGAATCCCTGAGAAAATCTCAAAAATACAGATTATTGGTCCTCTTCCCCAGAAATTTTTGATCAGATTTGTCTGAAATGTAATCCAGAAATCTTTTTAAACTTCCCAGAAAATTCTGATATGGTACTGTTACTTTTGAGAGCCACTGATTCAAAGGACAGCGAAACTGATGACCTTTTGGTTTTGATAGACTGAGACCATTCTGGCATGAATGTTCCTGAATCATTAAATACCCTAGGAATTTATGGTCTATAACTGTCAAAAAAACAACCTTAGGGCCGGGGATCTAGCTCAGTGGTTCCGCCGCCTGCCTCGCAAAGTGGAAGGACCCGGAGTTCAATCCTGGTACCAAAAAAAAAAGAAAGTTAAAAAAAAAAAAAAACAACCTTAGTTGGGAAGCCACACTAACAAAAGGTCCCAGGTGCTCAGGGCTCCTGCCCAGACACAGTCTGTGGTTTGGAAATATTAAGTCCTTCGTTCACTGTGATTTTGGAATGACTGAAACAGTGTTTGAAAGCAAGCTTAAATATTATCATAACTTGTAGAATTTGTTCTGTCAGCTACTTAAACATGTTTGGTAGCCATTTTTCTCCTGAAGCTCCAAAATAATAATGCATTTATTATTATATAATAAAGCTGCCCTTCATTTAAATTAATGTTTGTCAGTTTAATTTGCAAAATGTCCTTATTAACACTAATAACCTGAGTTACAAAAGATTAAAAGTGCACAGAGATTTACTTTATGAAGAGCTATTTAATTTTGGTGGTTCTGATGGTCAAACCCAGGTCCTTGTGCATGCTAGGCAAGCACTCCACCACTGAGCTATATTCTCAGCTCAAGAACTGCAATCCCTCCCCTCTCTTTTTTTTTTTTTGGTAATCAACAAGGTATGCTGTTGGGCATATGGTGTATACTTAATAAACATTTGTTGCTTACTATTGTGTTTCTCTTGGAATCTAGCTACTGTAACACTCCACTTTTCTTTGGTTTCAGAAAGCAGATGAACGTCCTACTTTCAAAATTCTCCTGAGCAACATTCTAGATGTCATGGATGAAGAATCCTGAGCTGGCCCATGACCTTCTTAGTTTTCTACTCCTCACCTCTACAAGCCCCAATTTCACTTTCTCTGAAGAAATCCCAGGCTTACAGGTTTTGGAGTCTTTCTGCTTCCCCTGAATACATGAAAGCCCCTCAGGAATGTCTCTTTTCTTTGATTCTCTGGGATAGTGTTTCTGAGCAAAAGCAAAGGAATTTCTGGGCCTGGTATTTCCCCTCCCTCCCCCAAGACAGGAAATTTCCCAAAGCTATTAAGACAGACTGAATTTGGAAGAGAATCCTTTCTAGGGAGGGAGGGGTGTAAATAACCTCATAAGGGATCCTACTGCTTTTTTGGCAGGCATTAGAGCTTGGGCGGTGGGACAGGATTTGTTAAGAATAAAACTGTCACTGGGCATAGTGATGCATGGCTGTAATCCCAGCACTCGGAAGCCTCAGGCAGGAGGATCATGGTGAGTTCGAGGCCAGCCTGGACTACATAGTAAGTTCAAGACCAGCCTGAACTAAATAGCAAGATTCTGTCTCAAAACACAAAACACAAAAGAATAAAACTGTCATTAAAATAAAAGGGGACTATTTTGATAAAATAAAATCCAGAAAAGAGTAAAAAGTCTCATATCTCAATCATGCAGTCTACCTGAAGCGCCCTACCTGAAGTTGCAGAAAACTTGTGTGGCACTGGTTTGGCATACTCCTACTCCGAGAATGCAACAGGATCTTCGACATTTAACCCCTGTGGCTCTAGTTGAATACTGCCTCTGAATCCAAGATGAATTCACAAGGCAAAGCACAGCGATTGGTACACAGTAGTGAAGTATTATTTGAATGAATTTAAAGTTGGGGACAAATTCTGCCAGAGCCTCATTTCCCTGTCAAGAGAGGAAAACACCGAAGATGGAGTCAAGGGCCTAGAAAGGCCAATTACCAGGCTGAGCGATCCCGGGCGAGCAGAACCCCCTAGCTGGGAAAGCGCGGGCCTATTTGGAAGCAGTCAGGGGCGGAGCTGTTGGGCCCGCCGGCAATGGGCCACGTGGTCTGAAGTAACTTCCTTTCCCACTCTTTGTTCTTTTATTTTCGGATTAACGCCCTGACAGCGCCTGCCTCAGCCGTGGAGGTGTAGGCTAGATGCTGCTACGGGGTTGGAGCCAGGAGAGTCCGGACGGTTGGGAGCGAGCCTCAACAGCCACGGTGCGCGAACCGGCCCCGGGACAGGAGGCTACCGGCGGGCTCCGCGCCGGCCTCGCGCCGACGCAGTGCACTCACGCCGCCCCCCCCCCCCCGAGCCAGGGGATTGTGGTTCCGGTTCCGTCGCCGAGACACGTGAAGGTCGGCGAATTGGTGCGGAGTCCGTTTTGGCAAGCGTGGTTGAACTGGGATGGATTCCTCTTCCTCGTCTTCCGCAGCGGGTTTGGGCACAGTGGACCCACAGTTGCAACATTTCATCGAGGTGGAGACTCAGAAGCAGCGCTTTCAGCAGCTGGTGCACCAGATGACTGAACTTTGTTGGGTGAGGATCCTAGGGCTGGGTTCTGGACACTACCCACTTTCCTTCTGTCCATGCCCCGAGGGACTTGCCACTACGTCGGGGATTTGGGAAGAAGGTGAACTCAGCAGCACTCCCCGGTTTTCTCAGGTTCCTTAGGCCAAGCCAAAGGGTGACTCCACTTCTCAGTGGCTGTCACTCTGAACCTCTGCTTTGTTGGACCAGAGGACTAGGGATGTCAGAGTTAAGCGGATATCCCACCCAGCACTTTCAGGCATCTGAGGTTGAAGCTGTTTAGTGCTGGGCAAGACTGATCAGATACCCCAGTACTGGGATTTATTTTGGGGACCCTGAATCCCAGAGAGTCCGTGAATCTGCTGGTCCTGGACTCGTTGGGATTTACTTAGATTATACAGTTGTTCTAACCTTTCCTGTGAAAAATGAGAGATTCTAGCCCACTAAGTATAAAAGTGGCATAATCACTTCCAATATACACGTTTATTTGCCCGCTTGTTGGGTTGTTGTGTAATACCGAACCGTTTAGGGTCTGAAGGTTGAGGAATTCATTCCATCCTGTCAAGGGACTTTGGCAAAGGGTAGAAGGCAATTGGAGCTTGAGATCAAAGTGTTCTTGTTGCCAAGGATAGCACACTGCCCTTCCTTGAGTACAAATTAACAATTTAGAGGCCAAGGGTAATATGTCTTGGAATTGGAATGTCTGAAGCTTGTACATACAACAGAATTATAAATGAAATTTATTTTAACCACTTTGAACCATTACAGTCATCGGTTTCCACTGTCCTTTCCCATCAACTTAGAGTATGGTTGGACTATGACCCTTACCAAGTGCTTTAATTTGGTCTGCCTTGAACCAGAGTGCTTTGAATTTTTTATTTTTTTATTTTTGAGTCAAGGTCTCACTATGTTGTTCAGGCTGGCCTTGAACTCACTATGTAGCCCAGGCTGGCCTCGAATTTGCAGCCTCCCCAGTGCTGGGATTACAAGCATCTGCCACCAGGCCCAGTGGTTAGAGTGCTTTGATTCTTCTTCTTTTTTAATCTTTGATGCATTACATTTGGGGCAGGAGGGTTGTGCTTAAAGACTACTTTAAGAATTTGTAAGCTATGCACTTTTTAGGAAATTTCATATACTTTTTCATTCCTTGTGAGAGGATTCAAGAATCTCAGGCTTAAGTAGATAAGATTACAAGATCTCAGTTCTTCAGGGTATCTTCCTGTAATGATTTATTCTTTAATTCTTTTGTTCTGCAATTAATTTAACGTCATTTAATCCAAGCAGCATTGTGGAGTTTCATCTAAGTTCAGCAAAATGTTACTTTATTTGATTTTTCTTGCTCTGTGTCTATCTCAGATCCACCATTTTCTGGCCCTATGACTTAGGGCAAAAGATCTCTGTGCTGCAGTTTCTCTCTTAGTAAGATGAGGATTAATAATAGCATCTATTCCATAGGGTTATTGTGAGAGTTTAAGCTTATAGAAAGTTGCTTCAATTAGGGTAAGCTACCAAATGTGAAATATTATTAACATACCAGATACTGTTTTTAGGTGATATTTCTTCTAAGAAACAATAAGTCATCTGTCCTGTCCAGTCATTGTCCCTCCTCACCCCAGTTCCCTTTTCAATTTTGTATCTTGTCCTGAGCAGGAAAAGTGCATGGACAAACCTGGGCCAAAGTTGGACAGTCGGGCTGAGGCCTGTTTCGTGAACTGCGTTGAGCGCTTCATCGATACAAGCCAGTTCATCTTGAATCGACTGGAACAGACCCAGAAATCCAAGCCAGTCTTCTCAGAAAGCCTTTCTGACTGATCTCAGCAATTACCTCTTTGGAAAAGGAAGGTAGTTCAAGAAATGAAGAGCTATTGATGGGATGGTTGAAGAAATGGCTATGGGTGTACTGACTCCCACCTTTTGTCACTTTGTGGACACCTTATCATCTGAAAATGAAAAAGACCAAATTTTTATGTGGGGTTTCAGGTTATATGTGTGTTTGGTTGTATTTTAATGCCAATCTTGTGAAAATGATTGATAGATGAATGGGAAATTATTAGATGTATATTACTGTATATGGGGCTATGCTTTTCTCAAGGTCCCCATAACTGCTTCCTGTAATTTTGGTAGTGGGACTGCTTTCTATTTTTTGATAGTGGCACCACACATGGATAAAATCTATTTGTATGAATTCATTTCAGATTTTTGGGGAGATCTTTGTGTCTGTCAAATAGGACAGCAGTAAGATAAGAAAAAATTGGCAGTAAATGGGGCATCTTATCTGGTGATTGACTGACAGTATTGAAAAAAAAATCTACGGAGTATTTGTACAGTGCATTTCAGTATTCTAGGTTATCTCCCTCCCCTATACCATAATTTTCATAATTTATCATATTAAAGTATGGGTTCAAGGTAGACCAGGCAACCCAAGAATCTAGAGGCCTTTAGTTATAAAAGTAGTCTAGCAAGTAGACATAATTCTCATTACTAGTTGGCCACAGGAAGAAGTTAACCTATCCTATATATCAGAGTACAAAAACTTCAAAGATGTGCGTAAAGAAATTACACAGATTTAGGCCAGTCAAAAGCTAACAGCAATTTTATGTACAGGTGTATGCCTGATTCCAATCATTATAGATTCAATGGGCTGCATTCTTTTGATCACTGAAATTAAAAATTATACAAGATTCAAATCTGATTGAGAGGCTTTCTATGTAGTTTGAGCTGGCCTTGAACTCACTGCATAGCTCAGGCTGGTCTTGAACTCACAGGGATCCTCCTGCCTTAGCTTCCTGAGTGCTAAGATTACAGATATGCACCACCATGCCTGGTTCCATTCTGGTTTTTATCTGCACCTTATAGAGATTTAATATAGGCTCATTCCAATACTGAGATTTAGTTTGTCTCTATTCTAGTGGTTCCTGACCTTCTTGAAAGGGGAATCTTGAGATAAGATAGGGGAGAAAGAAATTCTGTGTGAACAGTTAAATCCCTGAGTACAGTAGAACAACTTGCATTGACTGTATTCCCTTCCTCTTCAAATTCTACTAGACTGGAATATAGAACTAAAGTACTTAACTACTTGTTGGGGAGCCTCTAGTACAAATCCACGAGAATCATGCAAATACACATTTTTAGGATACTTTTTTTTTTTTTTTTTGGTACCGGGGATTGAACTCGGGTTCTTGCGCTTGCAAGGCAGGCGGTGGAACCACTGAGCTAAATCCCCAGCCCATTTTTAGGATCCTTAAGTCACTGTTTTACCTTTTTCCCATATAGGCAATACAAGAAAATTTTTACAAATCATGATGAAAACACAATTCAACCAACATTTAAGTGGTAACTCCACGCCACTGTTTCTAGTGACAGGGACTGAGCAGTATATAAAAATAGCTGTAGACCTTGAAGAGCTTATGTTGGAGCTAGGAGAGATAGGTAATACATGCATAAATATGTCAATATAGTAAGTGCCACGGGCAAAAAGAGTAAGTGTGTTATTTTATAGAAGATTATTAGAGAAGACTTCCTTGGGAAGGTGGCATTTTAGCAGAGACTTGAAAGAACTAAGTGACCAAGCCTTGTGGCACTACAGAAGAATGTTCTAGACAAAGGTAATAGCAAGTCCAAAGGCCCCCCAAGGTAGGAGCTGTTACCGTATGAGGTCATTTAAAAGAACAGTCTCAAAAGGTTAGTAGAACTGGAGTGCAGGGTGTGAAGAGAAAGGTAAAAAGGTTGGAGAAAAATGCATGACATGGATTGGTGCTGAATAGTGGTGTGCACTGATCATGTAGGGCCTTGCGGGCCATTGTAAGGACATCTGGCTTGTACAAAACAAGATGGGGAGCCATTTGAGGGATTTCAGCAGATGAGTTGTGTAATACACTTTAAGTTTTAGGAGAGTCTGGCTGCTGTTTATAGAACATGCACATGGCGAAGTAGTAGTAGTAAGAATGATGGAATTTTGAAGACTAGGAGAAATCAGGCATTTAGGGTAAGTATCTGGTACAAACTTTGTATCTATATCCTCTTGCTGATATTTTTCCCTGAAAAATTTATTTAATGTGTTTATGTAAAACTCCAAGTTGTAAAACAAAAGGCTTGGGTTAGCAGACCCTTTTCCTGAAATGAAATCTTAACTTAGAAGCCTAATATATAGAATAGAAACACCAAGCTGTTCTGGTGGGGGTGTGTATCTGTCTAGAAACCTGCCTGCTGTTCTCCTTATCTCCTGGTGCCCATAGTGGTGCTGGACACTGCCATCAAACCTGTAGGGATTTACCAAGCATGCTATGAAACTGGAACCAATCTAAAGTTCTTGCCCATGAATCCAAACAAATCTCTATAGACAGTTGGAATTCTAAAATGTAATTCAGTAAACACTGTGTAAAAATAGCATTTACATGAAACAGAGGAAAGCAACTGACTCCTTTAAAAAAATTTTTCTCTATATTATTACTATAATTAAAATTTTTTTAGCCTAGGGTGATTTGATTTCAAAGGTTATATAACAGCACAGCACTTCATATACTTCAGTACCCCTCCCACATCGGTGGTGTTAGGGATTGGACCCAGGGCCTCATACATGCTAGGCAAGTACTCTGCTAACTACATCCCCAGCTCAGCCTTATTTTTGTTGGCACCTTCTAGACTCAAGGTTGATAGAGAAAGGTCTAGTATCTGCATCTTCATTCTATGTAGGAGTAAAAGTATTTAGATTCACTGATGTCAAGTATTACGCTTTTTGTACGATTTGAGTGTATCTCCCAAGGGTTCATTTAGAATAGACATATTAGAACTCATGGCATTTGAGTTCAAAATAGGTTATTTATACCAAAACCAGAATTTATTAAATTTTACGTTCATGGCTTTAATGGAAGCAAACTTATCAAAAATATTTTCATTAAAATCAGAAGCTTAGGGCTGGGGAATTAGCTCAGTGGTTCCACCACCTGCTGCGCAAGTGCAAGGACCCGAGTTCGATCCCCAGTACCAAAAAAAAAAAAATCAGAAGTTTAGGTCTAATTTGCCTGGATGAAGAAGCTCGGCTGGCTGAAGAATGTGTAGAACTTGAGGGAAGTTCTAGTAATCTTGTGCAATTTAAAAGCAAGTAAACATTGAAGAGTCTCTAGAGATGAGAATCACTAGGTAGAAAGGCCGGGGATTTAGCTCAGTGGTTTCACCGCCTGCTGCGCAAGTGCAAGGACCCAAGTTCGATCCCCGGTACCAAAAAAAAAAAGTGTGAGGAGAATCACTAGGTAGATAGGGGCTGTATAGTCATTTCATGCCAAGGAGTGTGAGTGTGTGTGTGTGTGTGTGTGTGTGTGTGTGTATGTGTATGTGTGTGTGTGTTGCTGGAGATGGAACCCAAGGCCTAACAGACACATGCTAAGCAAGCACTCTAAATGAGCTACATCCCCAGCCTTGGATTTTATTTTGAATGTGATATGAAACCTCTTAATATATTTTAAGCATGTGTTTTAGGAAGATTATAATCACATGAACACTAAAAGAGGATAAGACTGGAATTCAAGACCTGGTACATTTTAAGATAGAAATGTAATTCCAAGGCAAGCATGGTGGCATACCCTTGTAATTCCAGGACTCAGGAGGCTGAGGCAGGAGGATAGCTGTGAGTTTGTGGCCAGCGTGGGCTACATAGTGAGTTCAAGCCCAGCCTGAGCTATGATTCAAAGATAGATAGGCTAGGTTTTGATGATTAAATATGAGGAGTAAGAGGAAACAAATTAGGCAGATGAATCACTCAAGTTTCACCATATACAGCCTGTTCTTTATATCATATTACATGTTTATTCCTAAAATATGTGAAAAATATTAACAGCCACACTTGGTATCCATTATCAATAAAGACATTATCAATGAAATACATAATTTCAGGAAGAAATGACTAAGAGGAACAAAGAGGGATATTTAATATTAAGTCATATTTCTTAGAAAATATAACAATTTTTATCTAACATAGCATCAAAATATGCCATGCAAAGTATGATAAAAGTCATCCCCTGGTATCTGTGGGGGATTGGTTCCAGGACCTTTGTAGATACCAAAACTTGAGGATGATCATGTCCCATATATGAAATGGTATTCCTCTAAATCATCTCTAGATTACCTATAATATTTAATACAATGTAAATGTTATATAAATAATTGTATTGTGTAGGGAATAATAAAAAAGTCAATATGGGTTTATTACAAATTTGTTTTCAAATATTTTTGATTGGTAGTTGGTTGAATTCACATGTGGAATCCACAAGTACGGAGAACCAACTGTACTCTCTCTAAGAAACATGCTAAGAAGCTTTTGTCTGTATCAGAGTTACCAAAAAGTTGAGAACCATTAATCTGATCAATTTTGTTGTAGTCATTCATAATATATGTTTATATGTGAGATGAATCCTCTATTTCAAGAAAGTCTTTTTCAAGAAACTGGCAAGCAATCTGTTATTATGGCAACTGTGCCAAGATTCATATTTTTAAAAAGTAAGGTATCAAATCTCAGGTTACAGTTTTTCTTTTAGGCAAGCAAAAAATTCTATAAACATGAAATATTGCAGAAAAAAATCCGTTTACATTCTTTGATGAGAGAAAGGGGATGGCTTTCTAAGTAAAGAATTAACAACTAAATCAATGCTGCCTGTCATTCCATTTTCCTTCTTAAATAACCAAAAGCCCTTTAAAAATGTGCAGCTCAGGGCTGAGGATTTAGCTCAGTGATTCTGCTGCTTGCCTCGCAAGTGCGAGGTCCCAAGTTCGATCCCCCGTACCAAAAAAAAAAATGTACAGCTCAGCTTAAAAGGAAAAAAAGGAGCTAGGCATTGTGGTACATGCCTATAACCCCAGTACTCTGGGAGGCTGAGGCAGGAGGATCACAGGTTTGAGCCCAGCCTGGGTAACTTAGTGACTTAGCAAGACACTGTCTCAGAATAAAAACTATAAATGGGCTGGGAATGTAGCTCAGTGCAAAGGCTCTGGGTTCAATCCCAAGTACTACCAAATAAATAAGTAAAAACTTTAAAAAGGATATCACATGGGGTCAAAACACAAGTAGAAATCCGAGAACAAAATCATTTGTTTGTTGGGAGTTAAAATTTCAAGTGCTCTACTAGTAGGGCGGGGACAGCTTGGTTACCTCACTACGAAGGGTACTCAGGGTCTGTTCCTTCTGTCTTTCCTTTCTTCCTTCAGTACTAGGGATTGAACCCAAGGTCTTTGCCTGAGCTATACTGCTGGCCCATTTTTAATTTTTGAGATCGGGTCTTCTAAGTTGCCTGGCTTGGGCTCGAACTTGCAATCCTCTTGCCTCAGTTTCCCAAAGTGATGGGATTATAGGAGTGCATCACCACACCTGACAGGTGCTCAGGTTTTGATGGCCTTGTGGAGGGAAAAGACAGTGGCTTAGTCCTAATTAAGGCAGACAGTTGGATCCAAGACACTTGTAGAAGACACTTTTACTTCAGTAAAAGTGAACTAAACAAAAATTCATTTATGGGCCAGGGATTTAGCTCAGTGGCACTGTGCCTGCATTGCAAGCACAAGGTCCTGAGTTCTATCCCAGACACCATAAAAAAATTCATTTATAGTAGACCCTTGACTTACGAACTCAATTCATTCGGAGGGCTGGTTGTAATTCAGGTTGGTCAACTGAAGGCTCAGGCTCCTCTACACAGCCTTAAAAGTCTCTCCTGTATACAGGCAGATCTCAGTGTCCTTAGACATTGACCCGGGATTTCTCAAACCAAAATAGGAGAGGATCTTGTAATGTTCCTTCGAGAAATCTTTAAGGGTTAAATCTGTATCTGAGAACATCTGGAAGCACAAGTGGCTGGCATTCAGGTCACAACTCAAGACTTTGTTCGTAAGCCGAAACAAATTCCAGTCGTAACCCAAGTCGTTCACGTGCCAGGCTGGTCGTAACTCGAGGGCCCACTGTACTAGCACAGAGACAGTTTGGAATCTAAGGAAGAGAAAAGGCCTTCCCATGAGGATTTGTAACCTCCAAGCTGATTTCTCATAATATTCAAATGTATACCTCCTGCAGGGTCCAGGAACCACCCCCCTCAGCTGTATCAGTTGAACTACCAGTAGAAGCAGTATTAAGCAGGTCTAGAGGGACACGCCCTTCATGGGTCCCTACAGAAAGTCACACTGAACACAAAATAAAAAAATTACAAAATACATGTGGAGCTGGGGACTTAATTCAGTGGCTCTGTGCCTGCCTTGCAAGCACAAGGTCCTGAGTTGGATCCCCATTACCGGAAAAAACAAAACAAAACAAAAACATGAGGAAACACCTATCATGGACAAATACAAAACAGCAGGATTAGACTCCAAGATTGTCAGATAATAACATCACCTAATACACACTATAAAACAACTGTTTAAAATGACATAACTGACAACATAAGGCACTAGTTTTTAGAAGATCAGGTAGTTTTGAAAAAGAACTCTAGAAATGAAAAAAATGTTTTAAAATAACTCACCAGGCGTGGTAGCTCACGCCTGTAATCCCAGCACTTGGAAGGCTGAGGCAGGAGGATGGCTATAAATTCGAGGTCAGCCTGGGCTACATAGTGAGTGCAAGACCAGTCTGAACTACATAGTGAGACTGTGTCTCAAAACACAATGACAGAAAACTGAATGGAAATATTAAGCCATGTATTGGGCACAGCTAATGAGAAAAGAAGTAAACTGGAGTAGAGATCTACAGAATATAGCACAGAGAGATAAAGAAATAAAAAATATGAAAAAGAGGTAGAGATAGGACAAATAAAAAAAAAGTCATTCAAACAAAGTAATGGCTGAGAATAATGGTGATTTTAAAATGCAGATCTTTAGATTCAAGAAGTATGAGTCCTGAGCAGGATAAATACAACTCAATACAACTAAATTCATATTTGGATAATTTGGTGAATCTTTAGACCATCAAAACAAATGATCATGGGGGCCGGGATTTAGCTCAGTGGTGCCACCGGCTGCCTTGAAAGCACAAGGTCCTGAATTCCTTCCCCGGTACCAAAAAACAACAACAAAAAAAACCCCACAAATGATCATGATATAATACTTAAACATTTCCTGTGTGCTAGTTCTGTTAAAACATTGCTGAAAAATAATAATTTTAATATATTGGCATTTCTCTTCAGTCTTATCCATTTGTGTTTATGGACAGTACAAAAAATTTCAAAGCAAATTCAGAGTAACACCATAAATGTAATTTTCTGCTGTTTTTTACTCAACATGTTACCATAAGCATTTTCCCATGTTATTAAGCAACAGCAGCAGCAGCATAAATAACAGCAAACATTTTAGTGTTTTGGTTATGAACCTGGATTTTGAAATTAGTCTTTTTGGGTTTGAGTCCTAGCTCACCTCTTAATAGCTGTGTGGCACTGAGCGAGTGACTTGTACTCTCTCTGATTCCATTTGGTGAGTAGTAAAAACCTACATTCTAGAGTTGTTTTAAGTTACTTTTTAACTAAGCTATCTCCCAGGCCATGTGCTAAACACACAAATCTCATTTAATTCTCATAAAACCTCAGTGGGCTAGAAAATGTTCTTGTCCTTATTTTACAGATGAGAAAAGTGGGGCTTAGGTGATTAGATGATCTGCCCAAAATCACATAATCAGTGATGTTCCTTTGACTTGAATTCAGATTTTTCTCCAAAACCTTTGATCTTGATTATTATGCTATACTATTCTTGTTTCATTTTAATGGCTTATAGTATGTATAAACCATAAACTTCAGCATAATATTCCTCAAATGTTGCATGTTCAGATCTTTTCCATTTATTTCCTATGACAAATAACTTAGTGAAGCACATCTTTGACCATAAAACATTGTGTGCACTTCAGATAAAGTCTTTTTGGTAATTATTCTGAATTGGGCTAAGTCAAAAAGTATGACATTTTAAGGTTCTTAATATATGTTGACAAACTGCTTTCCAGAAAGGTTGAAACCACTTGTGTACCCACTGCCAGTGTATGAGTAGGGCTGACATTTTGTTCAAAGGTTGACCATCTATTTATATCTCTTAATCGTCTTTAAGAGAAGTTCTTAGTTTTCTAATTTGTATGTTATACAGTCATACTATATATTACATCATATGCTGTATTATACATAACAATACATATGTTATATATGCATATGTATTATATACAGTATAATATATAATGTTAATGTTTTTGTATATATGGTATGGCTACTAACAAGTT
>NW_004624902.1:1234650-1258134 GCF_000247695.1 Heterocephalus glaber
AAAGAACCAAGAGACTCATGTAATGGTACAAGATCCCAATGATGAATGTAACTGTATTTTATACCGAAAATGTACCAATAAACTTAATGGGGGAAAAATGCACTAATGTACAGAGATATCAAGAAATTGTTCAGAATGATATTCGCCTAACTGCTTCAATCTATCTCTAGGAATGAGCTGCTCATTAATGAGATTTTTCTTTTTGCTTAAGGGTATTTTTTGACTTGTACTATTATAAAATGTTTCTAACCAGAGGAAATTAAGAATTGCTCTATGTATGAGTTGATGGATATGTTAACTATATTATAGTAATCATTTCACAACATACATATGTAATGTATATAAAATTTCAAAATATTATAAACCTTAAATGTATATTATTTTATTTGTCAATTTTACTCGATAAAAAAGAAAAATATACTGTTAGTAATTGTATGCCAGCGAATTGGACAACCTAGATGAAGTGGACAAATTCCTAGAAATACACAATCTACCCAAAGTGAATCACGGAGAAATAGAAATTTCAACAGCTCTTCTTTGTTTACCGCTATCCTTTTGCCACTTTGGGTGTTGCTTGTGTCCTTATTCAGTGAGGATTTAGCATCTCTTTTGTGAAGTGGCACCTGAGGAGACTGGTGCTCACCATGGTCAAGAAAAAAGCCAAGGAGAAAGTCAAGACCAGAAACAATGATCATATTAATTTGAAGGTGATGAGACAGGATAGTTTTGTGGTGCTGTGTAAGATTAAGAAGCATACATCACTTAGTAAAATAAGGAAAACCTATGTGAATGGCAGGGTTTATCAGTGAGCCAGACCAGATTCTGGTCTGGTGATCAATGAAACAGATATACCTGCATAGTTGAAATGGAGGATGAAGATATAATTGATATGTTTCAGTAGCAGGCAGGTGGTGGCTATTAAAACGTGAACCTGCTACTTAACTTCAGAACTCTATTCCTACAAACTAAATAAATATTACATTCTCAATCAGAAAATCACAATTTGGTTCTACCACATCCTGACTACCACAGTGTAGTATTCTCTATTATTTCATTTTCTCTTTCTGTAGTTCTTTATTGTGCACAAATCAACTACTGTAACGAGCACAAACATGCTGATTTTTTTTTAACTAAATGGCAAACGGATTTTTTTTTTTTTTTGGTACCGGGGATCGAACTCGGGACCTTGCAGTTGCGAGGCAGGCAGAGAAACCACTGAGCTAAATCCTGAGCCCAAACAGAAAGTTCGACATCAAATGGAGATGGGATGGGGACTGTTGCTGGTTCTTTGAAATTATCTTCTTCCTCCATTAGTGGCATTTTCTTTCCACTTGTTTTAGTAAGTTACTTTGTTTTACTGTTTTTTGTTGTTGTTGTTTTTTGTTTTTGTTTGGTTTGGTTTTTTGGCAGTGTCAGGGATTGAACTCAGGACCTTTTGCTTATGAGGCACAGCACCACTGAGCTAAATCCCAGCCCTGTTTCACTGTTTTAACAAAAACCAGCAAAATAAAAATCCTTGCCTTCCCTCTCTGATTGGAAAATTTTAATGTTTTTCATATATCATTGTAAAGCCAAGGACAATTTTTTTGGGTACATAGTTGTTACATATAAGACAATTTGTCTTTAGGTAGTGGTAAATTACTCTAAAAAATTAATCCCAGTTTCCCCTTCAAGTCAAGCATCTTGTTTAAGTAAACTTTCTGTTTAAAAACAAACTTTTTTTTTTTTTGGTACTGGGGGATCAAACTAGGGACATTGCGCTTTCGAGGCAGGCAGCAGCACCACTGAGCTAAATCCCTGACCCTGAAAACAAACTCTTAACAAACTAATAATTAGTAAGGAGAGTAAGTAAGTAATCACAAATCTCCCAACAAAGAAAATCTCTAGACTAGAAGTGCTCACTGATGAGTTCTACCAAACACTTAAAGAAGAATAAACACCAGTCCTTTTTTTTCATAGTGTATATTAATTACACAGAATAGTGAGTAAGGCTAGTACTTCTTGAAGTCTTCTAAAATACATATGGAGGGAATAGTTCTTAATTTATTCTATGAGGCTTGCATTACCCTAAAACCAAAGTCAGATGAAGAGACTACAAGAAAACAAGAGACCAAAATTCGTTGTGAATATTGATGCAAATATCCTTAACAATATACCAGCAAGTCAAATTCAGCAAATTATTAAAAGAATTGTATACCATAGGCGAGTGGGATTTATTCCCAGAATGCAAGAAGGTTCCAATATATGAAAATTAATGTAATACAGTTGTTAATAAAGGAAAAAACATGATCAATCTCAATTGACACAAAAAAATAGAAAAATTCAAAGCTTTCATGATTTTTTGGAGACAGAGTCTCTATGTAGTTCAGGCTGGCGTTGAGCTCAGTATGTAGTCCAGGCTGGCACTGAACTTGCAGTGATCTTCCTGCCTCAGCCTCCCAAGTACTGGGATTACAGACATGTGCTCTCATGCCCAGACACACTGTCATGATTTTTTGAAAAAATTCAGTATACTAGGAATAGAAGGAAACCAACATGGCAATGACCATATGTGAAAAACCCATGGCACACATCATACTCAATGGTGAAAGACTGAAACCCCCCTCCCCACATCAACAACAAGACAAGCATGCCCACTTTCACTACTCCTATTAAACATAGGAAGTTCTGGCCAGAGCAGTTAGGGAAGTAAAAGACATCCAGATTGGAAAAGTATAAGTAAAATTATCTCTGTTCACAGATGACATGATGTTATATTACAGAAACCTTAAAGATCACACACACACACACACACACACACACACACACACACACACACACAGAGTTTGAATTTAATGAACTCAGAAATGTTGTAAGATAAAAATATCAACTCACAAAAATCAGTTGCATTTCTCTATACTAATAATAAACTAAGAAAACAATCCAATTTACACTAACATCAAGAATAATAAAATATGAATAAATTTAATCAAGGCAAATGACTACAAAATATGAATAAGATAAAAACATGAGTAATGGAAAGATATCTTGTGTTCATGGGTTGAAAGACTTAATATAAGTAGAAATACTGCCCCAAATGACCTACTTATTCACTGCAATCCTTATCAAACTCTCGATATCATTTTCTACAGAAATAGAAAATCACAACCTAAAATTCATGTGAAATCTCAAGTCAAAACAACCTTTAAAAAGAATGCAATGGTCATGCTTTCTATAGAAAGAAAATGATTTGAATTGTTGATAAAGAAAATCATCTTTCTCAAAAACTGAGTTCATCCTTTTCCAAGGTGAATTACTTTCAGATTACCTTTGACTTTATGTGTTGTAGATGTTAAAACTTTAATAAAGTTCATAAAATTAAAAAGAATGTAATTGGAGGAGTCATACATCTTGATTTCAAAATTTGAGACACATTCATACAACTCAATAGCAAGAAAGTAAATAATTCAGCCAAGTGTGGTGGTGCACACCTGTAATCCCAGCACTTAGGAGGCTCAGGCAGGAGGATCCTAAATTCGAGGTTAGCTTGGATTATATAGTAAATTCAAGTTCAGTCCTTATACATAGCAAGACACTGCCTCAAAAAAACAAAACACATCTAATAAGAAATGGCCAAAGGACCTAATGGATACATCACAAAAGAAAACAAAATAGCCAACATATATATGAAAAAAAATGTTCTGCATCTCTGATCAGGAAAATTCAAATGAAAACCACAGTGAAATATCACCTCACACTTTTTAGAATAGCTATTAGAAAAAAGATAGAATGTAACAAGTGTGGTGGGGGTATAGAGAAAAGGAAACCCTTGTGCACTGTTGATGGGAATGTAAATTAATACAGACATTATGGAAAACAGTATGGAGGGTCCTCAGAAAACAAAAAATAGAATTACCATATGATCCATTAATCTTATTTCTGTGTTTATAGTCAAAGAAATTGAAATCAGTATCCTGTAGAGATATGCACACTCCCATGTTTATTGTAGCATTATTCACAATAGTGAAAGTATAGAGTCACCTAAGTTTCCATCCATAGATGATTTTTTTTTCAGTACCGGGCATGGAACTCAGGAGGATCTTGGGCTTGCCAGGCAGGCGTGGGGCCACTGAACTACATCCCTGCCCCCCCCCTTTTGAGTACTGGGGATCGAACTCAGGACCTTGCCCTTAGGAGACAGGCACGGTGCCACTGAGCTAAATCCCTGGCTATCCATACATGAAAAAATAAAGAAAATGTATTTATGCACAGTAGAGTATCAACTTCCAAGCAGAAGGAAATCTTGTCATTTGCAACATGAAATAAACCTGGAAAACATGCTAAGTGAAATAAGCCAGGCACAGAAAGGCAAATACCACATGATTTCGTGTAATAAGATATCTTAAAAAGTTGAATTCATAGAATTGGAGAGTAGACTAATGGTTACCAGAGGCTGGGGGAAGAGGGTGGATGGGGAAAAGGGGGATGTTAGTCAAAAGCTACAGTTTCAGTCAGATAGGACGACTAAGCTCTACTGACCCATTGCCTAGAAAAGTGGTTATAATGAATACTTCAAACTTGCCAAGAGTATATTTTAAATGTTTTCACCACAAGGAAATCAGAATGTGAGGTTATGAACTTTTGTTACTCTGACAGTCATTCCACATTGTATACATTTATTAAAACATTTCATCATATCCCATAAATATATAGTTATTTGTCAATTAAAATAAAATATAATTGAGATTGCAAAACTTACTACAAGGCTGTGGTAATCAAAACAATGTGGAAAAGACATATAGACCAATACAACAGAGAGCTCAGAAATAAAACGTTGCATATATGGTCAATTGATTTTCCACAAGGGTATTGAGACCATTCAATGGTGAAAGAACCAACTCTTTTTTATTTGTTTGTTGAGACATGGTCTGGCTATGTAGTTCAGACTGGCCTGATCTCACCATGTGTCCTAGGCTGGCTACAAACTGGCAACGATCCTCTTGCTTCAGGCCTCCCAAGTGCGGGAAATTAGCCAGTGCACCACCACACCAGGCTTCCATGTCTTTAAAGAAGATACTTTTAATGTCATTTTATGAAAGTTCTGGAAACTTTCAGATCACATGACTAAACTGGAAGGAAGCCATTTTACAACACCGGACCCCAACGTAGTGGATCATGGGGAACCCTGAGGGAGAGATCGACAGTTTCTCAGAAAATGATTCAAGAGTTTCAACATCAGGAGACAGGAGCTGCCAACCTCGCCGAATATTCGTTGACCATGGTGCTGAAATTGCATGCGACAGAACAGCAGATATTCCAGGTGATGAAAGCGCAGAAATTCCTGTTAACCTATGTGCTCAAACTGATGCTCACAGAACTGCACTTGCTAACAAAGCTATTTCGGAAAACTCACTGGAATGTAAAGTTAAGTGGCTTTTAAAGTTTTTTTCCCCACAAAGTAAAGATTTGCTTTGGGAAAAGTGAACTGCTAAATGTTTGTTGGAAACTTTTACCAACCCCCGTAGGAGAAATGAGTGGTAACTTGTGACAGTCATTTCTAATTGTTTTGCTTATAAACAAATGCACACATACACATATAAATACCAAACGAAAAGTAAATATAAGAAAAAAGACATCCAAAAGCTGTAAAACAGTGACTCTGCTGAGGAGAGGGGAGGGGCTTATCGTGTTAGTTTGCCGTGGATTCTTGTGATTTAGTGGGTTTGCGGGGCCGTGTATTTGTCAACAAGCGAGGTCGCCAGTTAAGTAGCAAACCGTTCAACGTAACAGATTTTAGGAGTTACTAATAAACGTATCTCCACTGTGTACTTGAAAAATCGTCTGGTGGCCCGAAGGTCTCCTCTGTGTAAAAATAACTCGTTTTGAAAGTAACTCCTGCGCCCTTGGAGCGTTCATGCTGTGCTCCGTGAGCCAAACTGGCCGCTGCCTGAGGCCTCTCTCCCGCTGGGCGGCGGCGGAGGCGTGGCGAGGCGTGGCGGGGCGGGGCGGGCGCTCGCCGTTCCTACCTGTCGCTCCGCGGTTCGCATCGCTCGCCGCTCGCCTCAACGGCTGGAGCAGGAGCCCACTCGCTGCCCGCCGGAACTCTCCAGCCAGAGACGCAGGACCCGCAGTCTTTCTGGCGCGATTTGGTTCGGGACCGGGTAAGTCGGGCGATCGGCAGGGATCTGTGGGGTAGTGCGCCTCGCTGCCCTTCGCAACCTGCCTGCACTGAGAGGTGCGAAGGCTGGGGCTGTTTGGCCCCGCGGGAGATTTTCTAGGGAAATGGGATAAAGCTTTAGCAGCGGAACTTTTCCCTTGGAAGTTTAGTGACCCAGAGATAAGGACTGAGCAGGAGTGGTTACTGCCTCCAAACTGCAGCCCGCGGCTATGAACTTGAAACAAATAACTAACCTTGGTTTATGCTGACTAGGCTACCTGGAGTTTGCTGCTAGTTAATTCCAATTGTAATTCTGCTGAAGTGTGATGGAGTTAAGGTTGAACACTGGAGAGCGGTTCTGTTAATTTAATTAGGCATCTAAGATATGCTTGCTGGGAAAACGTGTATGGTTTTCTTATAGTAAATACCGGACAGTCCTTTGGGTACATGTAGGTAACAAAATTGAAAAATAACTAAAACTCATTTTAACCAGGGTTTCCACCTTCTCTCTCACTGGACCTTTTATACGCGTGATTTACAAGGAACTTCTTTGAAATAGTTTCAGTTCTTTAAGTTCTTTCTTCTAGAAAAGAGGAGTTGCCAGAAAGGCAACGAAATGAACAAAATGCCCCAGTCTTAGTTCTGCTGAGAAGTCTAAAAGTTACTATTTATCTGATAAAATTTTGCTTAGCACCTCCTTCTTCAGATAATCCGTGCTTCTCCCAACTTGAAGTGTTTCCTACTTTCTCTGCTTAGGCAATGTGCCCAGCCCCAAGATTCTTTATTTCATTTACTTTAAGTTTTTATTATATTTACTTTTCATTTTTATATTTATATATGTATGTGTGCATATATTTATTTATAAGCAAAAAGAAAAGAAATGACTATCACAAATAATGCATCCACCACCCACATCTTGGGTGTCTTCCACTGCTGACTTCTTTGTGCTTTCTATACCTTTCTGATACTTTCTAAAGCTATACTGAAAGATTTATTTCATAACAAGTGAATAATTTCACCTTGATAGGGTCCCAGACCCACTTCTATGTGGTAAAAGAAGGAACCAGTGCTTTTAGTTGAGATTCAGGTTCAAAACTCAGATCCCAGTTAATGGTTTACAGAATATTAAGGACTGTGCATTAAGTGAAATTTTCACTTTAACTTAAGGTACAAGACCTTATAACTTGGTGTATATCATAATGTTTTTAGGACATAGGAAACCTTTGTCAAGTTTCATATATGTACATTGTTTTCTTCAATTTTTGACAAAAAATCTACCTCAGAAGTGTGAGCTCAATACCTAAAATGCAAGTCACCACAGATACATCCTAAATGAATGGAAAATACGATTATAAATAAAGATTAACTTGGGATTTTACAATTCCATTTCAGGGCTTGAAATCAGTATGTCAAAAAGATAACTGCACTCACATGTTCACTGCAGCATTATTTGCAATAGCCAATTTACAGATCCAGCCTAAGTGTCCTTCAGTTGATAAATGGATAAGAAAACTTGGTATATATACATAGTAGAATACTGTTCAGTCTTTTAAAAAACACAGTTTTGTCATTTGTAACATGGATGAATCTGGAGGACATTATGCTAAGTTAAATAAGCCAGGCACAAAAAGACAAAAACCACATGTTCTCATTTTTATATGTGGAATATAAAATAATCAGACTCATAGAAGCAAAGAGTAGAGTGGTAGTCACTAGAGACTGGTGAGTGTGGGGAATGGGGAGATATTGCTCAAAAGGTAGAAAGTTGCATTTAGGAGTAATAAATTACGAGTAGTTAAGGTGATATATTAGCTTGATGCATCATCTCACACTGTACACATGTATCATATCACTATATCATTATATTGTCAAAAAACCCTACTAACTTGGATGAGGATGATTCATTCTTTTTATGGTACCTGGGATCGAACTCAGGACCTTGTGCCTGCAAGGCAGGAACAATGACACTGAGCTAAATCCCCAGCCTGATTCATTTTTATAAAGGCGTATTTTTTCAAAATAAAAGGATCTATCTGAGAGTCGTTTTAAATAGCTTATTAGGGGCACTTCAAATAATTAGTTGAGGATTAAATTAAATAATAGAACTAAAGCACTCAGTGTAGTGTGAGGTACATAGAACAAATGCCAAAAATGTTAGTAATAAATAAATCAAATCAAATATTTAGTATTTCTACTTCAGAAATGCAATTATTCCATGAAGTTAGGTGCAATCACACACATAATCTAGCTTTAAGAATCTGGACTCCTAATTTTTCTACAAGGTATCTCAGAGCTGTTGATGCTAGCTCTAACCTATGACTCACTCACTCCATCATTTAAAAATGTTATAATAAAATATTTTAAAAGGAACTTTTATTACTTTATATATCAACTATTATATATATTTATTGTATGCGGCTCAGGACAATTCCTTTTCACTCAAAAAAATGAGGGAAAAATGGCAGGCTGCAGGTTGAATGTGTCTGTTAGAGTCATTATAAGCTGCCTTCTTTCCCATGGACTTCTAAATTCCCATCAGTTCCTTAAGGTGAATGAAATATTGAAAATTAAACTTTTATGTCAAGTCATCATAGAACATTTCTGCAAGTGGTTTCTGGTTGACTTCTGCCTTTGGTTTGTACTCTTCTCTGACGAAGTCATTTAGTTTGCTTAGGTTGCCACCACTGTGAGTTGAATTTTACGTCTTTAAATGAGAATCTAAGAATATCATTAGAATAAATCATGTTTTATATCAGCTCTTAGTTCATTTGTTCATCAAATTATATCATGTATTTTGTACTGACTTTGGAAAATCTGTACATATTAGAAAGGATATAAAGTGACTTTTAGAAAAAATCAAGATATGTAGAGTAAGGTATTGCTAAACTGTACACACTTCATTCCAGTGAGGATTATGGAGATTTTATACAGTAATTTAACCAGTACTACTAAAAGTGGTCAGCAGAGGGAGCAAGAGGAGTTTTTAGTAACTTGGTTTTCTTTTTGTTTTCGTGAACTCAAAAACAAGACATGAGTAAAAGCCAGGATGAACTTCCTCCTGAACTTGAAAGCCAGTTTATACTGCGTCTGCCTCCGGTAAGAAATTTTTGTGTATCAGAGCAAATATCTGAAATTCAAAAGTATACTTTTGCTTTGATTCTGTAACATTTCTTTTTCAAGCTATAAAACTTCAGAACATTTGTTTCTCAGCAATCATGTTCTATTAAGCAGCCCTATTCTACTATGTACCCTTTTAGCACAATTTCTTTCCTCCTGTGCATACCACTTATCATGTGGGTTGATTTTCTGGCCAAACAGCTGTGACAGTGTTGGGTCCAGTCACTTATGGACACAGCTTGTTCCCTGGATAGCCAAGACTCTTCTAAAATTCTTTCTGTTCTTAAAAGGGACAGTAAAAATGACCATCATGGTATCGCATATAAATTCATCACCATGCAAGGTTATTAAAGCTCATCTTTTTTTACTTTTTAATTTTTTTTTATTTTTTAATTAAAGCTCATCTTAACATTATGTTTGGATCTCTTCCCCAACTAATAACTGTATTCAAGCATTATTTAGGAAGATATGCTATGGATGGGGTTCAGAAAGGTATTTGTCTGATTAAGGTTAATTAATATATCCAGTAAACTGTAGCTAAGGTTTTCCTTAGCACCTGTAGCTGAACAGAATCAGTGAGAGGCAGAAGTGTAGAACTGGGAAATGGCACTAACTATAGCTACTAAAAAAAAGATGAAATTAGAGTTGGCTTCATCCTAACTTGATGTATTCAATGCAGTCTCTTATGGTACAGGCATTGTTGGTAATATTTGGGAGATACAAGGTTTTATTTAAGGGAGGACTCTTGTATATCTATTAACTGCTAAATAGACAATCTTGATTTTTTAATTTACCTCCTGTTTAGGAACATGCTTCTACTGTCAGGAACATAATACATTCTGGAAGTGTCAACATGAACGATAAAATTAAAATTGACTTATCTTGTAAGTAGTTAATATCCATTTGTCATATATTAAGCAATCATTTATTAAAGGATTGCCATATGCTAAGCACTATACTAGGTACTAAAGATATGAAAAAGAATAGAATATAGCCTCTATCTTAATGGACTCACAGTTTAGAGAGCCTTAAGTCACTTACACCTTTTTTTAAGGGGAAAGGAAGTAGGAATTATGCAACTTGTGGTAATTATCACAGTGCACATAAAGAAAAGCTTGGATATCAACTGTGAGATTTTCATACACCTGGTAATCTCCTACATACAAGCTCTGTGATTTCTGAATGTCAAAAGGTATGACAAGTATGCCATTCATTGTTTACAAAAAGACACACCTATTTTTTAAATAATATTTTTATATTTGCAAATTGTATATTTGAAGGGATAGGCATGACCTTATGTTTATTGAAACCCTGTTTCTGATAGCCCAGATATGGAATCAGCCAAAGTATTCAACAGTGGATAAATGGATAAAGAAAATGTGGTATATATACACAATGGAATATTGAGTCTTAAAAGAGAATGAAAGTCTGCCATTTGGGACCACATGGATGAGTCTAGAGAACATTATTGTAAGGAAATAAGTCAGGCATAGAAGGATGAATAAAATATAATCTCACATATAGAATCTAAAAAAATTGAACTCATAGTAGAGAATAGAGTAATGGCTGCCAGAGACTGGAGAGAGTTTGGAGGACAAGGAAATGAGGAGTTGCTGGTCCAAGGATACAATGTTTTGGGTAGACAGGAAGGATACGTTTTGATATATTTTGTAAGCAGGGTGACTTGTCAATAATAATGTATTGTATATTTCAAAACAATTAAGAAAGTAAATTTTAAGTGTATTACTCCAAAAAATGTTACAAGAACGTTAATTAACTTTATTTAATCATTCTACATTGTATACCTGTATCGAAACATCATATCATACTCCTTAAATGTAATCTAGTTATGACTTGTCAATTCAAAGTGATACTAATTTTAAAAGCCTCCAAAGCAAAAATAATAATGCTTTCACATAAGGCCTGTCTGCCTAAATCACCAAAATAAATAAACAAATAAAAATAAAATTTGTAGGATTTTTTTGTTTGTTTGTTTTGAGGCAGGGTCTCACTGTGTAGTCCAGGTTGGCCTTGAATTCCAAGTGCTGGGACTACAAGTATGTATCACCATGGGTGGCCTGGATTTTTTTTAAATGTAGAGAAGTATATAAAGAGGAAATAAAAAAGTGGCCCATAATTTCACCACTTAGCCCTTATTGACATTTAAAAAATGAAAGGTGATACAAGTTCATGGTTATAAAATTCAAATAAAACAAAACTTCAAAAGAAAACGATGAAACTCTTTCCTCATAGCACTCCAACTTCAATTCCAAAGATAACCAATATTAACTGTTTCTTCTTGTGTTTCCTCGCAGAAAAAGTTTTATTCATAATAGATTTTCAATAATCCTTGTTTTTAAAGTTAATTGATACAAAAAGTATTGAGTTAAACATGGTTCTACATCTTTCTTATTCACTTAATATTAGAAGATTACACCTGAATCCTCTGTGTCAAAAGACATTCATGTTTAAGACATCTGAGCAGGATTCAGAGTTCAGTACATTACTTTTGGGTAGCAGTTTAGCATTGTGAATCCAACTAGAGATTTAAAAAAAAATTTATTGCAGTACTTTTATTGTATCGAGGCCTTTGCACTGAGTGACATCCACACCCCCTTTTTATTTTTTATTTTGAGACTAGGTCTCACTAAGTCACTAAGTTGCATAGGCTGGGCTTGAACTTGTGATTGTCCTGCATCAGCCTCCCAGAGTGCTGGGATTACAAGTGTGTGCCACCTTGTCCAGCTCCAACTAGAGATTTTACCTTGCTACTTAGCACCATTCTAGGACCACTCCTTCCTTCATCCATCCCTTTGAAAACACACATGGATGATGACATGGTTGAATTCTTCTAATAAAAGGAATATGTTTAAATGAATCGAATTTGCCTTTTAGGGTGAGAATGAAACATTTACCGTTCACCCACATTTAGTTCACATGCATTACTAAGAAACTTAGCTACTTTGGAATAGGTGACATAAATTGGGACAAAAGAGCCCTATATAGTCCCTTCTTTTCTCTGGGAAGTTACTAATCATGTACACTGTTTTTGCATTATGAGAAATAATAGGTTTCACTGGACGATTAATCTGTCCCACAAAAGTCTTCATTATTCAAACATTTGGGATGTACAAAAGTTCTCTGGGAAGATGTCAACTTTAATCTTCTCTACTCCTATTTAGCTGATAGACGCCATGCAGTCATTAAGGTAGAAGATGTCTCACTATCTGCTAAGCTGGTTGATTTACCTTGTGTTATTGAAAGCCTGAAGACTTTTGATAAAAAAAAGTTTTATAAAACAGCAGATATTTCCCAGGTATGAACTTTCTTAATTTTCTGGATCTTACATCCTTCAAGAAATTCCTTTCTTGCCGGGGATTTAGCTCAGTGGTTCTGTCGCCTGCCTCGAAAGCGCAAGGACCCGAGTTCAATCCCCGGTACCCCCCCCCCAAAAAAAGAAAAAGAAATTCCTTTCTTTTTCCTTTTTTCTTTCTTTCAATACTGTCCACTTAAATGGCTGCCTGCCATTTTTAACTTCCAGATTAATTGCACAGGAATAAAATGTGACATTCTGGTTCATTATTTGATCCTTAACATTTACTACCACATTGTATCCAAATGACTTGTCGTGCTCCCTATTTGCCATTTATAGTGACTTTTATTAATTTAAAAATATGAACAGCTGGGATCGTCTGAACTTTCTACAAATTGGTTTTTATTTCCTCTATAAATCAAAATGTTAAGATATATGTATTTTCAGCATATTCCATTTGCAGTGGCAAACACTGTAGCTTAAAAACTTAGTCAATACACAATGCTGCTGTTGGGAGAGAGAGGAAAGAGAGGGAGAGAGGAGAGAGACAGAGGAGATGGGGGAGAGTGAAAAAGAAATATAAGAAAATATGAATGTATGTTACATAATATTTGGGGTTTTTTTTCTGGAAATGCCAGGATTTCTGGTGATAAGAATGATCATAACATGGCCATAGTTAGCTTCTTTGTCTTTGCTAAATGTAGATGCTTGTGTGCAGTGCTGATGGTGACCTCCCATCTTCTCAAGAAGAATCAGTTACCTCTACTGATCTTAGTGTAACCAGGAATAAGGAAAGAGAGACAGAGAAAAAATATATCTGGAAGCATGGAAGTAAGTCACCAGCTCATTGCTCATTAGAGCCTACTATATTTATCTGTTGAATCCTAATTTCTTGTGAATCAAGGTCTCTTGCCTGGTTCATTCAGCTCTGATATGCTCTTAAAAGGGAGGAGACATATCATGAGCCAGTGGATCCTGATTAAATTCAGATAAATATTCGACTACCATCAGTCATATATGTTTCACCAAGTTGTATTTATTTTTAGTTACTCCACCACTTAAGAATGTCAGAAAGAAAAGGCTCCAGAAAACTCAAAAAAAGGTTAGTCTCATGATATTTGTGTGTCTGCTGGATGGATTAGAAGAGGATTATGAGTGGGAAGGAAAGTCAATTGGGAATTAATTTGTTCATTCATTCATATGTTCAATAAACATTTGTTGAGTGTGAGGTAAATGCCAGGCATTGTGTGCTAGCGGTTAGGAATATAGCATTGAATAAAAACAGACCAGATCTTTGAAGTTATGGGCAAGTTGTCATGGATCTGGAAGGATCATAAACTTGAAATTTCCGTTCATTCTTTTAGTTTTCAATTCCAAGATCTAGTTTTAATATGAATCCATCTAGAACCTGAGAAATGGGTATTGTGCTTATATTCCTAACCTTACTTCAGGCTTGTAGAAACATGGGCAAACGATAGAAGTACTGTTGTTTGGCTTCTTCTTTTGTTTAATTAAACTTTTTATTTGGAAATAAATATAGATTCACGTGCAGTTTAAGAACTAAAAGATGAGGGCCGGGGATTTAACTCAGTGGTTCCACCGCCTGCCTCGCAAGCACAAGGACCCGAGTTCAATCGCTGGTACCAAAAAAAAAAAAAAAAACGACTAAAAGATGGGCTGGGGTTGTAGCTCAGTGGCACTGCACCTGCCTGGCGCCTGGCAAGTTCAAGGTCCTGAGTTCAATCCCTGGTACCTGGAGTCGGGGCGGGGACTAAAAGATGCCATGTACCCCTTTCCCCGTTTTTCCCATTGTAACATTTTGCAAAACGATAGTACAGTACCACAAACAGGAAATTGGCATTATTACAATTCACCAGTCATATTCAAATCATGTATCTGTGGTGTGTGTTTAGGTCTATGCAGTTTTATCTCATCTGTTAATTCATGTATTCATCTACACACTCAGGATACTAAGTAATTCCATCGCCACAAAGATATGTTATTCTGCTCTTTTATACACCTCCCTCCTTCCTTGCACTCCTACTCCTTAATACCTGGCAATCATTAATCTGTTCTCCATCTCTGTAATTTGTCATTTTTAGGATGTCATATAAGTAGCATCATATAACATCTGAGATTAGCTTTTTTCCTCACTCAGCATAATTACCTTAAGATCCATGCAAGTTTTTGCTTATATCAATATCTTTCTTCTTTTTTAAATTGTGGAGTCATATCCCATGGTATGAATGTAATGGTTTGTTTAACTCTGCATTCATTAAAGAACATCTGGGTTGTTTCTCATTTTTGACTGTTATAAATAAACCTGTGAATAGGTTTTTAAGTGAACATAAGTCTTCATTTCTCTGGGATAAATGCCCAGAAATACAATTGCTGAGTTGTATGGTCGTTGCATGTTTAGTTTTATAAGAAACTAATATACTGTTTTTGGAGAATGTACCATTTTATATTCCCACCAATAATATGTAAGTGCTTCAATTTATTCACCTCCTCAGCAGGACTAAATGTTGTTGCTATGTTTTATTTTAGCCATTATATCTAGATGAATGTGTAATGTGTAATGATCTCATTGTGGTATTTATTTACATTTCCTTGGTGCTCGCTTTGGCAGCACATATATTTACATATATTTCCTTGATAGCTAATGACATTATAAACATCTCATGTGCTCATATTATATATATCCATTTCAGTTAATTGTTCATGCCTTTTGCTCATTTTCTAAAATATCATTTTTGTTGTTGAGTCTTAAGAGTTCTTTTTATAGTCTTTTTTTTTTGTTTTTTGTTTATTTAATGGGTTTAATCATCTCAGAAATCTTTCTCTTCATCAGATGTTTGATCCCCTTGCAAAATGTTTGGTTTTTGAACTTGAATGTGGCCTTTACTCCATCAATTACGTGATTTTCATGTTGCACTGCATTCTGAAGTGCTTCTTCTGAAGAAAAGTAAATCCAACACATACCTTTATGAAAGCCAGTCTCTTTATCAAAAGGAAGAATGCACTTTTGTATACGGCCAAACTGAGCAAAGTGTTTTCTCAGCTCATTGACTGTTGCAGTCCAAGGAATTTTTCGGACAAAAGCAACCTGCCGAGTAAAATTCGTACACAGTGCCAGGGCACCCCTCGCTACGGAGGCTGCCATCTTTAGACTAATTCTTTTTATATTCTAAACACTGCTAGTTTGTCAGATAGTTTGCAAATATCTTCTCCCAGTCTAAAGCTTGTCTTTTCTTCCTGTTCACAGGATCTTTCAAAGGCAAAAGTTTTTACTTTTGAGGAGGCCCAATTTATAATTTTCTTCTTTTAAGGATTTTGTTCTTTTGTATGTTAAATTTAAGAACTCTTTGGTTCATCCAGTTCCTGAAGATTTTCTCCTGTTTTTTCAAAATGTTTTATATTTAAGCCTATAGTCCATTTTTAATTAACTTTGTAAAAGTATAAAGTTTAGTTCAAAATTCACTTTTGTTTTATTTTTTGCTTAAAGGTGTCCAATTGCTCCAGTGCCATTTCTTTTCCTTCCTCCACTGTATTGTCTTTGTACCTTCACCAGAAATCAGTTGGGTATGTTTGGGTGAGCTGGTTTCTGAGTTCTTTATTCTGTTCCACTGATCCATATGTCAATCTTTCCACTTATATCACAATGTGATAGGTCTTGAAATCATAAGACAGATTGCTCCCACTTCATTTTTCTTTGTCAAGACTATTTTAGCTATTCTAGACTTGTACCTTTCCATACAAATTTCAGAATAAGCTTCTCTATGTCTGCAAAAACCTTGCTGGATTTCTGATAGGAATTATATTAAAATTATAGATCAATTTGGGGAGAACAAAGTAAACATTTTTACTATTTTGAGTTTTTCAATATATGTGCTGCCTTGGCTTTATGCCTTGTCAATCAACAACATTTATTGAATGCCTGTGGAGTGTAAAACTAAGTCAAGAATAATTATAGAGCTCTTTAAGTTTTACTGAACTAGAACAGTCATAAAACACCTTCATTATTTATTGTGTTTTACTTCACATCTCACTGATTTCAAGCAAATTGAAGAAATCAGCTTTGCTGAGGTAGAGCAATTATACTACAACTTCATTATTTACTTTTAGTGTGTTTTATTTAATAGCTAATTCATTTCAAACAACTGAAATACATTATAAAGGTTACTTCTGAGCCTTTCTTCTCAACTGTAACCTTCACTTCCATACACATACATTAGATTTAATTCACTGAGAAAGGAATTCATTGTTTGGTGTCCAACAATTCCTAGAGGAAAAGGTACAATTTGGTCACTGAGTCTGTGTATTCCAATCTACTTCTTTCTGATTTTATTTCAAAAGCCATTCCTTGGGAGCCAGAATTCACTTTTATCAGCAGTTGTTTGCAAGAACTTATTTCCCTTCAGAGTCTTAACTTTTATTTGTGGCATGATGACTTGGTTGCTTGGAGATAATTGTCTAATACTGTATTCAAGGGAGAACATTTAGCTAAGATCTAGTTTTTTGTAGGAATATCTCTAATAATAAAGATATGGAAAAGTGAAATCTGGGAATTTACATCTTTAAATCAAACTACTTCTATATAATTGACAAGGTATGATAGTTCTTTGTCAGTATAAATCATGGCAAATAATTAATAATTGAGAGCTAAGGATCTCACCTTTCAAAGAGGCTTTTACCATAGAATTGCACAATGAAAGATTAAATGTCTCTAGTAATTTAATTGGGAAAACCAAGCAAATTGTATAAAATATAGACCATAGCTAAAGATTCCTTCATAAGTAGCACTACTTAAAGTAGAACTTTGGTTGTATAAGTGACTAATGAGGCCTAATCATTTGAACTTGTTGGTATATAGGAAAAGGGCATTCCTGCAATTCACAGGGTGCTAAATGACACTCTTGGTATTTCTTCTTACACTTTGTCTCAGTACATTGAATCTCGAGATGTGGAAAAGGAAGTGAAGACATTGCTGTGTTTGGATGCTGAAGCTGTCAGTGGCCGTATCCTTTGTACCAGATATTTTCTATATAGTCTGTTCCACTCCATATGCACATGCTGACAAACTTCACTTCTGGTATTTGTGTGCCAATTTTAATGTGTAAAACTTAAGATTTTTGGAAATGTTACTTTCTACCTAGGAACTGTAAATACCTGTAATAGGTATTTATTTACTTGCAGCCAGGTCTTTTTTTTTTTTTTTTTTGGTACTGGGGATCAAACTCGGATCCTTGTGCTTGCAGGCAGGCAGTAGAACCACTGAGCTAAATCCCCAGCAATATTTATTTACTTGTATAATTCAACATAAGGCACTTCTCCACACTAGGAATAGATACAAATGACCAAAAGTTGTACTAAATTAAAAGAGCAGTTTTAGCCAAAGACCCTCTTCCCATTCAACCGTGTCTTCTCCTTTCCTTCTGCACTTTCCTTGACAGCTCCCTCCTTTCAGGATGGGAAGTCATTGCTGATGAAGAAACCAAGGAAATAGAAAGTCAAGGCTTCATCCCAAGCTTTCCAGCATTTCCAGCAACCAGTGGTTATAAGCAAAGTGATACCTCATCAGGTATTTTAGCAAAGGCAGAGCAGGAGCTTTAGATGGAGCAGGCATTGATTGAATGTCAAAGATTATCCTCCATAGATTCATGGGTCAATAACAGAAAAAAAAAATGATGTCCTTCTTCACTCTTATTGGCCCCCAGTACTTCAAGGGTTTTAGATTGCAATTCTAATCTCCCATCTATCCTTATTATTCAATTTCCTATGGATCCATAGATTCCCTAAATGCGTTGGTCATTGAATACATGAGTGAATGTTAGCATTTTGTATTTCCTGTCCTTGTTTCATGAAGAGAATAATCTCCCTTTAAGAAAAATGATTTATGAAATTCACTGGTTATCCAGTCAATTTTAGGGCAAGAAGTATAATTGTTTCTGAAGTGGGAGTCATTTGCACAGCTTCAGATAATTTCACTTTCCTCTTACTTAAAACCAATAGAGCATGATGTGGTTCAAGAGATATTCAGTGATTCTAGTAGTAGCAATCATGACAATGAGGATGAGAATGAAGAGCAGGAGGATGATGATGACGATGATGAGGAAGAGGAGGAGGAGGAGGAAGAAGATGATTTTGAAGAGGTTCTAGAAAGGGAGCTACAGGCCAAGATTATTGAATATGGCCAGCATGAGACGAAGGAAGGTGCCAGTTCAATAGGTAAGTCAGAGGAAAAGACAAACAGATGGGGATGGGTAGTTGGCAGTGCTAAAGGCTAACTCTAAACACACACAATGTAAAGCTACATTTGAGAAGTTCTTGCTCAGATGTAGAGTTTTACTTGATTTAAGTTCCTGTCCATTAGTTTAAGCTATATTTAGATACAAAAAATCTCTCTCTATCTCTGTTAGTTATGGAAATTCAGAAACATATTCATTACAAGGAGAAAAAGCTCCAACAGATTCAAAACAAAGCACAGAGACAGAAGAATATAATCAGAAAAGTGGAAAACCTGATCCTCAAGGTAAGTTCTTGTTGGTAGCTATAAAGAAATCCTGATATCTTACTTTCAGAATCTCATCTTTGTGTTTCTACTCATGTCATCTCTATGCAGTGCTTGTTCACTCATGAAGCTAAACATCTCTTACAAGCCTCTAATAAAAGATAGTTCTGTCTTATTGTACCTGAATAATTTTAAACATCTCATATAAGCCTTCTTGGTTGGGGAGACCAGTTAATTCAAGATAATAATTGCCAATATTGAGGATTTATTCTGAAAATGGCATGTAAAGAGCTATGCATTACCTCATTTCATCTTCGAATCCCTGAAACAGATATAGTCACTATTACCATTTCATAATTAGAGAATTGAAACTCAAGGATGTTTAATTGCCAAGGTCTACAGTGAATAGTAGGGCTTAGATTGAACCCTATTGTTTGTACCAAAATGTATTCATTTCAGTAAAAGGAATTAATTAATTTAAAATTTTATGATGCATGCTTGAACAAGAATAAACATATTCATTTATTTTTAGTAATACATATTTAAGAACTTCAAAGATTTAGTGTAATAAATCAGACACACAAGTTTAAATGTCACATTGTTTCTCTTGTGTGAAAAACCCAAAGGGTAAATAAGGAGCAAATCAGAGGATAGCTATTGGGAAGTAGAAAGAACATGATCAAATGGGAAAGGGAACAAGGGAAGGGGGAGGAGGGAAGTAAAGGAAAGGTAAAAGGATTTAAAAAAAAGAGAATGGAAGGGAAAGAATGGAAACAAAGCTTTTGTAAATGGGGATGGGAAGAAGGGTTGAAGGGAAGGGAGAGGAATGGGAAAAAAAGAATTAAGACATATTATGTACAGATACAAATTCCCTATGATGAATGTGATCATTATGTGTGTCAAATATGTACTAATAAAAATGAATAAAAAGCAGTAAAAAAAAAAAGAAAAGCAGGAGGCAGCAGTATTCTGAATGTCTCACTAGCGTGAACTCTAAGATAGAAGATTAACTGATAATCATGGTTCTTTTCTGCTGGATTTTAAAAAATTAATTTTATTGGTACATTTTAGGTATACAATATAATGACATTTCTGTTCTGCTGTTTTAAATGAAGTTTGAAGGCTCAGAGTTTCCTTGGCACTCATTTACCCATAGAAGTGAGTGGAAGAATAGTGCATAAAGTGCAACTTGTAACTGCAAAGAGCTAGAGCTCTCAATATTTGGATATAGACTAGATACAGGTTATGGCTCTGTTATCTGGAATGTCTGCCTATCTGAAATACTTATTTTCCAAGTGTATGAGTATAAGGGCTCTATAAGTTGCTACTCAACTCTGTTTAAAAGCAGGAGCCAGCAGTGTTCTGAGTGTATCGCTAGACTGAACTGTACGTTAGAGGTATGACTGATATTACAGATTTTTTCTGTTCTTTTAAATAGAGGTTGCAGGCTGGGATATTCTTTGGCACTCTTCAATCCATAGAAGTAAATGGAAGAATAGTGCACATAGTGTAGTTTGTAAATGCAAACAGCTAGAGCTTTTAGTGTGTGGGTATAGACAAGTTAAAGGGAATGGAGTTTAGCTGTTCTCTCTGGATTGTTTTCCTATCTGGAATACAGATTTTCAGAATGCATAAGACTGCTACAAAAAAAGAGCTTCAACAAAAAGAAAATGTATGTTTAGGCCACATTTATTCCCTCCATGGTAGAGCTCTCTGAGTAAGTGTTAATTTGAACATACAGAGAGAAATTCCAAATTCCCGGAGAAATTCCAAATTCCTGGAGAATTCTTTGTCAGATTTTATTTTCTGTAGAGCAGTGGCTATCAAGGGGGAACAATTTGACATAGAGTTACACTCACTTTGGGTGTTGTCCTTTAGAATAACCAAAGATAATAGATATTGATACATTCTGAAAGATATAGATATTGGTATTATTGTGGTTATTGTTCCATGTAGCATTAATGAAGAACAGTAATATTCTGCCCTAGTGACGGGAAATAGAGGAGGAATAAGTGCCATGTTCCAAGCCAGCTTTTTTTCCCCAAGTCAGATTTTTAAATAGGTTATCACAGCCAAAGGATTTGTATTAAATCAGAAATAGGTAGCATGAAGATGTTCCTACCATTTATTTTAGGGCAAGAAAAAGTACTATGTAGAGGGCATAAAATCAAATAGGATGGTGTAGTTAGTGGGTATTTTTATACTCCAGTCTCATTAAAAAGAGTGACTGACAGTTTTCTTACATTTCAAATTACTTGACAAACTCTGTCTCCCTTGGTTCTCTCTTCCTCAGCACTCATCATTTAAACAATTTGTTTTCCAGAATCATTTAAAGTCTGTGCTGGAGAATCTTGCAGTACAAGAAAAGCAAAAAAATGATCAGGTAAGAAATATATTTTTAAATCAAGCAGAAAATATTTGCTATAAAGAATCCCCCATCTCACCCCTAATTCCTGGCTGTTCTCTCACAGGAATAGTCTAAAAGAGGGTAGCAGGGTAGATCAAAATCTTTGTGAAAATTCACTCACTCAACAGTTATTGAGTAAGACAAATATAATCCTTGTCCTCGTGGAGCTAACAGTCTAGCAGGGGAGACTGACAATATAAAAATTATCATACAAAAAATTATCATACAAATATAAACACACAAATTGTAAAGAGGTATTCTGGAGGGAAAAAAAAATCAGTGATGCAATTAGAATGAAGAGAATCCTGAATTTAGTTGGGATATCATCATAGAGCTCCCTGAGGAAGTGTTATTTAAGCCTAGAGATGAAGGATGAATACGGGTAAAGTAGGATGAAGAGCCTCTTGGGTGGAGCACATGCAAGGTCCCACAATGGGAAAGAACTTTGCCTATTTGTGGACCTCTGCAAGTATTTAAAGCAAGGAAGAGAGTAGTTTAATATAAGATTGGAGAAGTAACAGAAGCCATAGTGTATAGTTCCTTGTAGCTCATTAAAAGGAAGATGGTTTTTGGTCTTAAGTGCAATAGGAAGTCCTTGAAGAGTTTTTAAAGCAGGAGAATCAGATCTAATTTAAACTTTTAAAATATCATCCTGATAATTATCTGGAGAATGAGCTGTAGGAGGGCAGGAATAAAACCAGAGGCCATAAGAGATTGCCTTAGTTACTTTTCTTGTTGCTGAGACAAAATACCTAATATCCAAAGTTAAAGGAGGATAGGATTATTTAGCTCACAGTTTGTAGAGGTTTCAGTCCCTAGTCAGCTGGCTCCAAGGCAGGGCAGCATGGCAGAGGGACCTGACAGAGGAGAAACAGTCCATGGTATGCCAGGCAGGAAGCAGTGAGCAGCAAGCCTGCCTTCCTTCTTTTCTCTTTATATTCCATTCAGGCCGTAAGCCTATTGATTGGTGCCACGCACACCCAGGGTGGGGCTTCCCATTATCCACACCCAGAAGTATGCCAGACCATTGAGTGGACTAATTTAGTTATTACACACCCTCAATCCATATTCACATGCCCTAGATCCATCCACCTCCCAAAGCATGAGGCTTTGGGGGGGACATCTAGATACAAGACATAACAGAGATGATGGTAATTTGGACTAAGGTAGTCGTAATAGAGATGGAAAGAATACAGACTTAACCTGCAAATAAAATGTGTTGTTTGTTTGTTTTTCATGGTTCTGAAGTTGGAACCCAGATCCATGTGTATGCCAGGCAAGCACTCTACTACTGAGCTACATTCCTACCCCTAAAATATTTTATAAGAGCTTTATTGAGATATAAAACACATACCATACAATTCACCCAATTAAACTGTATAATTCAGTGGCTTTCAGTATATTCAAAGTGTTGTGAAACCATCATCATGTCAATTTTAGAACATTTTCATCACCTCCAAAAGAAAGTTTGTACCTATTACTGACAGCAATCATTCCCCATTTTCTCTGAATCTCTCCCCTGCTACTTACAAGCAACCACTAATCTGCTTTATACTAATCTACTTCTTATACTGGGTTACTTCATACAAGAGGAATCATATATGGTCTTTTGTGCTTGGCTTCTTTTATTTATTTATTTATTTATTTATGTTTTTGGGTCCCGGGGATCTAACTCAGGTCCTTGCGCTTGCACAGCAGGTGGTGAAAGCACTGAGCTAAATCCCCGGACTGGCTTCTTTTAATTAGCAAAATGTTTTCAAGGTTCATCTATTTTGTGGCCTGTATCAGTCGTTGTTCCATTTAAAACTGAGTAATATTCCATTGTATGAATATACTATATTTTATTTATCTCTTTTTTTAAAATAAATTCTTTTATTGGTACATTGTAGGTATACAACACAATTACATTTCTCATTGGAAATTGTACCTTTACATAATGCATCTTGGTTCTTATTTTTTCCCCATTCCTAGCCCTCCCTTCATGCCCTCCACCCTTCCCT
>NW_004624902.1:1263107-1310138 GCF_000247695.1 Heterocephalus glaber
TTGGGGTTGCTGTAGGTGATCTGGAAGTCTGGTTTTGAGACTTATTTACATGTTTTCTCATTTCGACTGGGGCGAGGGGCTGTTAGCGCCTGCATGGATTAACTCCTCTGAGCTGGGAGAGGTGGGACAGGGGCCGGGAGCAGCGGTAGGGATGGTGACCCAAAAGCCCTTTCCTGTGGTCTGAGAGCAGCGGGAGGGATGTTGGCCGGGAAGCCCCTTCCTCTGGACAAGGAGCAGTGGGACAGAAGGTGGCCCAAAAGCCCTTTCCTCTGGTCTGGGAACAGCGGGAGGGATGGTGACCGGGAAGCCCCTTCCTCTGGACCAGGAGCAGTGGGATGGCGGCTCAGAAGCCCCTACCTCTGGGCTGGGAGCAGCGGGCTGAGTACCTTGCTCTGGTGGTCTGGTGTCCTGCGTCTTTGTAGTGTGGAACCAGGTGGCTGCCTATCTGCATCGGGGTGATTCGGCTTCTTCCATGCGACTCTTGACCTCGGTAGGGCATGCACAGACCTGCCTGTCCGCAGCGGGCTCTTATTTATCTCTTTATATGCTGATATACATTTGGATTGTTTCTATTTTGGGGGTATTATGAATAGTGCTGTTATGAATACTTATATATGAGAGAATATAATCTAAGGATTGACGGTACTTGGGTCAATTACTTGATGATAAAAGAGAAGGAAGTGTTAAGGATATATGCCAGATTCCTGACTTGAGTGACTATTATACAAAATCATAGGAGAGTAAACAGAGTGAAAAGAGAAGAGAGCAGCGTAAGTGAGGGTCAAGTAGCTATACAGAAAATGTATGCTGACTCCAGCCTTATATTGTTACAGGTAATATTTTTAAAAACAGGAGTTTGGGTGGTGAGGACAGGCTTAACTGGAGGCTCTTAAAGTAGAGGCATTGCTCCCTACCTACCATCCCCACAAGTTCCGAGGCATTCTCTTTTTTTAATTCCAGTACTGGGGATTGAACCCAGGGCTTTCACACTGAGCTGCATCTTCAGCCCTTTTTGATTTTTTTATTTTTCAGACAGGTTCTTGCTAAGGCACTTAGTTGCCCAGGCTGGACTCGAACTTGTGATCCTCCTACTTCAGTCTCCCAGAGTACTAGGATTACAGGGTGCACCACCACACCTGGCTCAGAAGCATTCTTATGTTCTATATATTCCCTTCCTCCCAGCAAATCACTTGTCCAAGTACTGCCTATAAACAACCCGGTGAAAAGTTAATGCCAAGATTGTTTTAGTGTTCACCAAACATATTTTTATGTAAGTAGTTAGTATTGAGGAGTGCCATTTTGAACATAGAAATGTAGCTATGAACTTTATTTATTTAAGAGTCTTTTATGTTAGCTCTTTTATTCAACATAGATTCATTGGTTGCCTATTTGAAGCTAGGTTCTTCAGTGAGCTTTGAAATGCTTATGATATTGTCTAGCTTCAGTTGGGCAGAAACTCATGAGAGAACCAGGGATTTAAAGGTATGAGAATTCACTTTTGTCTGTGGAAATTAGGGAAGGCTTTTAGGAGAAAATAGTATTTGTCTTGAGCCTTAAAATATAGGTAGGCTTTTAATAATGAGATAGGGAAAGGAAGGCATTCTATGATAATGTGGTATATAGAATGGCTCAGAGGTAGTGATCCCTGACTAGAGTTTAGATTTTTGGTTTAGGTCATAAGGAACCATCAGAACTTCTTCTTTTTTTTAACCTAGAGAGTAACTCAAGGAAATTTCTTTGCCATAGTATATTGAGAAATTAAGAACAGGGAGAGACTAGTAAAAGGTGATAGAAGGAACCAGAACTTAACAATCAATATCATTTGGATTTTATGTTAGCTTTCCATTGGTATAACAAATACCTAAGGTAATCAAATTATAAGATAAAAGGTTTATTTTGGTTCACCATTTTAAAGGTTTCAGTTTATGACCAGTTGGTCTCTTTGCTTTTGGGCTTGTAACAGCATTATATCATGGTGGGGGTCATGTGGTAGAGAAGCAAAAAGGAGAAAGAGGAGAAGAGACCAGGATCCCACATTTCATTTTGAGAGATCCCCAAAATGACCTAATTCCTCCCACTAGGTCCTACCACTTAGAGGTTCCATCATCTCCCAAAAGGGCCAAAGAGTACAGACCAGGCCTTTCACATATCAGCCTTTGGGACATAATCAAGATTTAAACTATAGCACATTTATAGGACAAAAAGAAGGTCAAATTGTAGTCTTAACACCCAGGTAAATGGAAAATCCTGTCCCACTAACTGAAATTAAGACAACATAAAGAGGATTCTGAGGGGGAGATGATGACTAGTTAAAAGTGCTTCTGAAAATAGGAGATTGGAGAGAAGCCCATACACACAAATGATCATTGAAGATGTGAGGTTAGCTGAATTAGCCAGGTTGACTATTCAGCAAGTAGTTTGAACAAAGGGAGCATACCTTTAGGGGGAGGGTAGGAGAAAGAGCCTATGAAGAAGAAAAACTGGCTCAGTCATATGTTCATTGGGATCATTCAACATCTGAGTGGGAAGCCTGTAAACCACTGCAGGTAGCAATTGGAGGAGTCTGGTAGTTGTGCAGCATCAGGTTGTTTTATAAGTCTCTTTTCCTTTCACTTCACAGATTGAAATCCATACTAGTAAAGAGACCTAAATTGAATAATACTCAAAAAACTCTTTGTCAGAAAGACAATATATGTCTCAGAATGTTATTGTTCACATTACCATTTCAAGTTTTAAAAAGTTAAATCCCATACCATACAAGGTCCATGGAGCCAGGGATTTAGCTCAGTGGTTCCACCACCTGCCTCTCAAGTGGACGGTCTCGAATTCGATCCCCGGTACAAAAAAAAAAAAGCATAAGTTAGAACACCACTAGGTTGCTGATTGGTCATGACCCTGACCTGGTTTCTAAGTGTTTCATAATGTAGCAAGAAACAGAAGAGAAGATGTGGTATAAGACCCAGTGTGTTCTGGGAAAAGATACTATATTGTATTATTTTTTGACACTTAGAATATGATGATCGTGATCCAGTCACCCTTATCCTAACAGTAAGCTGTGACCTCTGATTATTCTTCACAGAAGCATAGATTTTTTTTTGAGACAGGGTCTTGCTATGTAGTCCAGGCTGGCCTTGAGCTCACTATGTAGCCCAGGTTGGCCTTGAACTCATGGGTGATCCTTCTACCTCAGCCTCCTAGTGCTGGGATTACAGGCCTGCACCACTATGCCCAACAGAAGCATAGGTTCTTAACAGCAAGCATAATCAGTTTTTAAAAACATTCAATTTTAAGGCTTCCTTTTAGAGGTTTGGCATGAAAAAGGACAACATCATGGCCATAACATTGTGTATGTATTCTTGACTGGGGCACTATTCTTTGAAACATTTTAAGGCTAAGATAACCTTATAAATGCCAAATGACAGTTATTCTTTTTGGTTCATATAAATAAATCCTAAGTGAAGTACTAGAACTTAAGATTTCAGATGCAGTTTTCATGTTTTTCTGCACTTCCTTTTACAGATCACTTCCCTACAGGAACAGCTGAACCATTTTCTGCAGAAATGAAGAGAGCTTTCAGCCTGGCACATAAACTGGATTCACCATCCAGACTGAAGACTAGATAAAATTGTGCATGTTTTTGTCCCTTCAGTTGCCTCAATTGTATTTGTTTCTCTGAAACTTTTTCTATAGATAAAATGTTCAAAGCTCATACTCAAATAAAAATAGTACTTAAAAATTAGATTTAAAGTACCCCCCCCTCAACAATGGAACTTTGCTTCTGTCAATTTTAGAATTACATATATTGCTTTTGTGCTATGGTGCCATCAGGTGATTCAGCCATGCTTGCCAAAGGCAGATATTCTAGCCTAGAAGGCCATGTAACTGATTTGCATGTATGTTAGCTTTTCCAAACTCTTCTGATTGTTTTAAGTATTTTCTACAACATAGAAAAAAATCGGTTCATTTCTGTCATGAGCTAGGACCTGCCACAGTGAATTTAAGTGCCTACCTTGGAGCAGTTAATAATAGTTTATATCCTGTCTTTGTTCAGGTAATAGAGCTGCTTTCTTGCTCAGGGATGATTTCTTGCTACTGTTTGTCTTTGCTAAGTTGTCATGTATTTAGGACTGTGGCTGGTTGTTATTCATGAAGTAAGGGAACAGTTAGAAGAGAGCTGAAAATTTCCAAGCTGTTGTCCTTATTCTGAGCCTCTTCATCCTAATCCCCATCAGAAAAAGTTTAGGAAAAACCAGATACCTATAATTCCTATGCAGATTTCCGTAACAACCCTGGATTGTTTTTTTAGTTATATTGTAGTTTTCTAGTCTGCATTCCTTAAGCAATAAATAAATAAATTCTTTCTTTTAAGTGGATTGCTTCAACTTTTTTTTTTTTGCAGTGTTGAGGATTCAACCAAGGCCTTTTACATTACTTGGTAGGCAAGTGCTCTACCACTTAGCTAAGGGCCCACCCTCTAATTGCTATCAATTTATTAAACTGCCTCTACAATGAGCACACTCATATCTAAAAGGAAACAAGCAATAAACTATGTCTTGGTCCATTCAGACCGCTAGGTAATTAATAAGCAATAGAAGTTTATTGGTCACAGTTCTGGAGGCTGAGAAATCCAAGACAAGGTGCCAGCAGATGAAGTATCTGGTGACTCTATCTGGTTCATAGATGGTGCCTTTTTGCTGCACCCTCACATAGCAGAAGGGACAAACAGATACTCTCAGGCTTTTTATAAAGGCATTAATCCCATTCACGAGGGTAATGTTCATAACCTAGTCACCTCCCAAAAGCACCACCGATTAAGACCATCACATTGCAGATATTTCAACATGAATTTAGGGGAGACACATTTAGACTTTGATTAGGAAATGACAAGATACTATTACTACTGGAGCATTCTTCCAAAGAGTTTTTAGAATATCTCTATGAACTAAGCAAATCATCACAAATCATCGCATAACCATACAACACTGGGATTTGGAGAGAAGTATAGAGAAGTGATATAAATGCAGCTCCAGTATTTGGATTGAGTTATCATGTAGTTTAAAGAACATAAGGTTGGAATCCCAGCTATGCCTTCAACAAGTCCCTACATCTCTTAGAGCCTCTATTTCCTCATCTGTAAATCTAAGGTGATAATGCTAATCATCAAGAGGCACCTGAGGGTTTTCTGAAAGTAACCCAGCTTGCCCAAGTCTAGTTCCAATTGACAAATGTCAATGCTGCTCTAGAAAATGTATTCCCAAGTTCTTTGTACCACTTTTTTGGTTTGGTACTGGGTATTGAACATAGAGCTATAGCCGCCCCCCCGGCCCTTTATTTTGAGATAGGGTCGCACTAAGTCACTAAGTTGCCCAGGCTGGGACTGAACTCGCAATTATTTTGCCTCAGCCTCCCAGAGTGCTGGAATTACAGGTGTGTGGCACTGCACCAGGCTTCTGAACTACTTTTAGTGCTGAAGTCCAAGTCATAATTTTTCCATGTGTAAAAAAGGTCAATACATGTGGGCAGACCCTGGGAAGGCGAGAGGAAGACAGCAGGAATGCTGGGGGAAATGGAAGGGAAGAAGCAGGACTAAGAAAGATAGGCCTGTTCAAACAAAATGAAGCTAAGATTAGGATAGAAGTTAGAGAACAGCTTAAAAAACAAGATGACATATACAGTTGTTTTTCAGAAACCCAGAAATTAAAAGATAAGAACAAAGAGAATGAGGAAAGGAATTATCTGAGGTAGAAATGAAAAAGATGATAATTTGAAAAACAAAGGCCTTTCCAGATAAAGGAAGGCAGAGAACTGGGGCATAAACAGATAAAAAGTATCTTGCTTGAGAGACTGAGGACAGTGAGGGTAGCATTCAGGAGTGAGATAGGTAGAAGAACCCTCATGTAGCCTCTGACTGATAAGTATAGCTTGAGAGCAGGCAAAGCTCTGCTGAGGTGGAGGGGAGTAAAGCAAATAACAGGAAAGGACAAGGGCAAGCTAAAGTGTCTTCAATGCCCTTCCATCCCCTCTGCTGCCATTTCTAAATGTAGCCCGGGAAAACTGTCACACCATTTTCCTCATTATAAGGCTTTTACTGCTCCAACTTTCCACTCCACCCCAACATGTGCACATATGCACACACACACACACACACACACACACACACATGCACGCACACACACACACGCACACATACACTCTGACACCTCATGAAGTTTTCTTTTGCTATGGCTTGGTGATTCTGACTTTTGCATCTTATAGACCTGCACTCTCTGATACGGTAAACACTAGCCATGTGTAGCTATTGAGCACCTGATACATGGCTAGGCCAAATTGAGATATTCCATAAGTATAAAATACACACTAAATTTCTGTAGGAAAACTACTTGGTGTCGGGACTGTGATGATCCTGCACTATCCACATAGGCAAGATTCAACTGTAAGCTGACTCGAGTCTTGGAAGAACACACTCTGATCATCCCAGAACCTATGAAGATGGGCAGTTTTGTGAGGAGTGGCAACAAGAGTGTTTCTTTCACCTCCCTATCTGGAGGGAGGTTGCTATGAGGCAGTTTCTCATCTGCCTCCCGGCTGTGCGCCTACTGGGTACAGCTGTATGCCATAAAACTCATTAGCTGCAGTGTAGCATTGGTTACTTAACACCAAGGAGTCCCACCTTTCATGTTGTATGTCATCTGGCCCATTTAATTTGAGTGCCTTCCTGTGGGACAAGGAACTCAGGGACCTGACAGCCTTACTAATCTTGCTTTTGCTGTCTCTATAAGTAATAAACTATCTGGATCTATCTGGGTTTCTTGTTTTTTTTTTCATCAGCTGACACTTCCAAAGAAGACTGAGTTAAAAAAAAAAAGTAAACTATCTTATTATTAATTGTTTTTGCCATGAGTAGTGGCACAATCTAGTGATAATCCCAGCCACTTAAGAGGCTGACACGGGAAGATTGTGAGTTTGAGGCCATCCAGTGTAACTTAGTGGAGACCTTATCTCAAAATTAAAAAAAAAATAAAGGATTGTGATGTAGCTCAGTGATGGAGTGCTTGCCTAGTATGCACGAGGCCCTGGGTTCAAACCCTAGTACCACAAAAAATTGTTTTATATTGATTACATGTTGAAAGGATAATATTTTGAATACATTGGGATAAATAAAACATATTAAAATTAATTCACCTATTTAAAAATATGCTAACAAAATTACTTAGTGACTTACGTTTCTATTGGACAACTTTGCTGTGGATTGGTGAGGAAAGAGAAATTGGTGTTGGGGAAGAAGGACCTACAGGGTTTTATTTTTCTATAAAAAGGAATTTTTAAAAATCACTATCAATTCATAGGGACATTTGAACACTAAATATATATATATATATATATATATATATATATATATATATATATATATAGCTATAATCTCAGAATAAAAGATAGACCTTTACTGAATAAATGTAACTTTATGGAAACTACTGCAGTGTCCTGATTTTTCTTATACTGCTTCAGCTGGTGAAAAACTCCTTAAATTGATGACGAAACTTAGAAACCATTCCTATACAAAGCTCATCCCATGAGGCAATAACCAGCTAATTTTGGAGGGGAAGCTTGAGGTGTCAATAGTGGCAGATGGAACCAAAGGGGTTCTTTTATTATCCCATAGACAGTGGTCTCACATGGGGGTTTTATGTTTTGAAATGTTCTTGTGGCTTCTTGATACACCCTCTCCTCCCACCCCTAAATAAGGGGAAAATGAGAATATCAAAATCAGAGAATAACCAGAGGAACCAAAGTAAACAAGTACAAATTTATTCTTTTCAAAGCAGAATTCAAAGGGGTAAAGCACCACAGTGAGTGGCAAAGTTAACCAATTTGCTCTCAGCCCCATTGTTTTATACTGAACTTTTCTACAATTGCATGCCACCTCCCCCAAATTCCTCCTCCAATTCTCATCCTTGTGATCAGTTCTTGCAGCCAGCAAGCAGCATAGAAGGCCTCATTCTGGCCTCGATACTGCCCTGGGGACAACAAGAAGCTTCAGGTCCCCTCCCAAATATGGGAGCTGTGGGAGGATATGGATACTGGAAGCAGGGCACGGGCCTTGAGCCTTTCCCTCTTCCACAGTCATTTGTTTTAAAACAGTGAGAAGTCACTAAAGTATTCCTTTGTTCCAAGGGCCAGGTTTTCACAGGGGGGCCCAGAGATAGAGCTGCCTAGCTGAGAAGCTACGTCTCCATACTCCTAGGACAGGGCCTCCTGATTCTCTCTCAGGACTGTTTGTGCTAAGGTAGCCACTTTCTTTGTTATGTATCAACTCTGTCAAGGAAAACTGGATGGAATTACTGGCAAGAAATGGTCCCAGAGGCCATGAGTCTGCCATTGTGAATGTGAGTTCAAAGAATTCTCTAGCCTGAAGCTGGACATGAAGCCCAATCACTTTTAAACGTCTATCCCAGATGGCATGTGTATTCTTCAGAAATCCTTTTCTGATGGGAAAACAACTCCTATGATTGGCCTCTGCTTGGCCTCAGCATTTCTCATTACTGTGGCCTACTAGCTCAGTGTTTGGAATATCAGAAATGAACAAGTTTCTCTGTATGAAGTATTTTCTAACTTTGGCCCTAAAGGAAATAGACACTTGAGAGCCTTTATTCCAGCCTTTCCATTCTGAAGGGAAAGGCCCATGTTCCTCCTGGGTGGGACGCTTTCTAGGGAACCATTCCATAGCCTTGAGTCCTCCAGCCAATAAGCCTTCCCAAATGCCAATCAATGTGAATCCACTTTGCTTTAGATGGAAGCAGGGGTACCCTTGCAATGGCTTTTTGTCCTCTAACAAGTTCCGTCCTGAATGAATTTCATATCAGTCCTAACTGTTCCCTGATACCATTTGACAACGACTCTAGCAAACATTCACATCCATTATCACTGATGTTGATTACACAAATCAGAAGATTTTCTCTAAGCAATAAACCCAGCAGCTGCCTTTACCATCCTTCTAGTACAGGGCCATAAACTACACAGAACCATGCATAATATCTTTAGGAGACACAGTACATAACAGATCCCTAACACATAATATATTTTGGTAAATCTAACCCTGATTTGGATTCACAGTGCTCAAGGATTCATTTACCTCATGGGAGACAAACTGCCCACACATGCTGCAGTGACTGTCACTGGATTCTTGAGTGGTATACTCACCTCAGGCATTACAGGTAAACACAAGACCACAAAGTGTCAGTGACCCACTTAGTGAGAATTCGACTCTTGACCTGCTACTTCCGTCCACCTATAGCACAAATCCTACATAACAAGATCTACATGTGTTGTTGTTGTTGTTGTTGCCTTACCATGTCTGGCCCATTGCCACAGTTGCCACAGGCCCTCAGCAGTCCAAGAGCTCTTGTGGGCAGGGCATTCCTGGTAAAATACTGTTCCCTAACATCTGCCCCTAAGGGGCACATGTCTCGAAGTTCTTGAGTCCTCTGACTCATATTTTTTGTATTCCATTCCTGTGCACAATCTAGGCTCCTACAAAAATGCCTCATTGTGACTGATGACCAGGTTCTTTGTCTGATGCCTGCCTACCACTTGCTCACCATACATTCAGATACCCACTTTTCCTGCCTAGAGACCTTACAAACACTGAGGGAGATATTGTGATATGAGGTCTGACACCCTGGACCTGTGGCATACTGGTGGAAGAGCCAATCCTTGTTTTCTGGACCCAAGCTTACTGCCTACCTTCCCTGGAGCAGACCAATCTAGGTTCCCAGCAGTTCCACCCACTTCAACTGGCACTTCAACACAGCACTTCAACAATCTCATTTCCTCCTGATTTTGGTGGCAACTGCTACTTTTAAGGCCCTGAGCCAGACCTTAGAAACTTGTAGGGGCTAGAGGATGTATTCTGTGGTTTAGTCTAGAAAAGGCTTTTTTGTTTCTTCTTTTCTGCATAGAGTAGGTGGGACTTGGATCTGCTCTATTTTGCCACCTGAACCAGTTTCAGGGTACCCAGGAAAATTCACCCAATGCTCAGATCTCAAGGGAACATGATTTAGAATGAGTGAAGAGAACAGAGTGATTCTTCCAGTTAGATTTCTCTGTGGACACAGACTTTTGTTGCTTTGGTCTTGAGGGCAGCTTACCCCAAACCTCAATGGAGAAAGATCCTAGGGAAGCAACCAGGATGTATCTATCTATCTTTCCAACCAGAGGCTGAGGCTAACAAAGAGCAAGGTAGAACATTCATACTTCAAGAGGTATTATAATTTAATGTATGAGTGAGGCTGGGAGAGCACTGATGTACAGTAGATACGTATATATATAAACTCAGGCAAATGAAGTTGACTGCAGGGCTCTGGTGGGAAAACAAAGTTCTCCTTCGAAAAAAGGAACCTAAGCAGACTCTGACTCTGCTCAAAGTTCCCAAGCCCTCTCATCCAACCTATGCCCCACTATCTACTGTGCACAGTTTCTGGATAAAGGGGTCATGGTATATGTTGTCTAGGAAGTGTTAGTTCAGAGAGCTGGGTTCACCTTCCAGAGTTAGAAATAACAGTTTTCTGCATAGGAAGGCCTCACAGTTGTCTGGGTAGAAAGTGGCCAACTTTCTGATTCATGGTCAGTGGATCCTAGGAAGGTACCACTATTCAAATTGGCCAGTGACAACTGCCTTATCCTCACCTGGAGACACCCAGCCACCTCACCTGATTCCACTTAAGAGATAGAAGGGTCACAGCCTGGAAGGGTGGCAGGCTGTCATACTCCTCCAAGACAGAGAGTGGCTTCCCCTTTCACACTCAAAGAGAGAAAGACTCCCTTGCTGAGCAAGCTGTCACTTCTACCCCAGGTCTGTGAGGACAGATTCAGAAGAGCAAAGGAGGGCTTCAGCTAGATTTCCAGAGTATCTTTGTGCGTCTCATGGGATGCTGAGGCCTTCAGAAAAGAGGAGGGTCAGGGAAAAATACCTAAATCCACAAATATTTCTATAATATTTCCAAATGTAAGGTGGAGGCAGAAACTAGAATGAACGGTTTCCTCCTCAAGGAAGGTCTGCCATGGACTGTGATAGAAGGAACTGAAGACATTCAGAGGAAACAACATGTAGGTAGAATCCAGAGTTAGAACTATGCCTTGGAACTGAAGTAATTAGTACACACCCTGCCCATATTTCTTTAGGGACATTTTGGAAGAGGGTCTCAGGGATACCCTTTTGCCTACCTGAATGGGCTAGGAAGTAGGGATAATCCCTGTAGATTCGTAATACTCCCACCTTGGGGTCATTAGCCTTTTCCCTCTCCATAATTCAGTGAAGAAGGAAAAGGGGCCAGTGGGGACTGCTTAGCTCTGTAAGGCAGTGTCTCTGCCCCTTGTCTGAATAGCCACGTGCTATATGCTTGGACTGTAACCAAAGGGTAAAGTAAGGGACTGGTCTCAAACTTGAGGGTTAAAGGGCACATTTCTAGAGTCAGAGGAATCATTCCTACTTTTCCCCTGATCCCACTCCCTCACATGCCACCAGATCCTTGTTGCTACCTGGAGCCCAAATAACTCTGGTTAAGGAATGTGGGGCCAGTGGGGACTGGAAAGGTTAGGTGAAGGCTGAGGGAAGTCTTTGACCAGAATCAGGAGAGGACTATGGATTATGGAACAGGGATCTGGCTCCATCAAGAAGCCAGTAGGGTGTTGGCAGTCACATCAGAGCTTCGCACACCGGGGAATGCATGGCGGAGCTTCTCCATGATGTCCTCCAAGCACAAGCTGACATCCTGGCTCTTTGATGCCACATCATCTGAGTTGGAAAAGAGAGATTTGGGAAGGTAACTTGAGACTCCTTTGTATGAAGCCTCAAAGCCAGGGTAGGATGCTGCCAATTGAAGGGCAGACCCAGAGCCTTATGTCTTCCCATTTCAGTGACTACTATGTGTCAATGACTGTATAATAAACACTTGTAGAAGAAATGTATGAATTAATGAGTCAATAAGCCAGTTACCTTTGACCCCTCTAAGCATAAAGCTATGAGGAGAAACCAGTCCCAGCCATAGCAGAACCTTGGGTAGAAAATCTGGGGCAGGACAAAGCCATGGAGAAAAAGGCTAGGAGGGGCCAGGGAACTCACCTGCAGCCTCAGTGTCTGGAGTTGTCTGTCCCTTCTCCTGGGGGTGACTGCTTTCTGACTGCTGTGGAGAGGAAGCTAGGGATGAGCCTGCAGATCCACTGCCATCTGATTCCGTGGGTGGCTAGCAAGAGATAAGGCATAAGCAGCTTTGCCTTCCAAACCTTACTTTGGCAGACTCCTGAGTTTAGCAGGGACCTTAAAGATCTCATGCCCCTCCCTTTGACTTTGGAGTTTAAAATGCTTTTGGTAGCTGGGTGTGGTGGTGCATGCCTATAATCCAGCACTTGAGAAACTGCAGCAAGAAGATTGCCTTGAGTTTGAGGCCAGCCTGGGCTACATAGTAAGTTCAAGGCCAACCTTAACTGCATAGCAAGACCCTGTCTCAAAAAGAAAGAAAGAACGAAAGGAAGAAAGAAAGAAAGAAAGAAAGAAAGAAAATAATAAACTAAAAAAAATGCTATTGGTAGTGCCCCAAGTAGTGGCTTTCCTTTTAGGAAACTTCTTAGAATATTCAGTTATCAATTAACTTCTTCCTTCAGCAACATGCACCAATGGCTTCTAGTTATTATAAGGGCGGCCATGTACCTAAAGGTCTCTTGCTATCATCTCAGCTATAATTAAGCTATTTAGAACCCATTTTTCTCTGGAAATGTGGAGTTCACACCTGATCTTTGGTTCATGCTATAATAACATATGTTAGAAACCCCCAGGAATTCATTTACAGACTGTTCCTTGTGTAGGTGCAGAGGAACATAGAAAAAACACAGAACAAAACACGGATGACTTAACATTGTAAAATCATCACATGCTTATCTGTGGCTGACAATTGTAATACTTATCTGTGGCTGACAATTGTAAAATCATCACATGCTTATCTGTGTACCATGTACTTGAAAAAATGCACCCTACTGTAACCTTATGAAAGTGCTACTCACATTTACTAATGCTGACCTTGTCCCCTTCCCAGAAACAAAGGCTAAGACTCTAATTGGCCTAGATCACCAATCAGTGAAACAGTTATTTTTAGAAACCAGCTTATTCCTATAAGTATGAAGTACATCTCATACTCACTGGGGCCTCCCTAAGAGGCCCACTCCTTTATTCTTCACTGAAGTGACGATAAGGACTCAAAGAGGGTGAAGGGTCACTCAGAGACCCCCTGCTGGAGGTAACACTTGGAGGATCTGGGGAACAGGTGTGGGGGAAGGGGGTGCTATTGCCTGTTACATATAATGACAATATTAGGCAACATCTATGAGGAGTACACTATATTCCTAGTATCGTGCTAAGTTTTGTAAATGCATAATCTCATTATGATGTTGTTATTGTTATCATCCCTGTTTTATAGGTGAGGGAACCAGGGTTTAATGAAGTTAAGTAACTTTCTAACATCCCACAGTCACTATCTGGCAGAGTCATATTCAAATGCAGAGCTACACTACCTGCTAGAGATGAAAGGGGCAAAAAGTATCAAGAGAACTCTTTTTTGCAAAAATCTTTCTCTTGCCAAACATGTGTACACTTGGTTCTTTTGTGCAAATGTCATATTGGCAAAATCAACCTCTTAGATGATTTTTGAAGTTTGTTCTTTCACTACCATATTCTAATGGATTGTAAAGAAGTAAGCCCTCAGAAGTTCTCCCTTTGACCCAGCTGCTAAGTAGCTTGAGAGTGACACACAAAAACATCCTGGAAGCCAAGTGGAAGACAACTGGCCAAGGATGTGCCCGAACCAGCCTCTTCCTTCCCCTGACCTCCCCAACTGCCAGCCCGTTTCCCTTCAGGAAGTCACTTGATAGCCACAACCAAGGAACTCTTTCCTTCCTCCTCTTTGTTGCACACTCCCAACTCCCCACCTCCTCCTCCTGTGCTCAGGGCCACCTGGATTCACTGTATGCAGCCTCACCTGTAGCAGCAGCTCCCTCAAGCGCTGCAGCTGGGACTCTAGTTGTTTGTTGTGGTCTTCAAGGATCTGCATGCGCATCTCCAGGCGGCTCTTGTGCTGTCGGAGGATCCTGGCTTCAGCCAGAAGCTCCTCATTGTGGTGGTCCAGTGTGGCCTCAGTGGAGCCCTCAGCCAGGGTGGGTGCCTCAGCTGCCTCCTCATGCTGCCATTTCAGGCGCCTCAGCTCTGCCTGGAGAATTCTGCCAAGAACAAAGAAGCCAAAACCTATGGCTCTATCAGAGTACTGACTGTTCAGATCCCAAAAGTCCTCTCATACCCAGGTGTAAGCAATCGTGGGGCTTTCCCAGCCCACCCAGTCCCAGCCATGCTCTTGCTTGAATAGCCATATCCACTTCCTTTCCATCACATATATCATTTACTCTGCCTTCCAGGAAGGCAGAAACCTCAGAGCAGAGAGCTGACATTTCACATAAGAAGTGTTTCAAGGCTTTGATGGGCTGCTTCAGGGATTAATTCTGATCTTCAAAAAAGGCAGAAACATAGTCTGCAAATAAAAGAGGTATTAGAGCCACTGATGCATCTACTCCACTTTCAGATTTTTAGATTCCAGGAGAAGACATGACATAAACAAAAGATTACCCATCTTACCACTTTTCTCCACAGTCCTCTTATGTAGCCCACTTTGAATGCCCATGTTGGTCATGAAGGAAACAGATTCCAAAGAGATAGTCTATTTTGGGGGACATCGTTATTTTGGTTTTTGTTTTTCTTTTTTAGCAATGAAATAGAATCACTCTCTGCCCAACATTTCCTATGGCCTGTCCCTTGCTGCTCTAATTCAGTATTTCTCAAACTGTTTTTTGTGAGAAATCAGGTTTTTTTCTTCAATCCATTGTGGAACAATATGTAGTCCTAACATGCATGACTAGTCCACAGCTCACATGACCCATGTTCTGCCTGGTCTCTAGCCTATTCAATGAGATAACTTCACTAATTATGTGTTTGACTGTCATGGTAATGTCAAATTGCTAGAAAAGTTTCTACTTTCTATTTCTGAATTTATCATTCCTGGAATTTGACATTTTGCAGACTGACCCTTGTCTGTACTCCATTCTGAGGAGCACTCTTCTAAAGATGTGCCACTCCTTTTGTGGTCTATAGCATCCCCCGGAAGCTGGTTAGAAATGCAGAAACTAGGGCTGGGGATTTAGCTCAGTGGTGCTGCCACCTGCCTCACAAGTACAAGGTCCTGAGTTATATAACCAGTGCCAAAAAAAAAAAAAAAGAAAGAAAGAAAGAAAAGAAATGCAGAAACTTAGAGAAACTTAGTTCTCCAGAATGGGATTTGAGGGAGCTAACACCCCAATCTCTAAGGCTGTTAGCTCTTTCTTGGTGGCCATATTTTCAGTTGGTACCTAAAATGTGGGTTCCAGGCTCCTGACTCAAAATAGCAGAAACCTACAATCTCCTTGGCTGTTTACAAACTCCTGCACAAATCTTGATTGCTTTGTCCTGTTCTCTTTAGAGATCATACTTCCCATGTCTTAGTCTGTTTGGATTGCTATAAAAAAATATCACAGACTAGGTAGCTTATAAACAACAGAAATTCATTCCCCACAGTTCTGGAGTCTGGAAAGTTCAAGAACATGATTTGGGCAGATACAGTGAGGTCCTAGCTTCCTGGTTCATAAATGGTGCCCTGTAGCTTTGTCATCGCATGGTGGAAGGAAACAGCCTCCCTTGGGTTATTTTATAAGGTCATTAATCTTACTAGTCATCTACCAGATGGCTACACTTCTTCAGGGGTTAGGATTTAAACATGTGAATTTAGGGGGACACAAACATTCAGACCATAGCATCCTAATTCGTTGGACTCAGTTTCCAGTCATCCATTTGTTCATTATTCATTTGATAACTATTTACTGAGACATTACCCCATACAATGTCCAATTTAAACCTACCTAATGGTTGAGGAAGATTATAAAAAACTTTATTGTTACATCTATGGTAAGTTCTATGAAGGAGAAGCACAGAAGTTATCAGAATAATGAATAGGAAATGTCTTAGGAATCATTAAAGACTTCTAAAAAACTGCTTACTGGAGTAGAATTTGCTCAGCCAAAAGGGAAAAAACATTCTAAGTGAAGAAAACAGTAAGGCAAAGACCCTGAGGCAAGAGGTGAAGAAAACAGCACAAACTAATTTGGCCAGAAGGCAGAGAGTAAGATCAAAGGGAAAAGATACAGGTGAAATAAATAGGAGCCAGAACCCAAGCCATGGAGCCACATTAAGAATTTGTATCTTCTTTCTTGGGTGCAGAATATACAGCCCAAATTTTGGACCCAGTGGGAATTTTCCCCTTGATGTTTTGATTCTATAATTATGAATGTTTTATAATTCCAATTATATAAAATTAATAAATTTTCATCTAAACAGCAAAAAATGCAGAAATTTAGTCCCCACCAAGATCTATGAATCAGAACTTGTATTTTATCCAGCTCAAGTGACTTATGTACACTAATAATGTTTTAGATGTGCTACTCCAAGAGGTAAGGCTTACTCTCTTAAAGTGGCTTGGATCTTCTTCAGACCCCTACTGCCACCTCTATTTTATGAAGAGTAATACCATTCCTGTAATTGTCACATTCTCTCTTCCAGTACACAAATGCTCTTTGTAGTATCGTCATCTCTGAAATACTTTCACTAGGTGATAGTTATCTCTTTCTATATCTAGCACGGAAAATTCTTTGAGAGCAGGGCCATGTCATACTTTCTTCTGTATTCTCTGTGTTTGCATTCTCTCTGCCTTCATGTAGAAGGTAGTGGGGAAAATTGGGTGACATTTAAAAAATTCAAATAATTATTACAAGAGCTAGCATTTATTGAAGCCTTACTCTAAGCCAGGCACTGGGTAAACCATTATATGTCTGATCTCATTTGGTCTTCACAAGTGACCATAAGAAGCTGGTGTAATTATCATCATATCCATTTTACAGATTAGGAAATGGAGGACCACAAAAGGTCACACAGCTAAGACATGAAAGTGCCAGTACTTAAATTCAAGCTGTCTGCCTCTAGAACCCAAACAAATTTGTACCATGGCCACACCCACCGGTTCTCATCTTCTAAGTGAGCCAGTATCTTCTCCAGCTCTCCCTTGCTTTCTGTGGCCATGCTGCATGGAACCTGCTGTCCAAAGGCGGGTTCCCGGTCTGTGATGGGGCTGGAGTGCCGCAACAGGTACTGGTCCTCATCTCTGCATGGGGGTGGGGACAGGAAAGGAGGTGACCAGGGGTTGAATATAGCAACAGCTCAGGACATGAGTTCTCAGCTTCCAGCTCAGACCCCAGGAGATGCATGATGGAAGATTCACTTTTAAATCAGAGAGGGAAAAGCCACATGTTTAGCCTTGAGTGGGATGGAAATATTCAAAGGTGGAAACAGCTGTGGTGCAGGTATTGAGAATATTTTCAGGATTCTGGGGCTTCTGAGTTCTACTTGTAGCTACCTATGATATCATGAGAAAATCACTTCTTTTTCTTTGCTATTTCTCCCCTCTACCTCCCTTTGCTTCCTCACCTCCCAGAGGAATCTGAGTTTCAGTCAGGATCAGATGGAATCCATGTAGCTAGCTGTGCCTAGGCTGTCTGAGCAGGCCAGGGACCTCCCTAGAGTTTCAGGGTCCCTTCCCTGGGCTACAGGACTAGGGAATTCCTTTGACTATGCTTTGGTCAAGTCCCTGATGTCTTCCAGTTGGTGTGGCACTAGATGAGGTTTTGGTATCTTGAGCATAAGACAATAGCTTCTTTCTGCAGCTTCAGATGAGGGTATGTTCTTCTTCTCACATAGTTGGGCACAGAAAGATGGGATTGCACAACAGGAAGGGAGCTGGGCAGATGGCAGAGAGGTAGCATGTCATTCATTCCCCCAGTCAGTTGACAAAAGGAAAGATTGCTTCTCTTACTGTGTCCAGGAAGCAGCTTTTCTTCCTTAGAGAGTCAAGGGCCCTAACAACTGTACTTCCATTCCTTTGTGGAACCCTTCCCAAAGATTGGTAGAGGGATCCCCAAAACAGAGCTGTTTCTGGAAAATGAGCAGCTTTTGAAACTCACATGCTGTCATCTGGGGACAGGCTGTCATTAAAGAAGGAGCAATTCTGACTTTCCATCTCAGCAAGCCTAGGAAGAAAGAGCAGGAACAGGAAGGAAAACAGAATATGAGATCTGTTTTCATCTCAAACACCCTAATCCCATAAGAGGCTCATTGGATTTGAGGGATACCCCAACCACTTCTAAGTATTAGGATTTATTGGCTGCTCCACATCCCACTGTGAACATCCCCTGGCCCTAACTCAATTTTCCTTGTCCCAACTGAAAAACCCTTTCCCTTGGACTTTCTATACCTTCCCCCCAAAACCTTCTGGTACCTGCTGGCAAAATGCTCAATTCGAGAGTGTGTATCAGCATGTGGCAACATTGGGGAAGAAGCCGGTCTGGAAGAAAGCAAAGAGTCAGAATACCAAAGACTAGGCAAAATCAGTTCTACAGTCTGTTTCCTAACCACCCTACCTCACCCCATCCTACCACCCACATTATGGAGATGGGCAAGAGCTAAGTGGGTACAGAATATAGAGACTAGATTTGAATCTATTTCCCCAGGCACAATCTGGGTCAGGCCCAAGCTGAACTATTCTGTTACTGGTGGGATTTACCCTAAAATACCCTTAGCCCACTTGGGACTCAGCTCATTCACAGCACAGACACAGGCTAAGTGAGGCTGCCCACAGCCACTGCTCAACTACTGTACTCACGTCTCATTGTAGTCAGCCTCTAGCACTGATTGCACAGGCAGATAACCTCGCTGAGGGTGTTTGCTGAAATAATGCTTTGAGCGGAATTTGTTCTTTAAGGTTGTAGCAAAGTCCCTCATGTTCTCACTGGATGTAGTCTGGAGGGAGACAGGGCAGAGAGACTTACCCTAGTGGCTTCCAGATACTCTGAGAAGTTGTGGCTGCTCCCTTTGAGCAAAGAGTGTGACTAGTACTCTATTTTTATTTATGCTTGTCACACCCTGCTTCTAGAAAAAGGTCTAAAATTGGATACAGAATTTGAAGAGATGACAGCTTGGAAAGATGGACTGTAGAAAAACAGATTGAAAGATGAGGGGTAGGGTAAGGGAGAGAGTGGTAGGGGATGAGTAGAGCAGGGCATATGTTTGGGCTCTAGAAGAATCTATGTGGACAGAAAGAGATAAAGACATTTAGACTTTTAGGAAGCAGGGTCAGCTCAGGAAACTACACATGGAGTGGTGGGTCTCAAATAGAGCTTAGGAGCAATTCTGTGCCTTGAGTTCAGGGATACTGAGCAATCTAGACTCACATGGCTGTGAAAGGCACAGTTACTAATGAAAACCAAGTGAAGTTTGTGGGCCTAGGTAAAAACCTATCCCCCTCCCCCGAGGGACTGAGTACTTACTGTGAGCACATATTTTTGTATTAACTAGAAGGGGCAGAAAGAGCCCTACTCTCTCTTTCCGAAGACTTTTCTCTGAAGAGAAAAGTGAGTGTCCTTTAAAAGGTTGAGACTATCCTGGGCCAACTGTGACCCTAGTGAAGGAGAAGTTTCAATGGAAGAATAGAGAGGCCTGAATGCCCCATATGGCAGAATCACCAGGACTGTTTGTGAATGCTCCTCACAGGAGAACAGAACACAGTGAACCAACGCTGGGTGAAGCCCAGTGCCTGAGAGCTGCTTATCCCTCCCGAAAGGCCCAGAGGTTCCATACCTGGGTGTAATACTCCATGATGGGGTAGTGCAGCTTATTGCCCTTGCTGGCCCTGCCTGTTAAGAAGCAGGTCTGGCAGATATCCACGTTAAATTGTTTCAGACTCCGGTACCTTTGGGAGATGGGACATGGTGAGAAAGATAATCTAATATGCCACACTGACCACACCCATTTCCCTAACATGCAAATATATACAGATATAAGAAGGAGGGGTGGGGCATGGAGTCATATCATGCTCAATCTCCTATACATAGCAGTGGCTGAGTCCTCAACAGATGAATAGCCTTGTTCTAGAGACCATAAATCTCCATGAAATCACCAAGCCCAGAGTTCCAGGAAGTGTGAGAAACAGCATTGTCTCACTACTTTTTTTTTGGTACTGGGAATGAACTCAGGACCTTTCGCTTGTGGTGCTTGTGAGACAAGAGCAGTGCCACTGAGCTAAATCCCCGGCCTACTACCTTTTTTTTAAAAGGAGGTTTAGACTGGGCATGGTGGCACATACATGAAAACCCAGCTATTCAAGGCTGAAGCAGGAGGATGGCAAGTTCAAGGTCAGCCTATACAACTTAATGAGACCCTGCTTCAAAAAGGGCTTGGGATGTAGCTCATTGGTAGAGTGCTTCCATAGCATATCTAAGACCTTGAGTTCAATCTCCAGCATCACAATAAAGGGGGTGGGTTTGGTGGGGTAGTAGGGTTAAAGATCTCATTGTATCAATAACTTTCTAAATAAGTAAGACCCAATAGGGTTCATGCTCCCAGGAGAAGTTACATTTCCAATACAAAGGAGGTTTATTCTACTAGCTGTGGTAAAGTTGGCTAAAAGTTATTTCCAAAGGTTATTATAACAACAAGTATTATTACAGAATATAGAATAGCTTTTCAGATCTACTTCTAAAACCTGACCAATCTGCCCAGACCTAGTAGTATAGAAGAGTGAAATTTCTAGACTTAGAGGAGTCAGATATTACAATATTTAGTGCTAGATTTAGCACTACTTAGCTGTGTGAACTCGGGCAAGTCACATTCCACTTCTGGGCTTCATTTGCTCATCTTATACAAAGCAGGGTGTTTGCAGGGACAGTTGTATGGTGGTGCTCTTAAAAGTTATAAAATTGAACATTTTATAATGAAAGCCAAATTTATGATGAAAGCTAAAATCTACCTTTGTGGAGGAATGAGGGGAATGTAATCAGGGAGACTTCAAATGTATTGTAATAATGTTTTATTTCTTAAGCCTGGTTGAGGGTATATACTGCAGTATGCTGCAGCCAGTTCCTACCAGCTCACAAGAGCTGGCTATTAAACTTTTAAGGTTTTTCCAAGCCAATTGTTAAACACAACCATTATTTTCAAATTTAGTTATAAAAGCTTACAATTAAATAAATGATAAATAAATGTAATATTCAAATCTCATCACTTCCTACTTACTATTATCTATGTTCTTGAGGCTATTAACATCTACTGTACAAGTTGAGTATCCTTTATCTAAAATGCTTGAGGCCAGAAGTTTTTCAGATTTTGGAATATTTGCACAGACTTTGCAGGTTAGGCATCTCTAATTCAGAAATTCAAAATGCATTTTGGAGCATTTCAGATTTCAGATGTTTGGATTAGGGATAATCAACCTATATGAGCATGGTGGAAATACTATAAATGTGTGACTGACTGTGGATCTCTTCCTCACTTGACTCAGGAACCTCCTATACATAACCAGGTATCAGGCAGGGTGGAAGTAATATATCACAGAAGCAAATGCTACAAATCAGGTTTCCTTTTATCTTTCTAGGGAATTAATTGTGAAACATCTGCTGGCAAACCATTTGATAAACAGGTATTCTTATAGTATTCACTTTCCTTTTTTTGTTAGGTCTGTATACTTCATACTACAATGAAAACAAAATAAAATATTTCATCATTTCCAAGTCTTCAAAGAGTTAAACATTCTGCAATAGAAAGAATTACAACAGTGTATAATAATACATAATAGATTTGCTGTAAATATATTGTAATTATGTAATGCACTGTTTTGTAGTATCCGATTTGTATGACCCATGACATATTTCTGATGATTATCATCCAAGCAGGTATTGTTTTCCCTACCTGAACCCCTTGATAGGGCATTGCCTACAGATAGAGCACTTGGTCTGATGCTTTACTTGCTCAGCAATGGTGACCCGATGTAGAACAGCCAGCCACACCATAGACTGGGGTTCCAAGTTGACCCACTCCAGGAACTGGGAAGCTTCAATGACTGGCTTCCCAGTGCTCTAGGGAAATAAGAAGTCCAGTGGAAATGAATGAAGCTCAAAGTATCTCCTCTCTAGAGTGGTAGCTCTCAGAAAAGCAGGGAAACCAGCAGGGCCTGGATTGGTCTGTTCTCCAGAGGTGTCCACCTTCTGCCCTGTTGTAGTTGAGCTGGCACTTTCCCTAATAGGACTCTAATCCTAAGACCCAGTCAACCCTTTGTCCTGTTGTCCCATCCCTACAAACTCTCTTACATGTGAGTACTTCACATCAAAAGCTTGGTCTTTCTTCTGTTCCTCCCACCCTTCCTCCCCTCTCACTTCCCTCTGGAGTTTCATACTCACAAAACGGAAGCAACTACGGACACTAGGCTCCACATTGCTGCCCCCGAAGGCTGCCACTTCACCCAGCTGACGGGGCACCTGAATGGCTTCATGAAGCAGGACACTGAGATGGCGTTGGTCACACTGGCTGCCTGAGTTGGCCACTTGGCTGAAGAGGTCTGCTGGCCCCACCATCAAGAATGGCCAATCCCAATGCAGGAAAAAGTAGAAAAGGAAGAGAGGGAAAGAATACATGGACAGAGCACATGGACTTTGTGTGTGTGTGTGTATGAGACAAGATCTTGATATGCAGTTCATCCTGGCCTTGAACTCATTATGCTGCCCAGGTTGGCCTCAAACTCACGCCAATCCTCCTGCCTCAGCCTCCCACTTGCTGGGACTATGGAGGTGCACCACCATGCCCGGCTCGTATGGATTTTTGAAACTGGAATGCCTAGAGGTTCATTCCTGAGCTTTTAGAAGTCCAGGAGTTTTAAAAAGAGCATTCCCTGAGTTCAGAGAGAAAAAGTGAGAGAGACACAAGAAGAAAACTTCAGAAATGTAGGGAGGGAGAGAGGGAGTGAGGGAGAGAGGAAGAGAGGAAGAATTAAAAGCACTGCTAGACACAGATATGTATGACACCATTGGAAAAACAGATTCCTCAAGAAGCACGATGAGAGCTGTGGGCTCAGGGGCACCTGTGTCACCATCAGGGTCCATCCCTCTCCTGTTCATGTAGCTGATATAATTTGATACTTCAGTAATCTCTCAGTTGTCCATACAAATGGAAGGAAGCCTTGGTATGGACAATTCAAAAAGAGGAGCTAATTATCTAAAAATGGCCTCTAAGTGCTTGTGGAGTATACTGTGGTACTTACAGATTAATACGGACTTTTATTGGTCCTTCTAGGACCTCCTTCTTCCCAGGCCAACCTTAGAAAACCTCTTCCAGAGGTTACTGTCTATTTGCTTCACACTTTACCTAAGGCCCAGAAGATACACAGAAGCAAAAGCCAAAAGGCCTGAATTCAAGTTCTAGATCCATGGCTGACTAGCTGTAGAATCTCGAGTAAGTTATGAACCTCTCTGTGCTGCAGTTTCCTTAATTAAAAATTGAGGATAAATAATCACTGAACATCCCATCTCAAGGGAAAGTTAGGCAAAATAATATAGCCATAAACATGCTTAGAAATGTCCTTTCCCTGTAAAGTTTTCTCAGACCACTGGCATATGTCTTCTGTGATCTGATATAGCACATATCCTTTGCCATTTGGATTATTTTTGTTAGTGCCATTTATTTACTTTTGTTTCTTTGTTTTGCAGGACTGAGAATTGAACCCAAAGCCTTCATACTGAACTACATTTTTTTCCATGTTGAGACAGGGTCTCACTAAATCACTAAGTTGTCCAGGCTAGCCTCCAACTTGTGATCCTCTTGCCCCAGCCTTCCAGAGTGCTGGGGTTACAGGCATGCACCGCCACACCCAGTTTATTAGTACTTTTTAAAAAAATGATTTTTGTGCTTCTGTCTCCTCCTCTAGACTACACATTTTGAAGAAAGTATCAGATCTAATTTAACCTAGTATTCACGACATTTTGTAGAGAGGTCAACACACATTAGAACTCAGCAAAAGAAAAAGTTCAAAATGTTGAACACAAGATGGAATAGAGAGGGAAAAACGATATAAACCAGAAAGGTAAAATCTAAGAAGTACATATTGTCCATCTCCAAGAGAATATATTATTATACCTCATCTATGTAATGACACAAGGAGTCTCCAGGAAAATGTGTGACTTGACTTCAGCTTCAGATTGGGAGAGGGCTATGCCTGGCAGGACATGGGGACTAGAACTAGACACTCAAGGCGCTGGATACTCGAGGATGTCAGTGCAGATCACAAGTACTTATATCAGATTAGAAATCCAAAGGCATGGAAGAGGGAATAATAACAAGCCTCAGGCGCATATTCTTCACAGTAGCCTGGACCAGGATGCATCACAAAGTGGTCTGAATAGCCCTCTTCTGAGTAATGAGACCTAACTTCTGCTTGTCTTATACCCTTCTTTCTCCCTGCAGCACCTCTCCCTCCACCCAACACCACTCCAGACTTTGGAGTTGTACTCACACTGAAGTTTTTCTTTCACTTCTGTGCCACAGAGGCATGCAATGCCGGTCTTAAAGGACAATGCCCGCATCTTTCCGCTGCGACCACTAGGTTTAAAAGAACAGACTGAGAACATGAATATATATATATAAAGGATTAACAATAACACCTTGGCAGCCATTTTCCTCACCAAGTTAACCCCAGCAGAGTTCTGGCCAACTATGCCCACGGTGAGAGCAACCCTTTCCTACTATGCCCATTGGAGATGTGCCATTAAATTGATCCCAGAGGCTTCCAGGACTGAAAGACCTTACCTGTCAAAAACATTGAGAAGCCAGTTGAGGGTCATGTCTACACATAGTGGCACGTTGACCAGGATGCCTCTTTCCTCCTCTAGCCGTTCGTATAAGGCAGTCAGGCAATGAATGACCTCTACCACGTCCATCACATGCTCACTGGCCTGCAGATCATGCTCATTGAAGATCTCTAGGGCTGTAGTTAAAGTTACTAGATCCACTGGAAAGGAATGGAAAGAGACAAAAAAATATAGCCCAAAGTAGAACCTCAGGGATTAGAGGAGATAAAGCCACCAGCAGCCCAAAATTTACAAGTAGGAAGCAAGCATCTCAATTGTTTGCAAGTATGAAACAAGCTTGTTCTTTACCAAGACACTCATTCCAAGCAGGGGAAGGCAGCAAAAAACTTCCCTTAATTAACCCAACATATTTCCATACTCAACACTGTTTGACAATAGTTTTGAGAAGATGGTGAGATGAGAATAAACTCACCTCCTTTTTGTATTGATTCCTGAGATCATATGCCATTTTAAGTTTCTCTGTCTTTACACGGGTTTTAACTGTAAATAGATTTCTCCATGAATCTTGTTGTGAGAACCTGGATACTGACTGTGAATCCCCAGGTATAGTTGGGTAAATATGACATACACCAGGAAGTTTGTTTTTCAATTCAGAGGATTGAACCTAGGAGTGCTCTACCACTGAGCTACATCCCCAGACCATTGTATTTTTTATTCTGAAATGGGATCTTGTTAAGTTGCCCAGGCTGGCCTGGAACTTGCCATCCTTTTGCCTTAGCCTGCTGAACAGCTGGGATTACAGGACTGTGGCACTGTGCCAGGCAGTAGGACATTTTAATTACTATCAAAGCTGAACTGGCCTAACCAGACACACCTGGCTCAGGAAGTCTGAATAAATAGTAACCCTGAGAGAGGCCATAAGGCACAATATATCTGCAGCTATCCTAAGCCCCAACCACTGACATTTGCTTCAATAGTTCTGTTGCTGCATCAAACCATGGGCTGGGATACTTTCTGTTACAAAGCAGTTGCTTTATTATCCACATTGGGGCAGGTGAGAAGGGTCAAGTAGTTGGATGACTGTAGGGTTAATTTGGAAACAAGTCTGGGGCTTGAAATCACTGGAAGGACTCTGCAAAGGGAAAGTCTCCAGAATGTTCCAGCCTTTGGAGAGATCCCACCAAACCATTCAACAACCCTGGCCAAAATGGGATGAAAGTGAGAAACTGAAAATTGATGAAGAACAGAAGAATGGGGATGAAAGCCTTAGGGAAGTGTGACAGGAGACATACAGCGCAGGGCCTTCTGGACTCTTCGGAGCTTCATGGCAGTGCGATAAGCTGAGAACTTAATGTTGTTCAGATCAGCTGCAAAGAATAGAAAGAGACATATTTAGATTAGGGAAATGTAATTTTTTAAAAAATTTATTTTATTGGGACATTTTAAGTATACAATATAATGACATTTATCATTGGAAATTTGCACCTTTTGATAATCTAGGGAAATGTAAATTAAAACCACAATAAGAGAAGAATTTAAACCCATCAGACTGGAAAAATATAGAGGTCTGACAATAGCAAGTGCCAACAAAGATGCATATGAATGAGAACTGCTAGTAGAGGTATGAACTGATACAATCACTTTGGAAAACAACTTGGTATTACCTAGTAAATTAGAATACTCATGTGTCCTACCACTTAGCCAGCTCTCTGTCTTACAGTAATGATTTCCAAACATTTTTGGACCCAAACTCATAGTAAGAAATTCTTTTTATATCACAACCCAGAATATATAAACACATGTGCATGTATAAATAACGAACATTTCAAAAAGCAATTCCTTACTAGATTTTAGAATATGGTTTTTTTTTTTTTTTGGTATCGGGGATCCAACTCGGGTCCTTGGGCTTGCGCAGCAGGCGGCGAAACAACTGAGCTAAATCCCCGGCCCCTTTACTGGATTTTAAAATACAAAACATAAAATTAATATAAAATCTGACTCCTGCTAAATATCTGTTGCATATTAGTATTTTCTACTCTGTTTCAGTTTTTTAAAATGCTTGTCAAACACACTGAAATGATGTTATCTGCAGACTGGAAAACATGCTCTGGAGAAAGCCTTGGACGAATGCACCAGAAAAAATGTACAAGAAATCCTTAATAGCACTGCACTTTTTATCTTCAAACTAGAAACTCATATGTCCATCAACAGTAGAACAGATAAGGAGGGGGGAAGAGAGGTATAAAGGCAGATAATGGTGGGATGAGTATGATCAATTATATTAATGCATATATAAATTATATGCATTGAAACCCCCCAAAATGTGAAACTAGCAGGGAGGATGGAGCAAGGAGGGTAAAGAGGAGGAATGATTGAAGTATGTTGCGTGCGTGTACTAACCTGCCAAAATGAAACCCATTAAACTGTATAACAAATGTGCACTAATAAAAATGTGGAAAAAAACAGTGGAACAGATAAAGTGCTATATACAATGGAATATCTACAGCAGTGAGAAAACAAATGAATTACAGTCACATGCATCAGCATGGATAAAATTTGCAACATGATGAGTTTCTCTCAGTGGGCAAAGATAAGGCACAAAAGTGCCACAGTCACTGCAGCCTGGAAAAAGCTTCACATCTACAAGTATAATTCCCTAATATGATGTAAAATAGCCCATGAGTAATATAGAGTCCAGTTGAGGAAAGTGAAGACAGAAAGGAAGGAAGATTTTTGGAGAAAGGGCAAGGCAGGCACTTCTATGTCATCTGCTTATTAACTAAGTTTCCCTTCTATTCTTTGTTAAAAATCATTTTGTTGAGGTATGACTGACATACAAAAAGCTGTACTGATTTAATATATACAACCCAATGAGTTTGGAAATAAGCATATACTGTAAAACCACCACCATGATCTATGTCATAAACCTATCTATCACTTCTAAATCTCCTCCTGCCGCCTTATTTACAATCCGGATCATTTGTGTATATGGTAAGAACGTTTAACATAAGATCTACCCTCTTAGCGAACTTTTAAGTATAAAAATAGTGCTGTTAAGCATAGACCCTATGCCATACCATAGATAAATAGGACTTATTCATTTTGCTTAATTAAAACTTTGTGGCCTTTGACCAACATCTGTCCATTATCTCCTTCCTGTAGCCCCTGATAACCACCATTCCATTTTATGATCTACATGAATTTGGCTGTTTTAGATTCCTTATATAAGTGAGATCATACAGTGTTTTTCTTTTGATGCCTAGCTTATTTTACTTGGCATAATGTCCTTTAGGTTCATACATATTAAAACAAACAGCAGTATTACCTGCCTTTTAAAGCTAAATACTATTCAACTGTATAGATATAATATATTTTCTTCATTCATCTGTTGATGGAAAATACAGGACAAAGGCCGCTATATACATCCCTACTCTATACTCCCCACATTCTTTTTTATTAGTGTATGTTTTATTAGTACATGTTTGCAGTACACAATGATTACATTCACTGTAGGAAATTGGTACATGTACATAACACATTTCAATTCTATTTTTCCCCCTTTTCTCTACCCCTCTTTTGTTTTTCTAGCATCAGATTCGTTTATTTATCTTGTAAGACCTTATAAAATTAATTATCATATATAGAGATTAAACAAGACTAACAGGCCAAAGAAAATATAGAAGATATAAATATGTAAGATAATTGTACTAAGTCAATTTTAGATACCTTGTCTGCATTGGATTACAATACCTCTCTCTGTCTCACTCTCCTTATTATCTGTCTTTTGTTTTGTATGTTATATATATTGAGTTTTTCATATAAGAGAAACCATGCGATATTTAAGCTTGTGTGTCTGAGTTGCTTCACTTAACATTATGGTCTCAAGGTGCATGCATCTTGCTACAAATGACTCAAATTTATCCTTCTTTTGGCAGAGTAGTACTACATTGTGTATAAATACCACATTTTCTTTATCCATGCATCTGTTGATAAACCTATAGGCTGTTTCCAAGATTTTTAGCTATTATGAATTGTGCTGCTATAAACAGAGGTATGCATGTATCACTGTAATACGATGTTTTTAACTCTTTTGGGAAGACACTTAGAAGGGGAATGGCTGGGTCAAATGGAATTTCTATTTTTTGTTTTTTTGAGAAATCTCTACACTGATTTCTGCAGTTGTATCAGTTTCACAGTCCCACCAACGATGCAGAAGGGAACCCCACATTCTTACCTAGGGTTTGGTATAACTCAGTCATCTTGGGATGGTCCCAGCATGTGGTCTGCGCCTGGTGGCTACAAACAAAAGCATCACTAGCACCAGTACCCACACTCTGCCACACTTCCCCCACCTCACATGTGCACACTACCCAGTGATAGGTTGGGTGCAAAAAGTTGCAGGGTGCAAGGGTGAACTCTGAAGATCCCAAAGCACAAGGTTCACCTTTATTCAGGAAGAATCTTGAGCTCTTGGTATGAGTAGGAGGAAAAACTGAACTGGATAGTGGAATCCCAGTGAACAAGGAGTGACAGGGATAAGTACCAAAAGACAGGTGAGGGAGGGGGCAGGTAGGGATTGACCTGCTTCTGATTCTGACGATCACTCACTTGATGTAGTAGGGAACTTTATTGGGCGAAATTGCTCTTTCCCAGGGAACCTGGACAGAGGCTGGTAAAGGAGAAGAGAAAGAGAAAGTAAGCTGGCCTGCCATTCCCATTTTATTCTTCCTCAAGGGTGGTCAAACAAAAAAGGACATGTTTGATCTCACTGCAGCTCTTAACATAAACCCTGAGGGTGTGGCAAACTCCTTCCTTCCTTTCTCTCTCTTTCTCTTTTCTTCCTTCCTTCCTCCGTGGTACTTGAGATTAAACCCAGGACCTCTGCACTGAAGTATATCTCTAACATTTTTTTTAGTTTTAATTCTGAGTCAGGGCCTCACTAAGTCAGGCCGGGCTCAAATTTACAATCCTCCTGCCTCAGTCTCTGAAAGTGCTGGGATTATCGGCATTTACTATCATAGCCGGCAAGCAAGCATTTCTAATGAACACACTTCTCTCCCTGATGATAAGGTGAGAAAAGTAGAAGAGACTGTCACTGATGCCCTAACATACTAGAGATGTGGCTAGGGCTTGAACAGGAATACTTGGCCTTGGCTACCCTGACATTTCCCTCTTTTGGGTGCAGGCAGCTGGATTTTTCCTGTGGCTACAAAGTAGACTCTACTTTCCTCATAGAGGTGCAAACCCCTTCCCCTCAAAAGCCAAGCTTCTCAGGCCTGTGGGACAGAGGGTAATGGTACTGCCCATTTCCCCTTCTTTCTCTCATGAGAAATTCTGAAAACTCATGCTTCTCTCATCCTCGTGTCTTTATCTTCTTGTTCTTCCAGGAGAGGCTCAGGTTACTTGGTTGATCTGCTCACTTCAGTTTTCCTGAGTACAAGAACCCTCCGTAGGAACAGCTTCATGTCACTGACTATAATACCAATGATTCTAACCATCGTTAACAATTATTGAGATCCTAGTATATGCCAGATTCTATGCTTGTGCTTTGTGTGAATGTCTAAGTTTCCTTTCTGTATATTCTCACCATATCTACTACTACAACCCTGGTCTGGGCCACCATCATCCCTCACCTGGATTAGCGCAATGTGCTCACCAACAGGTCTCCCAGCTCCCACTCTTGGGCCCCCGCAAAAATCTATTCTTAACCTGATGTTGAAACATAAATCAGATCATGTCATTGCTCACCTCAAACCCTGCCAGAGGTCCTCTATTCCATTTGGAATAAAGTCCAAAGAACTTTGATCTACAAGGCCCTCCATGGTCTGTCCTCCCTGCACTTTCTCTCTGCTCTCCTCCACATGAGCCTCTTTGCTTTTCTCAGCACACCCTGATTTAAGGACCTGTAATCATTGCCTGGTATGCTCTTCCCTAAGCTATTCACGTGGTTCATTATTTTGCCTCTTTTGGGCCTCTGTCCAATTGTCACCCTCTCAGGAGGTATTTGAAATGCCTCCTCCCTTAAGTCTTATCCTCCCTATCCATGCCTTCTTGGCTTATTTTTTTCCATAGCACTTTCCACCCACTCTGTGTGTGTGTGTAGTTGTTTATAATCTGGCTTCTTCCACTAGAGTGTAAGCTGGCCAACTCTAAGGATTTCTGTTGTGTTCACTGATGCAACCCCAGTGCCTAGAAAAGTAACTGCCCAACAATAAATATTGTTGAATAAATAGTCATTTAATTTCCAAAACCTGATTTATAAGCTAGGTAATATTTTCCCTTCTTTGTACAGATGGGAAAATTGAGATTCAAAAAGAATAAGCTATTTTTTCAAGTTTACACAGCTATTACGCTGAAGTACACTGTCTCAGACCAGGTCTCTCTAATTGGAGAGCCTATTCTTTCAACTACTAAATGTTTTTGTAATCTGTACTGCTTCTTGGATGACAAGGTATACTGGACTCTCATCAGCCCCCTAGGGGACAACAGTAGATTCTTTTGGAAGGTGGCTGAGGTTCTGTTAAGTGAAGTTCAATTTGGCTCACGTACAGGAGAGGAAGTGCTGTGACCCAGGCCCAAAGTCCCGGTGAGCATCCTGGAGCTGCTTAAGTCTCTCACCCACTGACACCTATGGAAAGAATAGGAAGGAGGACAATGGATTCATTCTATTTCGTGTGGGAACACTCAGGTGCCTCTAAGAATCTTTATGAGCTCCTTCATAGGCTGGCTTTTCTTTAGTTTCAGCCCTTTTCACCGTCACCCAATTCCTATCCTTCTCCCAACACTCCCATAAGTCAGAGAAGAGCCTCCTTAATTCTAGCACAGTGACTCTTCTCCTCTGTCTACCTGCGTGCCCAAATCTAGACAGGTTGTTCTCCTTTTCTTCAGTTTAATCATACCTGGCAACTTAGATGCTGAGAAGCCTGTTCCCTAACCCCACATTCTTTAGCAGTCTTTTCCCATGTAGGTTTTATTTTGAGAAAGTTTTCCCTAAGTCTACTTTATATTGAGGTGACTCCTCATGGCTCACTTCAGGCTACTCTTCTACCTGTAGCTGCTTCCACCGGATGTTGATTTGCTCCAGGGCTCGGGAATTCTCCATTGATAAGTGCACATCAGAAATGGCAAGTTGATGGGCCAGATCATTCACCAACTTCACTCCGTCTTTCATGGGAGAGAATTCTTCTTTGAATAGCTGGAGAACCAGGACCCAAGTGCCACAGCAGACAGAGAGTGGGAAAGAGGACCCATTAATCATTTACTCACCTCTTCCCTCTTCATTCACAGGTTTTGTTTCAACAACATAACTTAGGAGTTTGCCTATTAGGACAACCAAACTAAGGTGTGAGTGGCCACAGGCCTTATCTGCTTCCTTCCCTCAATTTACAAACCCAGGGAAAGAGAAGACTATAGTACAGAGGAGACTACAGCCATGCCAGCCCCAGATCTAGAACATACACTAAAAGAGGCTTAAGTTAGTGTCCACACCAATGGAGTCTCAGCAGGAGGAACTCTGTCAGGGTCCAGAAGAGCATCAAGTCTCAGGGGTGACTGTAGCCAGGGGAGGAGCCATGCATACCTTAATAGCCTGGATATGGTCTGGTAGTGAATCAATAAAGAGATCTCCAATGGGCTCCCAAGTGGCTCGGACTCCGTCAGCTTGGGTCAGAGTAGTGCTCAATTCCTCCATTGCCCCTTGGATCTCCAATAACTGCTCTAGAGTACGCTCAATGTGGCGGTGCTGGTCCACACAGCGGGCTGTCAGCTTCTCCCACAGTTCACTAGCCACTGTTGCCTGCTTCCACACAAAGCGGCTAAGATTCTGGACCCGCTGTCTGGGGGAGGCATCTGCAAGTGTAGGCAGGAAACCAGGTCACGCTAACCTTAACCAGACAGGAGCAGCTCTGGGAAAGGCAGAGACAGACATCCGTGTGTGTGTGTGTGTGTGTGTGCACGTGCGTGTGTGTGTGTACCGATGCATGTGTGTACATGTTCTTGTATATATTCATATAGAAATATATACTTTTCCATAGTTGAGCTCCTTTTGTACATTCAGTTATTTTAGTTAAACTATTTTGAGATTTTATAGATTCACATGCAGTTGTAAGAAACAACACAGATTTCATATCCCCTTACCCAAATAGTGATATCTTGTAAAAGAATAGTCCAATATCAAAACAAAGATTTTGATATTCATACAATCCACTAATTTTGTTCAGAGCTCCCTAGTTTTATTTGTATTTATTGTGTGTGTGCACATACATGTGTATTGTCTATACAGTTTTATCACATGTTCGTTTGTGTATCCATCATCATAGTCAAGAGACCAATTTGGTTTTTTCCACTTATAACATCATGAAGATTTCCTCATAATTTTTAAAAATGGTCAAGATAGTGAGTAAAATATTTCAAGACATGTAATGAGGTGAATCATCCACAGTGCTATTCACATCATCCTGGAATGTGATTTTGTATTAGTGTCTGCTTCCCATTTGCACCCAAACAAGGGAGGCTTTTTTTGATGTCTCAGGCCAGGAGAGGATGACATAAAGCCAGAAAAGCTGGGTTCTTAATTTATACATTTTCACTTTCTCCCTCAGAACCTTCTCTTGGAAGAAGATTCAGAGCCTCAAAGCCCCAGGCTAATTGGAATTGTCTTTCTCTCCTGAGCTTATCCTATCTGAGGCCCATTGGACAGCAAATTAAAGTACTAGCCCTCCCATCGAGAAGCTAGAAATAAACTGAGAGAGGAAATGGAATTGACAAAGGACTCAATTAATTAAGGCTCCTCTCCAGGCTATTCATAGCTTATCTCAGAGTGTTGAGGATTCTTTCTGGGGAAGTGGGCTTGCTGGGCCACCACTTATATCTAATCATCACCATGGATCCTATCCTGCTGCTTGATTTGAATCTAGATGAAGAGTGGTTCTCCCTGTCAAGAGAAAGGGCTAGAAGCCACTATGGTCGTATCAAAACATTACCATAAATTTTCCTCTAAAAGGTCATCACTTAACATTTTAGAGTTTCTTAGTTGTTGGTTGATTATAACATTGCCACATGTCCCTCTATGTTGGAGTAAAGCAGCATTTTTTTTTTAACATACTGCAACTTTTATTCACTGAGTTGGTTCAGTTCATGTTTTTTATTTCTTTTTCATGCCTCATTAAAAGGCCATATGTACAGTACAGGCCTCATGCTAGTGACTGCTGCTTCAGACTCTGTTCTCTTTGTTTTTATTTGCAATATGAATCTTGCTCCTTCTCAATTCTGGACTCATATGAAAAAACTACTTTCTCAGATAATAGCTGAGAAAATGAATTTGGGGAGGGCAGAAAAGTGTTTGCTTAATGGTGTATAGCTCAAAAAGAAGGGGGGAAGAGCAGAAGATCACCCACTTTTGCTCTCAGAATGAGGTTCCTCTAGTTCCTCAAATGGATGCTGAGACAGGAAGGCTTGAGCTGACTCCAGCACAGAGTAGACATAGGGGCCCCGGGACTTGACTTCTTCCATAAAGGCCTGTAAAATTGAGTAATATGATCAACAGGAAAAGAAAGTCTTTCAACCACTTCAAATTCCACTCTGCAACTCACAACCTCTCTTTATAGTGCAACTTAGTCCCTTGGCATTACTAGATATCACCAGGTTACCCACATGAAGAGGTGTGGTCCTCTCCACAGGTAGGAGAATAACTCTAACACTGGAAGATCTACTTAGTATGAAATGAGTGACTCTGCCACAGGACAGAGAGAAATGTGGCGATCTTGGTTTTTCCAGAAGACTCAGAAAATCCCCTGTAAGGGGCTTAGAAAACCCAAAAGCACGATGAACAGGATTTATATTAAAATTTTGGTGAAATATACACAGAATGTATAAATCAAAAGTGTATGACTCAGCAAATTAATTTCCATACTATGAGTCCATCTGTGTAACCAGTACTGAGATCAATAATCAGAACTCTACCAGCATCCCAGAAGCCCCCCTGGTGGCTCCTTCCAGTCACTATCTCATCCTTTCCCTTAAAAGGTGACGACAAAGGCATATTGGCACAAGCCTGTAATCCCTGCACTTTGGGAGCCCAAGGCAGAAGAATTACAAGTTTGAGCCTAGCCTTAGCTCCTTAGCAAAACTCTGTCTCAAAATTTAAAAAAAGGCTGGGGATATATTTCAGTGTGAAGGCCCTGAGTTCAATCCCCAGTACTGAAAAAAGAGAAAAATGGCCAGGTGGGGGCGGGGAGGGGGATGTGACCATAGTTCTGATTTGCAAAAGCACCAGTGAGCTTTGTCTATTTTTGGAATTTATATAAATGGAAGCATATAGTATATACTCTTTTTATATCTGACTTTTTTCACTTAACATACTGTCTGCCATAGGATACTGTTATAGTTTGTTTTCCTGTTGTATTATATTCCATTCTGTATTCGTTTTCAGGAAATATTTATTGCTATTTTCTGAATAAAGAGGTAATATATATCATGGAAATATTTAAAATTTCAGAAAACTATAAAGAATAAAATTAAAGAGAATTCCAATTATCCAGTATTGACATTTTGATATAGTTCCATCCTATGTCATTCATACAGTATATATATATGCACATATCTATATATATTTTTATACAAATGAGATTCATCTGTATATAGTTTTATATCCTGTGTGTTTTCCCTTAACATTATACTATGTTCATTTCCCCATGTCCTCATTAAAGATTAAGGCAGGATCTTAAATATGAAGAAAAGATTTGATTTTGCAGCATGCTAACCACAGACCAGTAGGACTGTATATAGTCTCATATTGCTTTAGGTTTGTACACAGAGCTGGGTGTCTGTCTGTCAGGGTACTGCACAAGGACTCTTTCCCCACTGAGAGACTATATACCATGGTCTCCATAATTCTAACCTACCGCATGTGTTTCCTTCTCCTGTTGCACCAGGGCCACATCCCCTTGTAGGGGCAGCTGAGCTGACAATTCTTCATCCTTTTGGCTAAGCCAGTCAATAATCTCTTGGAGAGGAAGCTGAAGCTTTCCACTGTGGTCTGAGAAGGCCTCTAGGCGAGCACTGCACATAATGGGTAAGACCAATGATATTAAATCTTCAGTGGCAAAACATAACTTTTTCCAAACAAACACTTATGTGAAACGTTAACATAGCAAATGGATTGAGGGGAACTGCTCTAGTTGAAGTGGAAGGGGGCCTGGAACCATCCCTCTTACTCATCCAAAGGAGCTCTCAAGCCTCTCCACATAGAGCACAGTACTAAAACCAATGGGTTGGACCACGGGTGTGGGTAGGGTATCCCAAACTCAAAAGGCTTAAAATGTCACTTCATGGATCTCAGTTCCTTCAGCTGCATGCCCATCATCAGGCTGGGAAGAGAAGGAAACTGAGAAAGGGATGACAGCTGTGTGGCTCCCCTCTTCCCTTGGTAGAATCCAAACCATGTCAAACTGCTCATCTATAGAGGCTGCTCTCAGCCTTCCCCTTGAGCAGGAAAGGGTGCCCTAAGTGGAAAGGGCAAGGTGAATGGTTGAGCATGAGCATGCACATGTGTATGCATACAGATATAAGCAGCTCAAGGGACACAGAAGCACTGGCTAGAGATTTGAGATATGGAAGAAAAAAATTTTTATCATATAATCATTTCTGTCTGCCTCCCTTCACCCCCCAAATTAAATATAAGTTGAGGTCTAAGTGGTAGGAAGTTGGAGGCCAGTTAAGGCTGTGTGCAAACATCAAGCCCATTCTCCTTAGCTGGCAGTAACAATTACCTTTACTTATTGCTTTCCTACATGTGGGTAAAGCCCTTTACCCAAATTACTGCTTTAACAAATTCTCAGAACAGTTTTATGGAGTAGGCCTAATTATTGCCCAGAAAGTTTACATAGTTTGCTCAAGGTCACACAGTTAAGTCACTTGTAGAGCTATGGTTTCCATAACTCCAGAGCCTGCATTCTTTCCACTTATACACACTGCCTTACCTCCACCAGAGTCCACTACAAGCTAGGAATTTGGGCTTTTATGATAGGGGATGGAGTGGGAAAATTGCAGGCACACACAGAGCAGTAGGAGAATAGGGGAAAGAAAACAATACATCAATTGCCTTCAGGCCCTTACTGAGTTGCCCTTAGCTGTGCTGATAATGCATGGATGTTCCCGAATAGAGGGTATTAAAAGGTGGAACAGAGAATAGTTGAGACCCATCAAGATAATGGGCAACTGTGAGAGGAAGAGGAGTAGAAATGATCATTTCTTTCATTTACACATCAGCATGTTTAAGTTTAGAAAGCATTTTCATATCTTAGTTGAATCTTAATGACATCAGTGTGGGGTAGTTAAGACAAGTATTATTCCTCCACTCATTTTTTTGTTTGTTTGAGACAGGGTCTCGCTATGGAGTTCATGCTGGTGTTGAACTTACTATGTGGCCCAGGCTGGCCTCGAACTCATAGCAATCCTCCTGCCTCAGCCTCCCAAGTGCTGGCATTACAGGCATGCACCACCATGCCCGGATTCATTTTTTTCTTAATGAAAAGTAGAGGCTAAAATTCTGAGAACTCAGACAATTTATCAAAGATGATGCAACTACTTAAAACTGAGGCTCAAATCTAAATCTCCTGACCTCTAGCTCTAGGTTCTTTCCACGGTGCCAGAGAAGGAAAGGGAGAAGTGGACAGTGAGGCAGAGGAAAGGGGACACACAGAAGGACAAGCTGCAGCGGCAAAAGGAGCCCAATGCTGTCCCGGCCAATTCCTTCAGGTACCTGTTTCTAGGGACCAGGCCTTACCGGAGGTTGTGAGACTTCTTTTTTATTTCATTCCAACACAGATTCATGGCTGATGGTTCCAGGGGGCCAACAGCACCAATAGACCCGTTCAGCAGCTTTGGATTTAGGCAGGGGACCCCAGCACCATCCCAAGGAAGTGCAGGGGCAGTTATAGCAGCTCTAACCTGGACAGAAACACAGACATCCTGTGATTCCTGGGGTGTGCTATGCCCTGGTCTCTGCCCAGCCATGGGTGGAACTAAAGTAAACAAAGGGAAAAAGAGTTTTATCAGGGTCCAGAAATATAACTAATGTGTGTGGGTATAGTCAGGGAGGGAGATATGAAAGACTCCAAGTTCTTCTCTTGGTAGTGGTCAGTCACATAGAAATGCTGACCACTATTATCATTAGTTTTATTATTGTAAATTCTGCCAGGACCACCGCCCACATGGGATACTGGAAATGTATTTACATTAGGTAAGAAGCTGGTTGGAATTGTCCAAATGTTGACAGCCATAGGATTTGAACTGAGCTATAGGTTTCAAGGTCCCACAGTTCATCTAACCTTCTAGAAAATAAATTTGAGGGGCTTCCCCATAAATATTCAGAGAGGGAGCAGACCAGCCCAAGAGAACTATCAGTAGTAGGTAACCTACTTCCCAAATGACCCTATGCCTTAATATCGCCTCTCCTTCTTTCCCACTCACACTTCCCACATCACAGTCAGGAAGCCTGAAAATCATCCTAATGAGCAATGGTCAGGAAAATGGGCATGGGCTGAGAAAGAGTTAAAGCAGCATTCTGGATCCTGACTGCCAAAGGACTCTGACTGGAAGCCAAGAGGATGAGCCATGGAGCCTGCCAAGTCTAGCCTTGGGCCCTCAGGCTCATAGTCATTCACTTCCTCTCTTGGGCACTGGTAGGACCCTGTCAGGTCATTGTGGGGTCATGGAAATGGTGGTTATACCAAATAACCCATAAGAAGGAAGCTACCTACAGTACAGTACCAGGTCTGCTCACTCAGGGAATAGGAGAGGGGTATAGGAAAGGGGAATTGGAGGAGAAAATTTCAGCCTGGGCTGCTTTACCTGAGCCTAGGGAGACCTACATGCCCACCTTCCCATTTACCTGCTTGCCTTCCTGTGGAAAGGTTCTGGGCTTGCTGGTGGCTGAGACTCCTATAGTCCTCTTCCCCCCTAAATCATCCTTCCTCCCCACATAAAGACTCTCCAGGCAATTTAGGAAACCAATCATCCCATTAAAATCGCAGCTTATATCTACACCATGAAAAAGAAGTAAGGGAGTCGCTGAACTCTGGGGACCAAGCTCAGAACTCGGCCACCCTGTGGCCCATCAGAGGATCCTACCTGTGCTACCTGGGGAGTTCATGGCAGGATCAAGCAGCTCCATGATTATCCCTCTGCAGGAATCTGGACCCAGTGTCTGGGGAGCCACAGGCAGGCAAAGTCCCGATGAGCTCTAAGCAGCCCTGCTCAGGGAGGCAGACAGAGCTGAACCAGGCCAAGAGTCGAGGGTTGCCACCCTGTTTGTTTACTGACTCCCCAGGAATCTGGAGGGGGCGGCTATGTCAGGGCCTGGCCAGTGAATCCGAGCTTTGTTCCTGGGGAATTCTGGCTTGCTCCCAACTGGGCCCTCCACACCGGGCCAGGATGGCCCTCTCAGGCTGGCAAGCACGGCAGGAGTGGGACTGGCATTCCATGGTGCTGAGTAGGGGCATGTAGAGGGTAGCATTTGTTGATTTATTTTCTCTTTCCATGCAAGACACAAAAGCTCACTTTGCTTCCAGGCTCACCCCTCCCCTAAAGTGGATGAAAGAATCAGACCACATTGGTGACAAACCTCTGGCAAACAACTTTCCCAAAGCCTGGCAAGATGAGCTTGGAAAATAAGCAATTAAGTAAGCCTCCTCAGTGGCAGTGAGAAATGTGTGTGGCACAGCTGGGGACAGAGCCCTGAGATGGCCACACTGGGAAACTGGGATGGCAGAATCCGTCTGAATTTGATTATCCTTGAGTGAGTACAGGGACCAGAATACTCATTGGATTCCACTGGGAAAGCAAGGGGAGGGGGTGCTCTGCCCTGCCTTTGAGAGGCAGATAAGATTGGAGGGAGAGCCATAACCTCAAACCTCATACTGTACCCTGATGATGGAGCGAAATGGTTGGTCTCTGGGCATCTCCTTACAACTCTGTAGGGAAATGAGAGGGGACAATGAAACGTAGCAGGTCTATTCCGGGGAGCCAGTTTTAGAAAGTCTCCTGTGTTTGCCTGTGTTACTCTGGGCAGTGGCTCTTTCCCATAAGCCACTGAACAAGGGGAAGAGCCTCTCCTGGAAGTGGCCCGATGCTCTTTTCCATCTAGCAGACTTGTTTGGGAAAAGGTTAACATTTCTGAGCTTGGCCCCCACCTCTCGGCACTTAGGGAAAATACTTCATTTTTACCAAAAATGGTTCTGTTTTCACCCTTATTTATCTCCCACAGAGTCTTCTGGGCTTTCCACAGTCCTACATTGTTTCCATGCTGATGCCCACCTACAGGAATAGTTGGAACAGTTGCCTGCCCCTTTCCAGGGGTTTGAAGTTGAGCCAACCAGGGTGGCTGGAGGATGGAAGGGGATGACGGACCAAGAGTAAGGAATGGTTCTAGCTGTCAGCTTCGCTTGGGCTGGGATAATTGGGCTCAAGCCAGCCTCACAGAATCCTCTGGAATGGAATGCCCTGGAGTTAGAATGGCCCCTTGTGACTCAGCTATGACAAGCTGTCCTGGCTCTAACCTGGGGAGATGCACCCATGATGAGCTGGGCTCCACCCATCTTAGCCTTTCATCCACACCCCCCAGCTTTCTTAGTTTCCTAACTTCCATTTGGCTCTCAAATTATTCTCCAGTGCTGTGTTCTTCCTTTCCCATTTGCCTATATACTCTCAAGACCCACCTAGAAGAGCCAGGCACACAGTAGGCAAATCACAAAAAGTAATTATTTCCTTTCCCTTTCCCAATCAATTGCCTTCTACTTCTGGCTTTTGTGGCCAAGATATTTGCTTCTCACAGCCCATTCCTTGTAGGGCTAGCTACACATCCCTTGAACCTTTGAGATAAAGGCCTTATGGAAGAAAGAGAAAGTAAACTACTAAAAAAGAGACAGGTTGGACTGTACCATTTGTAATCACAAAATGAAGCCTCAAGCTCCCTCTGACTAGTGGTGAAGCTTGGAGGGTGTACACAATGAGTATAGCAAGCCTTTGGGAAGGGCCCTGGCTTCTCTATCTCTTTAGCATGTAAAAGCCCCATTCCAGGCAAGGCGTAGGTTACTGGGGAATTCTAAGTTGCCCTGGATTTGAGAATATGTTAGAGGCAGCAATTTTCCTCTGGCTAGATGCAGGAAAACAGCTCAGGAGGACCTGACCCTCATGCCTCTCTGGACTTTGATTTTCGTTCATTATCCTTGCCAAAATGGGTTTCCCAGCATCCATATTCTCCATCTCCACTATCTTTCTCCTTTCCTGTAGATTCAGCTATAGCCTGCTCCCCTAGCATAAACTTAGCACTGCAGCGTACATATGAGATTCTAGGAGACATAGCACTTGCTCACACTTCCATGGCCTCTGGACTCCAAAGCTGTGTAGGGAAAATCAGAGTATGCTTATGTGTCTTCCTTCTCCAGCCAACTTTCTTTGGACATCTCTCATTATCAGAAAAGGCACCTCCCCTCTCTAGATCATTGTCTCTCATACATCCTCTAACCACTTCCTAATATACACAGCATCACCATGTTCCTAGGGGAGAAGAGAATAGAAAGCCAAGTCTGAAGCCAAGGAAATTCTAAATGGGGCTGAGCTAGCAGCTGCAAGGGAGACTAGGGACTTGAGAGAAAAAGCCAATAGCAAAGGGGAAATACCTACAGAATACTGTACCTACAGAATACTCTTGAGGTATACCACAGAGAAGCCAAGGCAAAAGAATGTCCTGATTTGTCTTAGGCTGTGCCCTGAAGAATCATGCTCTTCTAGGACCTCCCCAGATTTGCATCCCTTGGAAAGTTAACATGGAATTAGTTTCCATCAGCTACAGTGGAAACTCTTTGGCTTGTCCAACCCAATACCTTCCATCGCCCTATGTCTCCCATAAAAGGCCTCATGAGTGCTAAGGTCCTGAAGGAAGCCTCATGCTATACAAGAGGTTTCATGTACACAGGTAGTACCCCTGGGCCTTAGGAAGCATGGATACCCTAAGTACAACACAGATCCTATGTTCAGTCATTTTCCATAGACCTCAATTTTGCTATCAAACTCTTACCTGAGGCTGGGGGCAGGTGCATCGGAGGCTGCTGCTGTGATGGAACCCGTCAGCAGCCCACCATTCACGACATCGTGGGAGGGTATAAGGGCATCCCTGCATGACCATAAGTTGCATAAGAACGGAAGATCATGGAGGGATGAGGATGGTCACCAGACAAGCTCTTGATCATTTAGTACCTGGAAAAGTAACAAGGAGAGATTTAGAATCAAGACCTACAAAAGGCCTACAAATCCAGCACCAACTCACTCACAGATGCCTTGAACAGTTACGCAAACCAGTATTAAAAGCTTACTGACCTACCCAATAGTTCTTCCCAGGCTACTATGCACCATAACAAACTTTAATTATTGATCAAGGAAGTATTTATTGTTTACCTATTATGATTTGTGCTAAAGACACAAAGATAAATTACTATCGGGGATGGGTAGAGAAGGTAGTCAGGTATCCTAATAAAAATAGAATGCTTTTGTGGCAAATGGTATAATTGAGGATGGATCAGAAGTCTAGGGGAACGCAGAGTGAAGAAAGCTAACTCTGAGAATGTGCACATCTTCACAGACTGCATTTGAGATGAGTCTTGAAAGGATGAGTAGACATTTACCTATGCAGGGAAGGGGCAAAGCAGAAAGGTGCTCTTGGCAGGCCAATCCACCTGGGCAAAAGCTGATGTCACAAGAAGGCAAAATATGTTCAGAGAACAGTGAGTTCAGCAGGGCTGGAGTTTAGGAGACAGCTAGATAAAAATGACATGGGGCCTGCCCCTAAGGAGGTCATATACAGAGAGAAAAAACATGGAAAATAAAGACCATAAAGTGTTATCTGAATTCATAGTAGGAATATTTACAGGATGGAGTAAAGAGACAGATAAGGGAAAGGTGAGTTCTGTCTGGTCATGTCACAAAAATTTTCCCTAGAGGAAATGTTCTTGAGGTGAGTCATGAAAGAGAAATGGGATTTCCATTAGGCAGAAAAGATAAAACAAAAAAGGATATTTCAAACATCACAAATACAAAATGTATTGTGTATTCAGTGTGATCAATAAACAAGGTAGGTGCCTTTCAGGGCATAGCAGGAGATAAGCCTGGAAAATGAGGTTGTGATCAGATTGGGTCATACCTTGAATGACAACCAGATGATCTAGCCTTTATCTTATAAACAACTAGGAGGCACTGAAGATTTTAGGCAGGGGAGTGACATGACCAGATTTTCATTTCAGAAAGGGTATGCTCTTCTGCCTGCCTGTGCAGTGATCCTCCTGGGGGAAGATGGCATCAAGAAGCTGGTAGGATAAGCAGCTGCAGTGAGGATGGAGCAGATATTGCAGCCTTGAATGTTGGAGAGGTACAATCTATACGGCCCTGTGATCAATTGGATGTGAAAGGTGAGGAAAGTAAAAAGAGTCAACGTTTCTAATTTGGTAGTTAGATAGATAATGGTGCCAACAACAAGGGAAGGAAGACAAGAGAAGGAGCAAATTTGGTGTGGTAAGGGGTGAAGGTAGTGTTACATAATAAGCTATGCGAGAGACATATTCAGCTTTAGACGTCAGGCACTAAGCTTAGAAAAGGAGACCTATAGGGAGAAGATGAGAGGGAGAGGAGAGGAAAAGGAAATAAAGAGGATCAAGATGCAATATGTATATGTACCAGTATCACACAGTGAATATATTTATGATGTATCACAAACATGTACTTACAAAATTTTTTAAAGAAAAAAGAAAAAGAAAGATACTGAGCAAAATTTAGATGTACAAGTTAATTGAAGGTATAGTGGATGTATGCAAATATGATTAGGATGGGTGGCGAAGATGATGTTTGTAAATGATAAAGCTGATCCCTTTTCATGCCTGGCAAAAATATATAAATCTGGATCCAAAGGGCAGGAACTGAGCATCTTTAATTTCTGATGCTAATAATTAAATAGCCATCATTTTAAGACTCTATCCCAGTGCTTTCCAACATTTTAGGTGTAAGGGCTCCTTCTTAAGATTAAAACAAAATCTCACTTCACCCACTCACACCCACAATAGTAACTGTGCTTTTAGAACTTACAGAGTGAGAAAAACACATACATTTAAAGATCTGTGGACGTTCCTTGTATCAAATACCCTTCCTCCTTAGGGGTCTATGGCCTATGGTGTCCAAAGATTGGGGAATATTATAGTTACAAGGGCTCAAGAGTTTGTGGTCTGAAAGACACTTTGTTATGGTCAACGTCTCTAGATGTTATGTAGCTTCACAGATCTTTATTCCCAAAATGATTCCCCTAAGAACTGTTGAAAAGATGGTTCCTCTGTGATCAGACACCAACATAAAATAATTAGTTACTCAGATAAAGAGTGAAGTATTGCTATGAATGTGCTATAGATATGTTATAGGCATAAGGGCCTCAAGATTGTTTTTGGACTTGTTTTTATATTAATATTTTCTATTTTTTGTTGATTACATAGTAATGCAAGTTCTTAAAATTTTTTGAAACTTTTGTGGTTCTAGGGATCAAACCCAGGGTGTTGTGCATGCTAGGCCAGTACTATACCACTGAGTCACACCCTCAGCCCTGAAAAGCTTACCATTTAGAAAGTCCTCATTCATTCTTTTATGGCGCTAGAGCCCAGACCCAAGACTTGGATATGCTATGCAAACATTCTACCAACGAGAGTCCTTACTATGTTCTTTATAGAAAAACTGGAAAATACGAAACTCATAAAGATGAAAACAAAAATAATCTGTAATGTTACCTACCAGCCAGAGATAACCATTACTAACAGGCGTAAAGACATAATAAAAACTATTAAACTATTGTCTATGAAAAATATATATGTACACTTTAAAAATAAAAGTCTTCAGGTGCTATCTTTTTATATCCTGCTTTCTTCATTTGGCATGTATTATTTTAGGATGTCATTAACTATTCCTCCAAAACGTGATTTCTATGTGCTGTATAAGTGGTAGAGCACTGTGCTTGAGGCCATGGGCTCTGGCATCAGACAGACCTAGAGGCAAGTCTACATTACCAATTAAAGTGTGGTCTGGAATAAATTAGCCTCTCTGGGTCTCAGTGCCCTCATCTGCACAATGGGAATAACAATGATACTGTCCTCACAGAATTATTCTAATGCTTAGAATTAATACATATTGTATTTAAATACCTCAGCAGTGTCTGGCAGAAGTACATTGCTCAATAAGTGTTAGGTATAATCTTTGTTGTATAGCATTCCATGGAATGGATATACCAAATTTATTTTAAGAATTAGATATATGCATATACTTCTTCTGTCTTATAAGTCAAACTGCAATGAACAACCTTGTGCATATTTGTGATTCTTTCTTAGGAAAATTTCCTACAAGGGGGAATTCATGGATTAAAGGTTGTAGAACCTATTTCAGGCTTGTGACACATATTTCTAAAATGTCATAGAAAAGTTTTATATCACTTTATATTACCATTAGTCATGTATGAGTGCGCGAATTTCTCATTATACTTGCTAATGGTATGTATTCTTATTTTATTTGCTAACTTTGTGACTGAAAATGGCATCTTGAGTATTACTTTGCATTTCCATAATTACTAGAGAGGTCTCATTTTTAGTGGCCATTTATATTTCTTCTTTTGTGAACTGCCTGTTTTTATTCCTTTTGTGATTTATTTCTTTGTAAATTAATTTTCTTCCTTCTTTTTGCTCTACTGATCTGATGCCAGGATGATGCTTCACAAAAGAAAAATAAGATAAAGGGCCGGGGATGTAACTCAGTGGTTCTGCCGCCTCCCTTGCGAGCGCAAGGTCCTGAGTTCAATCCCTGGTACCAAAAAAAAAAAAAAAAAAGAAAAGAAAAGAAAAATAAGATAAAGCCAGGGGTCAGAGAATTCATATCTTCTAGTCCAACACAGGCAGAAAAGGAATAAGCTCCTTCGGGGCTTAGTGTGACTATCCTCTATTTGTAGACTTTGCTCCTTTGCTCCTGACTGTGATCTCAAGTGATTTCACCTCTGTATGCCTTGGTTTACTACTCTGTCAAATGTTAATATTTAAAAGGCATGGTGATGTATGCCTGTAATCTCAGCACTTGGGAGGCTGAGACAGGAGGATTGCTGTCAGTTCAGGGCCAGCCTGGGCTACATAGTGAGTTCAAAGCCAGATCAAACTACATAGCAAGACCCTGTCTCAAAAAAACCAAAAAAGGATTCCAAGCACCAAAACACTATTATTCCCTCTATTTGTACAGCATGTTTTTATAGTTTACTAGGCTTTTGTGATCCTCAGTGCTACCTGGTAAGATTGGCCAGCCAAAATTACAATCATATTTTATAAACAAAAATGCTGAGACATAAGTGAACCTAGGCCTCCTGATGCCTGGGCTAGTGCTTCTTTGCTACACAAAGATTCCTCTGCTTCTTTATTTATTTCCTTTCTGCCCCAAATTACCACTTGAATATCCTGATTCTTTCACTAGCCCTCCCTTTAATTTGCAGAGGCTAGGAGGATTTGGAGATGAATCAGACTTGGCCCTTAACTTGTCAAGTGTAGGAAATAATACATATACACAAGTAAGTATAATTTAAGAGAGAAATGATTTATACTGTATGTGAGACTCAGAAATCATGCTAGAGGTCACAGAGGAGGAAATGTTCACTTCTATTTGGAAAGGTTCAGATAAGTGTATGAAAGGGATGCTTTTGAGCTAAGAGAGGAGATTTGGACACATGGAATAGAGGATGTTTTGGGGGTAGAAATAACCCTTCTGTGATCTCACCCAGGAATCCTGCTAGACACCAAGCTGTGTCTTTTAGAATCAGTAAATACTAGAAATATTGCTTTGGTTCTGGAGAACACATATAGGCCCTTCCAGCAGGATTCAGGGGGAGAAGACATTGTTTCTCTTGGGCAAGGATAAAAGCATTAAAAACATATGGAAGGGCAGGGGATTTAGCTCAATGGATTCACTGCCTGCTGTGCAAGTGCAAGGACCCGAGTTCGATCCTCAGTACCAAAAAAATATGGAAAATATCAGGATTCTAGTGTGAAAGTAAAGTTGTTGACTTATGGAAGGCAAGGTCCATGCCTGATATTTATTTATATTCCACATATTCTTTTTTTTATTAAATTCTTTTATTGGTACATTGTAGGTATACAACACAATTACATTTCTCAT
>NW_004624902.1:1310768-1325694 GCF_000247695.1 Heterocephalus glaber
CCATATTTTCTTGATCCAGTCTCCAGTTGATGGGCATTTGGGCTGTTTCCAAGTTTTAGCTATTACAAACTGTGCTGCTATGAACATGGGGGCACATATATCACTGTGGTATGATTCTTTTAATTCTTTGGGGAAGATCCCCAGCAGTATTTCACATATTCTTAAACACAGTGCTAGGCACAGAAAAGGCACTTGGTGAATGTTTCCTGACTTGAAGTATTGAGTTCATCTTAGCTAAAAGGCCAAGGAGTGATTGAATTGAACTCCAATTATATAAGCACACAGGCCCTTGATACAAATACTGGAAAGCAACACAAGAAAGGTTTTGAATATGTATATTTACTTGCATTTGTGTGAAGTGATGTATGTACAGTGTTAGCATTTGAAGTGAGGCTTGAAATGGCAAAAGTTGCAAACAACCTAAATGCCCTTTACTGAGGGACTAATTAAATAAATAATAATGTATCCACGTAATGGAACTTTATACAACTATTAAAAAGAATACAGAACACCTTGCCAATATAGAATGGTTTCTTAAGACATTTTTAAGTACAAAAAGAGGAAGTCAAAATAGTCTATTTTGTACAGAAAAGGAAAATATGTGCTTATATTTGTATAAGATATCTCTGGAAGTATACAACCTATTACCATTGGCAACGGGAATTGTGTGGCTACTCACTCCATTCCTTTGGAATCTCCCTCTCCCCTTTTCAGTTTGCAGGAAGTAGGACTGCAAGGCAGAGGCCTGTCCTCCCAGAGAAAGAAGGACTCTGTCTGTTTTCAGGGTTAGGACATTTACTTCAACTTCTAGCAGTACCTTTTCAGGGAGAGGGGTTCCTTAGAAGGCCATGAAATGCTCTGAAATCATCTCTCCAGCCAGACCTTAGAGAGAACATTTCCTGAGGTTTGTGGCTCCCACAGGGTCTTTTTGAAAGGTGATTTACTTAAGGTCCTTTAATCTAGAAACAAGGATTACTTTGGAAAAGTCAGGAGCTAAGGTGAACTAAACAGAGATTTTTAAGAAGGCCTTTATTCTTTTGAACAATCTAAAAGAAAACATAAGAGAAAGTATATTCTTTTCAAGATAGCATGCATCATGCTCTCGATGGAAGCCGACAGCAGCTGCTGCTAACATCCGTCTTTGTCTTCCCACCCCATCTCAGGCAGGCTACATCCTTGGACCAATACCCATGAGGTCATTCTCTACCTGACTAACAGAGCAAAGACAAACCTCAACTACCCACATAGCCTCAGACCCACCAGCTTGGGACATTTGGCCTGCTGATAACGAAAGGGAGAGCAGAAGAAAAGGGGGGGTAGGGATTAGACTCCAAGAGAAGTAAGCTATTTCAAAACACTCCGAGGTATGCTCTCAAGAGTGGAGAGACTACAGGGAAAGCAGAGGAAAAGACAAGGTGGTGGTGGGGCAACACAGGGAAAACAAAGGCAACCAGCGAATAAATACAGAGATGAAATGAGTTCTTCAGTCCCAGGGTTTTAGGTCAGAGCCCGGGTTACTTCAGGGTAATACTCCTATGTCCTTTCTGCTGGTCCGAATACTCATTTGCTTAGGAAATCTGTTTGGACCCATGTTTTCTCTCTTCTCCTTCTAGCCAATGCTATCTAAACACCTTTCCTTTCCTCTTACCAGGAAATCTACCCTTGGACAAAAAGCATGTCATTGAAAACCTTAAATAAATAAGTAAGTAAGTAAATAAATAAATAAATGTCCCTTTCCTCTCAAAGAGGCAAACCCTGGATCTTCCTGCTTTTAGATCACAATTGCTCAAATTGGCTTGATTTTCCATTTCTAGATATCTTTTTCTTCTTTATGGATCCAAGCAGTGGCTACTACATGATGAATATTTTTTAATGCAAGTTTTTCCCCAAAAGCACATGCAGACAAGCAGGCAGGCATGCGTACACACACACACAGTATCTCTGGCGCTTCCCCTCCTTCAGTCATTTTCCCTCAGCCAGCTGAACAAGGGCGAGGCTTGGAAATAATTTCTCTGTGGCCTACCTTCTGATTCTGTCAGGTCTGCGAAGCAGCTGGGTAACTGGAAGCTGGGAGGCCAGGGCTGGGCTGCCTCTGTGAATCAGCAAAGAAGTCCCTGAGACAGGGATGCCGGCAGCTGCTGTATGCACACTCTCCCTCTGTCTCTCCCACCTCCCTGCCCTCCTTCTCTCTTTCCTCCTCCTCCCCTCTCTGAGCTGCTCTGTGTTGCTACGCAATCATCAGCAGAACTAACAGCATTATTCTGACCTCAGCCAAAGATACCCTTGACTGGGCAAATGCAGAAAGAGAGAGGATAGTTTTGTAAAACTACCAGAGCTGTGGTGGCTCGCAGATTTCAATTCATTAGAAGCAAAGGAGGAAAGAGAAAGAGCCAGGGAAGCAGAGAGAGAAAGGGGAGCAGAGAGGCTTCAACTGTGGAGGAGGAGACAAAAGAGCCCTAGAGATCAGTACGAGCTGCTGAGCTGAGCAAGGAGCCTGGGCCCCAACTTACACAGATCTAACCCACAGCCAAAACCAACTTCAGAGCCAGCAGCTGGCAGGGGACCCTCAGTAGCTAGTCCAGGATTCAGTTTCTGTGTCAAGGGTTGAAACACTCTGCTCTAAAATTGCCACTGGTACTCAAGATACAGTCTTGGGCCCAGGGCAGTATGCCAGTGACCCCTGAGTCCTGTCTTCACCACTTCTTAGATCTTACATGTGGGGAAAAAAATCTCAAAAAGTGGTGAAAACAAAATGGATTTTAAATAATTTGAGAAAATACAGGTGTTATGTGCCTTCCTTCAATGACTACCCCAATCATTCTCCCTTTTTTTTTCTCAGACCAGCCTTTACTCTATTAACTATCACTTTTGTTAAAAGTTTGAGCTCCAAATATCCTGAGAGACCTGGGAGAAATCACTAATGCAATGGAGATATTTTCTCCTCACTGAGAGCCTAGCATAAAATAAACGATTTATTTAATAAATATACATTCAATGAACAAATTAAATGAATGGATGGGCCAATGAACAGCAGTCAGAAAGCCCCTGTTTCCATGCTCCTGCACAAATAGACCAAGACTTAAAGCCACAGCAACTCTAGGCCAGCAAAGAGTATAAGAGAAGCACACCCCCCCTTCCATTATTGAGAACAGTGTGTATGTGAGAGAAAGAGATTGGCTTGGGAGTGGGATGTTTAACTTCACTGATGGCCTCTGAAAATTCCATATGCCCTGGTGGCACTGGAACTTAGGACAGAAAATGCTTCTTGGTCCAGAGGACCTGGGACTAGTGTATACAAAGTGTCTAAAGAACTGAGAAGAATTATTATTTTAGCATTGCATTTTTCTTTATTTTTATTATCTTTTTATGAAGAAGGTATTTTAAAATTATTATTTATTTTTAATTGACAAATAATTATGCACATTTATGGGGTAGAATGTGATGTTTTGATCTATGTATACATTATAGTCAACCTAACTAATAAATATATCCATCACCTCACCAACTTACCATTTTTTCATGATGAGAATATTAAAAGTCTATTTTTAAGCAATTTTGAAATATATGACACATCGTAATGTAACAAATTGGTTACACAGTTTGATACTGTCATTATCGAAGCTTTCCACATTATCATTATTGAAAAGCCTCAGCTAGAAAATAACTAGCATGTATGTCTATATGTTTTTTCTTGAGATGAGATTTTAAAAATTGAAGCTGGTTATTTCAGGAAAAGGCTAGAAATATGCCTGATGTCTTCAAATCAAGCAAAATAAGAAACAACTGCCTCCACCCTTGAGCTTTCAGAACTGCAGGAATGGACCCTCTCGTCTGGCCCAAGCAGCCAGGCCTCCGAGTGAGTGCAGAAAATGTCTTTGGTTTCCGAAGGGACTTTTGGAAGCACAACCAGCATCTCTATATATCTTCAACAGAGAATTTTTTAGCTATCCATCCTAGCCTGGGATTGACCTTGCACCTTAGCCCCAGTCCTAGCCCTAATAGCCTACATGTTTATCAACACCATTTAGACCCAGGGCCCCAGGATCCTTTACAATTGACTTGGAATGATGTGGGGGGGGGGGTTGGCTGGAAGAAAGAGCAGAGGAAATATGCTGAGAATCTGTTTAGGCTGGCACAGACACAGAACGACTGTGACAGACACACACGAAATACATGGGAACTTGACTCACTGCTCACCTTGGCACCAGCTCACCAGCATGCCCAACAAAACCATAATCAAGATCAAGGAGAAGGAGGAAAGACTGAGCCAGATGGGGTACCTGCTTCCTACCTTGACTGCAGTTGGATTTGTCCAGATCACAAAGAATACTTGGAATAATCCCTTTCTTTTGCTATCTCTAGAGAAAGCATTTAGAATGCAGAAACAAAAATATAGTACCATGAAAATAAACCCACAGAGTTTGTCTTTAGGAGTACAACAAAAGGCTTGTTAAAAATCTCTCACAGACCCTCTCATAGCGGAAACTATCTCTCCTCCTTATTCTTTTGCTTAAGGCTCCTAAGGGCTCCTGTGGAAATGACACTATTACCTATGAGATTGAAAACACTGAGCCATTAGCAGCTTGTAATATCCAAGATTTAATTATTAGATTACATTAATAACAATGGTTAACATTATTGAGCATTTACTATAAAGTAGGCACTGTTTGAAGTGCTTTGCACGTATTAGTAGCTTAGTTCACCCTTATAGCAAACAGCTTCTAATACTACTCCCATTTTACAGATGCGGTAACACAGTGAGGTTAAGTGACTTGCCCAAGATTACACAGCTAATAAGTTATGGAGCTAAGACTTAACCTGAGCTGGACATGGTGGCACATACCTGTAATCCCAGCATTTAGGAGGCCGAGGCAGGAGGATTGGAAGTACAAGGCCAATCTGGGTTACATAGTGGGTTTTTTTTGTTGTTTTTTTTTTGAGACAAGGTCTCACTATGTAGTTCAGGGTGGACTTAAACTCACTATGTAGCCCAGGCCGGCCTTGAACTCACGGCAGTCCTCCTGCCTCAGTCTCCCTAGTGCTGGTACTACAGGCATGTGCCACCATGCCCACCTGGATTACATAGTGAAACCTTGTCTCAAAAAAACCCAAAAAGACTGCTGCTATCTATAGGTTGACTGTTTCAGTGTCGGGCCTATGTAAATCATTGAGACAAATATAACTAAGACAGAAGATTTCCCAGGATAGCTTACCTACGTTTTGTGCTGTGCGTCAAGCTATTTTTCATACTCAACATGTCTCCCTTTCCTTTAGAAATCAGAGACATAAGGGCCTTTGAAGTCACACTTCTTTTTCTAAGGAGTCCCAAGTAGGCAGACCCCACATAAAGTTAAGGCTGTGGAATACGAAAGGTAAAAAACAAATGACCTTTAGATGAAGTAGTGATTGCCAGGTTGTTATGGTCCCTGCACAGTCCACTACCCTCACCTATTCATGTATGCTTCCTGCTTAACTCCACGGGGCTTTGGAAAATGCTGTTTTGTAGGCCAGTGAAGGTGCATTCCTTATTGCTGTTGGTCTTCTGGAATATTTTGAGGAAGGTTGATTTTGTTTTGTTTTGTTTTTTAATTTCTGGGGGATGTTGGAATTAATAGAGTCTCTAGTTGTGTTTCAGAAGAAATAATTTGCTTTACCATATAACTGCATAGAAAAACCCCCTCTGATTTCTGCTACAAAAAAAAACAAAAGAAAAGAAAAAGAAAAAGAAAAGAAAAGCCCACTCTGACATTTAAACCCAGGGAGACTCATTTTTACCTACTAGACATCTGGACAAAGCGGAGGAAGCACAGCATGCATATAGGCTAGCCTCAACTATTTCTCTGAAGAGGACAAAGAAGGACAAAAATGGTCACATGCTCATACTTTAGCTTACCTTGGTAACTGGCAAGGGAATATTCAAAACCCACTTTGGCATCACTGAGCCAGGCTTTGCTAGGTTGACAAGGAAAGTAGGGCATTTCATTTCAAGTGGAGAGAAAAAAATGCGTAAAACACAAAGGTCAGAGAAAATGGCTTGCTAAGGGACTGTGAGTACTAGTTAAATGTGGCTAAGTTATGATAGGGCCATGGACAGGAAAAGGGAGAAAATGGTAGGAGATGAAATGTGCAAAGATCAGATCATGGAGGCACTGAAATCCTATGCTAAGGATCAATTAAAAAATTTTTTTGGTACCGGCGATCGAACTCGGAACCTTGCGCTTGCAAGGCAGGTGCTGGAACCACTGAGCTAAATCCCAGGCCCTCAATTAAAATTTTTAACCAGGAAAGTGGCATGATCAGATTTATGTTTTCGAAGTATCACCCCAGTGGCTTTCACTCAAAAAAACATTACATAGTGCTTACTACACACTGGGTTTTGTGCTAGAGCCCACAGGTATTAAAAAAGGTTCTGAAATTCCTTTCAAGATTCACACAGGCTAATAGGTGAGAAAATTAATTAAACATAAATATAATAAAGCACTAAGTGTAATGAAGGGTGAATCAGAGGGGAGAAAGGCTGGAATCTTGGGTGCCTGGAAGAAGGCAGTTGCAGGATTCATCTGATGAGGGTCTGAAGTAGGGCAGTGGGCAGCAAGAATGAAAAAAGGGTGCTTAGTTTTGCATTGGAAGAATGGGCCTTGTCCCCCAATGAATCTTCTGCATATTACCCTTGCCTTTTATCATTTTTTCCTAGCCTGATTATTTGCTAAGTTGCTGAAGGAGAAATAAACCATGAGCAGGTTTTTGTCCTTTGGGAGTGGGAGACATGTATAGTTAATCCCCATTGTTGTTTTTTTCCATTCCACAACCTTATTTATTGGAGCCCTAAGTTTATTGGAAGTACTATTTCAAATTAGTTTTACTCTTCCTAAACACCCAACCCCAGCTCACTTACCTCAGCAAAAAAACTTCCATTTATTGGAAAGGTGGAAGCCATTCCTGCAAAATTTTCTATATCAGGGCTGGGGATGTAGCTCATTGGTTCCATGCCTGCTTGGCAAGCACAAGGTCGTGAGTTCGATTCCTGGTACTAAAATTTTTTTTCTATGTCAGCATTTCTTGTCTTCCCTTTCCATCATCACCAGACAAAACAAAACCCTTTTTTTTTCATCCCTAAGGTCAACATTTCTATTCATGAGCTCAAATCATTCTCTCCCTGTCTCCCCTGAAATCTTCTTTATCCCCTCCTCCCACATTTTCAATCTTTTCATTACCTCTGACTTTTTCTGTTACCTAAAAACATGAAAGGAGCAGAAAGTTTTCTAACTCCTGTGATCTGGGAAGTGGGAAGGATGTTTCCCCACTAGACAAAGTCCCCTTGGCACTGTCCCACCCACTTCACACTTACCACCAGGTTAAGACTGTGTTACTGGTAAGGTAGAGAAGTTTTGGAGGGGAGTAATATCATCAGAGCAATGAATTCTCAGGTTTACGCTAAGACTTGGAAGTAAAAAGTAAGGGTAAAATGTAGAGTATAATAATAATAATAATGTTTGGGGGTCGGGGATGTAGCTCAGTGGCACCACGCTTTCCTGGCAAGTGCAAGGTCCTGAGTTCATCCCTGGTACCGAAAAAAAATAATGAATTTTGATCAGTTACTGTTTGCAGATTATCTTCTGCTATATTATTTTATTTATGCAGCAGAGATTAAGTCCGATGAATGGGAAGTCTATGTAGCAAAATCAAGAGGATTAGTATAAGAATAGACAGAGGTAAAATGCCTCAAGACAAGCAAGATTATTATGAATTGATATGGGAGAATGAGTCAGACAGTAGGAGGGAAGGATCTTCACTAAGGATGTATGACATAGCTAAAGTGGAAGTTGGGAAATAAATTGGAGGAACATATTAGGAATGTAGGGACATGATGCCCAAAAGGCTGGATTTTGTCACTGAGGGTAATAGGAATAATGCAAAACCATAACATACTAAGGTTTTGAGAATTAGTGTTAACCCAGTCAATGTTCTGGGCACCCTCTGTTGCTTTTGTTGAATATCTTTAAATGTGGAACCCATTTTATACACTTGGTCACTTCCTACCTTCTGCTGTTCTTCAAGCTCCTGCTAAAGCAAACCAGGCAGCTGGGGTGTTATATAACAAAATATTATGCTCTATTTGTGTTTTCAAATATATTCTATTTACACTACAACCATTCAAGTCACAGTTAAAGTGGTACAGTGAAAAGAGCACTGAAGTAGGATTCAGAAAACAAAGGTTCTAATCCCAATTTTGCTACAAAATAGCTGTTAACCTTTTGGCCGTTTAAACAAATGGTGCTGAGAAAACTGGCTGTCTACATGCAGAAGACTGAATCTAGACACATATCTCTCATCATATATTAAACTAAAATCAAAATAGATCAAAGACCTAAATATTAAAACAGAAACAATATGCTGGAAGAGAAAATAGGTAAAACTCTTGAAAACATAGGTGTAGGCAAGGAGTGTTGGAACAAAACCCCAAGTAGACAAGAAATAACATGAAGAATTGAATGGGATCATATTGAATTAAAAAGCTTCTGCTCAACAAAGGAAACAGCCAAGAGAATGAAGGGACAACCTACACAGTAAGAAAAAGTTTTGTCAGCTATTCCTCACACACAGGACTGTTTAAAATATACAAAGAACTCATAAAAATTACACCTCAGAGAATAAAAGACCCAATCAAAAAAATGGACAGGGTTTTGCTATGTAGCTCAGGTTGGCCTTGAACTCACGATGTACCCCAGGCTGGCCCTGAACTCATGACAATCCTCTTGCCTCAGCCCACCAAGTGCTGGGATTGCAGGTGTGCACTGCCATGCACAGCTTTGAGCCTTGGGCATTTTTTTTTTACCAGCAAGGGGATAAGTGTACTGTTTACTTCACTCTATTAGGTTGAGGATCAAGTGGGACAATGGATATGAATATATTGAAATTATAAATTTCTCTTCATATGTACGAGATTATTTCCATTGCTTCAAGATTCTGGTGGTTTCCTTCTCTGCAGAGGACATGAAGAGCTAGAGTAGATTATAGCAACATGTGTCACATGTTCAAATGTGAAAGGCAACAGAGGGAGGGGGAGGGGGAAAGAAGGGACAAGGAAAGAAAAAAGAAAATCAAAGGAAAAATAGAAATAAAGCTTTTGTACATAACGGGGGGATGGGGAAAAAGAACCAAGATATATCATGTACTGGTACAAGTTCCCTATGATAAATGTTATCATTATGTATATTTGCGTGCAATATACCAATAAATGTTTTGCTAGAAAGAAAGAAAGGAAGAAAGAAAACTGTGTCAGGAATGTAATTAGCTTTCTGTTTACATGCTGCATCAGATAAAGTGGTACCTCAGCTCATGAACTTAATTTGTTCTGCAATTCTGATCATGAGCAGAATTGGGTGTGAACCGAATCAAATTTGCTCATGAGATTTAATATAAATAAGGTTAATTCATTCTGTACCATATGTATTTTTTATCCACAAAATATAAAACAAAGTACATTTCAGTATGAAGAGAGAACAATAAACTTGCTTGAGTTGAATTCTGGCTTGGAGGACAGGAATGTGGGCGGGGAGGTTATTGTTTGGAGGGAGAGTACCCCTCCATAAAGACATTGGGGAGATCTCCTTCAGGGGTTTCCTCTCTATCTCTTAGCTGCAGGGTCAATTTTGACCAAAAAAAAATCTGACTAATGTCACTTGTTTTTTCCTGTGCTGCAAAACCCTCCGGAAATGAGACACCATGTTACTGTTCATCAGATTCAACACTCTGTTCATTATAATTATATTGGCATGGCACTTCTCAAAGAAATCCTGGCACTCATTCCATTTATCTATAGTGGATTTTATCACATTACTGCTAACCTTCTCTCTGTTTTCCTCTTCCTCAGTGGAATGCTCCTCCACAAGTGTCTTCTGCTGCTCACTCTGGAGTTCAGCAAGTTCTCCTGTCATCAGCTCCTTATGGTCCTCAACAACCTCCTCTATTTCTGCACCATCGACACCCAGACCCATACTCTTGCCCATGGACACAATCTCCTCCACTACCTGTGTATCAGACCCTTCAAAGTCACATTCTGTGACACATTTTGGCCAGTTTCCTCCAGGCTGAGTTTAAGGTTCGGTACATGACATCTTCCCAGGCTTTGTCAATGAGGTTGATGCAGTGGAGGACATTGAAATGTTGCTTCCAGAACTCTGTTTCAGAGTCAAGAATGTCTCTTCAGTGACATTAAAACACCTGGTGAAGGGTCAAGGATTTAGCTCAGTGGTGCCGCCACCTGCCTCACAAATGCAAGGTCACAAGTTCGATCACTGGTACCAAAACAAAACAAAACTAAAAACAACAACAACAACAAAAAACACCTGGCGAAGAGCACCTTTGGGTACAGCTTCTTGAAGTTACAGATCACTTGCTGGTCCACAGGTGACAGAAGAAATGTGATGTTGGAGAGGAGGAACTTGACCTTTATGAAGTCATACTCAGTGTACATATCATCTGCCAAGGCTGAAGGGTGTGCCCTGGCATCAGAAGAAGGTACCTTCTAGGCCGTTGGTTGTCAGAGAGATATTTCTTAATGACGGCATGTGCAAACATCTCGTGCAGCCATTCCACGAACAATGAATTGCCTTGTGACCCAAGCTTTTGCATTGGCCTTCCACATGACTGACTGGCCTTGTTCACACTCTATTTCTTGAATGCTTGAAGGATCTGGGAATGGCACACCAGTAGTGGCTTAATCTTCAGACTGGCACTTGTGTTCACACACAGCAAAATGTTCAATCTGTCCTTCATGGGTTTGTGCCCTGGCAGTGCCTTTTCCTCCTGCATGATATAGATCCTGTTCAGCATCTTCTTCTAGAAGAGTGCTGTTTCATCACAGTTGAACGCTTGTTGAGTGATGTATCCTTCTGCCTTCATGAATTCTGTGAATTCTTTCTAGTAGGCTTCTGCAGTGGCTTTGTCAGAACTAGAAACCTTACCATGTCTTGTCACCCTGTGGTTGCCACTTCTTTTGCAGAATTTATCAAACTACCCTCTACTGGCTTTAAAGTAATCACTTATTGCACTTGTAGCGGGGTTTTCTTGTGATAAATCACTGTGCAATTTCCTGGCTTTTTCACAGATCGTAGCTTCGCTAACACTATCACCTGCCAGCTGTTTCTCATTCAACCACCCTAACAAAAGTTTTTCCACTTCTTCTAGCACTTGTGTCCTCTGCTTGGTTAACACTGTTACTCCTTTTTAAAAATTAATTGTATTGGTATATTTTAGATATACATAATGATCACATTCATCATAGGGAATTTGTACCTGTACATGATATGTCTTGATTCTTCTTTTTTCCCCAAACCCCTCCCCTCCCTTCAACCCCTCTTCATCTCCTTATTTACAAAAGCCTTGTTTCCATTTTTCCCTTCTATTCTTTTTTTTCTTTTCCCTCCCCCCTTGTTCCCCATCCCATTTGAATATTTTCTTCCTATTTCCCAATATCTATTATATATTTTGGTCTTATTTATCCTTTCAGTTATTCCTTTTGCTATACCAGCTCCTTTGATGGCATCTTTATTCTTCAAAATAGTTGAGATTGTTGACTTTGCCATCTTGTACTCCAAGTCCAGATCAGTCACATGGATACCACGCTCATGCTTTTCTACAATTTCCTTCCTCAAGTCCATGGTTATTTTCTTCAAAACCTTTTTCTTACCATTCTTGCTCTGCACTTTCTTCTTACCTTCATTATTGCTCTGCACACATTCTTGTCACCTTCATTATTGCTCTGCACATTCTGGTTACCTTCATTATCACTCTCTATGTTCTTGTTACCCTCATTACCACTCTGCACTTTCTTTTTACCACCATGCTTGCTCTGCACTTTCTTTGGAGCTGTGCTGGATTGAATAATACTATACAGTACTGTATGTGCCAAAAAGCAAACAAAAAAGCATCACAGCAATTGTGCACAGATCTGTCTGTGGCCACAATCTTGACTAGAGGAAGCCATGACTCTGTGTCAGAGTGGGGAAGATGGCCGCGTTCATGTTCATGCAGGAGAAATGGCTGTGATCACATTCATTACCAGATGCAGAGTTCACAAAGGAAAGCAAATTTTTGCCAAATGCTTCTGTTCATGAACTGAATTGCTCATGAACAGAAGTGTTTGTGAACTAAGGTATTACTGTACTATACTTCTTTAATCAGACATACCAACAAGACATTTCAGACTCTTTGTTATTTAACATTATTTACATTATCTTCTTTCTAGCCCAGACTGCTAGACATATGCAAACTCAATAGCAGCCTTTGACATGACCTTCCAAGACAATTTATATATATCAATAAGAATGCTAGTTTTCCAGGCTAAACAGAACTCTATTGATTTGTACTTACACTGTTTAGGTTACTGAGCCAAGGTGGGCACTTCTTGCTTGTAACTTGCATTGAGAGGGGAAAGGAATTAACATTCTGGGGCATTGTACACTGTATCAAACACAGTAAAGTGGTACTTTGATACTTGTCAACTGGTTCTGGGAGGTGCAATGAATATGAAAAACAAGTACCAAACAAATAGTTTTTGCTTGAAAGGTTAGAGGGTCCCGAGGCAAATGACATTAACAAGTTGTAGCTTATGCATTCAGTACCAAACAATGGGTGCTGGGACAAAATTTTCATGTCAAAATGCTTTGAATACCAAATTTGATGATTTTTAAAGTGGTTGAGTACCACAGTATAATTGTATAAGGCACATGACATCTGTTACTTGCTATAATGCTTGCAACACTTCTGTGAGATTAAAAACAATTATTCCCAACTTTACAGACAAGGAAACTACAGGTCAGAGATGTTAAGCAACATGTCCAAGTTCATTAAGCTAGCATTAAATGCAAGCTGGGATTCAATCTTGAATCCATCTGACTGCAAAGCACTCTTCCTTCTTCTCTCCTACTTCCAGGCAGGCCAACAATATTAAAAATTAGACACATCCTAGAACTTAAGACTTCACAATGCTTGGCTCACTTGAAAGCATATATTAGCACAGTATCTGGCAAATACCAAGGCCATCTTGATAGAGGTTCCTTTCATGGATACCTTTAAACCCTGAAGTTGTTTTGAAATCTGAAGCAAGCAAGCCCAGACCTAAAAGAGAAGCATCTATCTTTTACATTTAGTAGTGAGCTCTAAACACATAAAATAAAGGTGAGATGTTTGCCTAGAAGAGGAAAAATGAAAAGTTCAAGGTGAGAACCTGTCAGTGATAAAAGACATCTCAGACAGTGCTGCCTGCCCAATAGCCAATCAAACTCAGAGATACCACACTGACCCAGCCTTAGATTCAGTCTGTTACGGCTTATATCTAGATGTTCCCCCAAAGCCTCATGCAGTTGTAGGTGGCACTTTTCAGAGGTGGCTGGACCTAGGGTGTATGATGCTGGGATTAAGGATGTGACACTGGGATTAAAGGTGCCCCACCCTAGGTGTGAGTGCTACCAGCTCAAAGGGTAGGTAGTCCTGATGGAATATAAGGCTGCTGCTGTTCCTTCTACTGCCACCATTGCTGCTGCCTTCTTTCTGCCCTGCCATGACATGAACTGTTTCTCCTCTGTGATGCCCCTCTGCCATGCCACCCTGCCTTGGAGCCATATGATTGAGGACTGAAACCTCTACAAACTGTGAGCTGAAATAAACCCTTCTTCCCTTAACCTCAGGTGTTGGGTATTCTGTCTCAGCACCACAAAACAAGTAACTAAGACAGTCTTAAATTCAATCTTACAGGAGTGGGTGGAGTAAACAGGTACCAACTTGGTATGATTTGAGAAAGACTGAAATGCTATCACTTATCAAAATTATTTCCCCCACTGGCCCTGTTATGATGCCTGAAATTCCCTATTAATCACTTCTTTCAGGTTAAGTCACCTGCCAAAATATAAATGCTACACATTATACTCATTAGTCTGTCACTTTCATTCATTTTTATTCCTCCCACCCCGCACTGAAAATTGAACCCAGGGCCTTTTTACTAAGTTCCATCTCCAGCCCTTTTTAATGTTTTATTTTGAAAGAGGGTCTCTCTAAGTTGATAAGTATCCCAGGCTAGGCTCAAACTTGTGATCTTCCTGCTTCAGCCTCCCAGAGTTCAGAAAGATTATAGGTGTGTACCACCATGCCCAGCATCATGTTCATTGTAATCATCAGAGAGGTATGAGACGCAGGGGAAATAATTTTGAAAGGGTAGATAAAAAGGAAATACATGATATGCAGCTAGAGTTCAACAGGGCCAGGTTGACATTTAGAAACTCCTTGGGTTCAATTTTGGTACTTCATATGTTTCTAGGAATTTATCTGTTTCTTTTGGGTTTTCCAACTTATTGGAATATAAATTTCTGAAACAGCTTCTTATAGTCTTCTGGATTTTGGCACTGCCCATTGTGATTTTTGCCTTTTATAAACAATCTTGAATAGTGGACCACTAGCAGGCAATGAAATTGAGGCAGTAGGAGGTCGCGAGTCACGTGGAACAGGCCGAATCAGCCCGCTGCAGACAGGCAGCCACCTGGTTCCACACTACGAAGACGCAGAGGACAACGGACCACCAGAACACGGTACTGAGTCCCGCCGCTCCTGGCCCAGAGGTAGGGGCTTCGGAGCCGCCGTCCCACTGCTCCTGGTGCAGAGGAAGGGGCTTCCCGGCCACCATACCTCCCGCTGCTCCCAGCCCACAGGAAAGGGATTTTGGGCCACCATCCCTGCCGCTGCTCCCAGCCCCTGTCCCACCTCTCCCAGCTCAGAGGAGGTAATCCGTACAGGCGCCAACAGCACCACCGCCCCCGTCGAAATGAGAAAACACGTAAATAAGTCTCAAAACCAGACTTCCAGGTCACCTACAGCAACCCCAAAGGGAAATGAGATGGAACACTCTGATACTCAACCACCTGGACCCACT
>NW_004624902.1:1339514-1356415 GCF_000247695.1 Heterocephalus glaber
GAAATCTGTTTGCATCTGTTTTATGGATTCCATTTGTTTCCTATGTTGGGATTCCATCATGTTCCTCAGCTCCTCTATTTTTTTTATCTGTGTCCTCTCTAGAATAATTAATCATATCTTGCACTATGGGCACAATCTCTGCTGTTATGTGAGAAATTATTTCTTATTTCATTTTTTCCAGATCCTCTTTTGTTGCTAGTTCAGAGAGTTCAGGTGATTGAGTATCAGAGTGATCCATTTTGTTTCCCTTTGGGGTTGCTGTAGGTAACCTGGAAGTCTGGATCTGAGGCTTGTTTGTGTGTCTTCCCATTTCAATGGGGTTGGGGGAGTGGGGGGTGGGGAGTGCTGCTGGCACCCGAGAGGCTCACCTCCTCTATCCTGGGTGTGGTGGTAGGTTGGCCTGGAAGCCTCCTACTCTGCACTGGGAGCTGCAGCCCGTTGACCCGAAGCTACCTCCTCTGCCCTGAGAGCTATAGCACATTGACCTGAAAGCCTCCTCTGTGCTGACAGCAGTGGTAGTTCGGCCCTGAAGCCTCCTGCTCTGCACTTGGAGCTGCAACCTGTTCACCTGGAAGTCTCCACCTCTGCGCTGAGAGCAGTAGCACCTATGTTTAACTTTTTGAAGAACTGTCAGACTGTTTATCAAAGTAGTACCATTTTACATTCCCACCAGTAATGTAGGAGGCTTCTGATTTCTCTACATTGTCTCCAATATTCATTATTTTCTGTCTGTTTTAGTATTGCCATCTTAAATGATTGTATCATGTGAAATAGTATCCCTTTGTGTTGATACTAAGGTTGTAGTCCATGATCAACTTGTCTGGTTGTTTTAGGCCTGGGTGGAGGCAGCACGTCATGGTGGGAACATGTGGTAGAGCACAAAATAACTCATGCGAAGGAAACAGAAGAGAGGAGGAGACTGAGGTCTTATAATCTCCTTCAAGGACACACCCCAATGTACTAGGGGTCTCTTAGGATTCTAACACATCCTCATAGTGCTACCCTGGGGACTCAGCCTTTAACATATAGATCTTTGAGGGTACATTCAAGATCCAAACTACAGCAAATTCCCTTTCATAAATTGAGACCCGAAAGCAACAGAGATCGAGTGACTCAATAATTAAAAAGGGGGGCCAGGGATTTAGCTCAGTGGTTTCTCCTCCTGCTGCACAAGCACAAGGACCCAAGTTTGATCCCCAGTACCCCTCCCCAAAATTAAAAAGGAAACCACATTACCAGACTAAATTTCCATGTCCCCCCCCACCTCACACTTATCGTTATAAGAAAACTGCAGCTATTAAAGAGATGAATTTGGGGTACTTAATCCCCAAATCCTAAGCCTTTATTCTAAGAATAGCTAAGAGTAAACAGCTTGTCGGAGTGCAGATAATTCATATTCAACAAAGAGAAAAAGAAATTTCACTTTTGAACTCTACTTTCCTGAAGTGGGACTCAATTGTGCTTCAAAATGTCAAGCACAACCTAATTGCTCTCAACCATCAGTATAAATTCTCCTCAGAGTAATGGGCCAAAACCACATGATTTTACCTGAGATTTATGGAAGTCTTTGGCAAATCAGAGACCTCTAATAATTTATTTATTCAAATATTTATTGATTATTTACTAATTTTAGTATTTTAGAGTGGTACTAGCATAATGGTGACTAGCACAAGATCTAAAGGCCTACTGCCTACTTACTGACTTTAGTTTCCCTCACTGGTAAAATGAAGAGAATAAAGTTATTCATGCCAGAGGGTAGGTGGAAGAATGAAATTAGATCCATATGTGAAGTGCCTGACGCATAGTAAGTAGTCAATAGATATTAGTACTATGGTTATTCATGCTGAATCAGAGAAAACCTGACAGGTATCAGTATACAGTGGGCAATGGAATAAAATTTTATAGCCCTTTGGATAGTCTCATGGGCCCACTGCTGGAAGCCCTCTGGGGAAGAAGCACTTGCTGAGAAGAATGGTGGTGAAGGTGTCATGATTAGAGGCAATCGAGTAGAAATGCCACTTGGATGCCAAAGAATGACTTGTTGTACTACGGAAGTTTCAGAAGAAAATGAATACCAACACATTCTGTTCTAGGATAAATGATTCCTGCTCACACATCACAGCCTCTAGCAGCCCTATTTTCCACCACAGGGCAAAGAGCACAGTGCAGAAAGGACAGTGATTCATAGGTGCAGAGCCCAGGACCTAACGTATTATCCCACATTTCTCCCAGCAACACTTTACCTAGAATTAGTTCTGAGAGTTGAGGGTATCCCAACTGATCCAGAGAAAACACAAAGTAGTAGCAGAGAGAAAAGCTAACTGGTCAACTTAATGAGGAGATAATTGATTTAAAAATACCTTGAGGGTGTTGGGAGCCTTCTGGGACAAGTTTCAAAGGAAATATAAGTGGGGAGTGATAGAATTTTGTTTTGGTTATACAAAAGGCTGTCAAGCAGGAATCTTTAATCCCATTCCTGGCTTGCATGTTTATTGAATATCTACTCTTTGCACAGTAGTGCCAAGCATTTCAAGGGCTACAAAAGAAGCAACAATTGAGCTTCCTGCCTCTAAACTGTGATTAAACTGAAGTGGGACAAATATTCTGTATTTTCTGCCTGTAATTTAATTCCACTTTGAAGAATACAATGATAACAGCTGTACTAACTGCTTTTATTTTACATACTGTGCTTAGACTTAGGGCCTCTTGAACTCAATTCACAAACTGACATAAAATCATGCGTGGGCACTTCTGTTTGTTATAGGATTGCAACCAGAACTGCATACAATTCTATGTTTATGTACTCCGCTGCACTAGTCCCTCACTGGGCTGGCGTTCCATAGTCTTTAAATAATAATCAACTTAGTGAAACATAGCTAGGCCTCCCAGGAAAGGACTGGAGAACTGAATCAAATTCAATGGTTAGGTTCAATGTTGATATGGGAAAATTTGATTCGGTTCTCGACCAATTTGGTTTGCAACCAGAATTGTGGAAAGAACTAAGTTTACGAATTGAGGTACCACTGTCAAGGAAATGAGGCACAAATTGCACAAGGTCACACAACAGGGACTCAGATTCAAGCCTGTACAATTTCAAAACTACTCTGCTACATTATAAATGTCTGCTATGGAAACAAAATATGACAGGGATCTTTCCTTCTTTGTTTTTCTGACCTTAGTCTATCACAGTGCCTATTCATAGTGCTGTGCACTGAATATGTGCAACCCCTGCATAAATACGTTGAAGCCCTAACTGCCAAGATAACTGTAGGTAGAGCTAGGAGCTTTGAGAAAGTGGGTAGAGTTAGCTGAGGTCATGAAGGTAGTACCCTTAACCCAATGAGGCTAGTGCCCTTGTAAAAAGCCAAATCAGAGTTCTCTCTCACCTATTTATATATGGAACAAACAACACATGAGAACACAGGAAAAGAGTAACTGTCTGCAAAACAGGAAAAGAGCCCTAACTAGGAATCAAATTGGGCAGCATCTTGATCTTGCACTTTCCAGCTTCCAGAACTTTGAGGGAGTAAGTTTTTGTTGTTTAAGTCACTTTGGGTTAGGGTGAGACAAAAATTGTTTTAACTTTGGAATGGTTTGTATATAAAAGCAAGCAAATAATAAGAACACGTTCCTTATTCCATCCTGAATTTTAAAAAGGAAAAAAAGACTGGTAAACTAATTCATGTTGTAGGACTGAACTTTCTATCCTAGCCATACCATACCATACAATCATCTCATCTAACTCAATTTCCCTCCTAGGACAAGCATTCAGAGAAACTACTCAGGATGATTTAGCCTTCATCTATACTGCGTACAGTTCTGAGTTTCTCTTTAAAAGGTCAAATATATTCATCTAGATTTTATAAAATTAAGAATAGCACTAATTATAGGACTTCACTAATACCAGGCTTGTGAGGAAGTATTCTGAAATTCATCCTAGGTAACAGACAGGTACTTTTTTCTTCCCAATCTAAATGTCTTCCCTAGAACACTTCTATTAGTAGCTATAGAATCCATAGAAATCTTCATCACTATACTTGTCTCCAGAATTGGAGAGTTTCCAGCCACCATCAAGGTAGTACTACTTGGACAAATCTAGCACAGATGTTGACAGTGTATCTAATGGTGCAACAGCAGATTCAAACTTGTGGACTCCGCCACAGGAGTACTAGTTTCTGATCTCTGGGTACAATCTTTTCTTCGTTTTGCTATCCTCTTTCTCCCCTTTGCCCCATGAGTCTTTTAAAATTCTTTGGGCCTAATTTTTTTAATTAAATTCCCTGTTTGAGGGGGCCGGGGATTTAACTCAGTGGTTCCACCTCCTGCTTCGCAAGGTCAAGGACCCAAGTTCAATCCCCAGTACCCCCCCCCAAAAAATCAAAATTCCCTCTTTGAAACATCAAGAGTAATTTCCTTTTACCTGGCTGAGCCTTGAATAAGACTCCAAAGAACTTATAGATGAGACTACTGAATCTCACTGTTGATGATAGTTTGGAAACACTGACAGAGGAATAGCATCAGAAGGCTGGAAGCATCAAAACATTGTACTTTTAAAATCTTTTTATATTGTACTGAATGCCACATACAGAAGACTGAGCACAAAGAAACAGTATATGGCTCAATGGTTTACCAAGAATCAAACAGCCATGTAACCAGCACCCACATCATGAAACGGAACATTAACTGCTCCTCAGAAACCCCCTGATGATCACCAAGTCCTCTTTATCCACAAGAGTAACCATTAGATTGACATTTTTGAGAATTGTACCCTTATTTTTCTTTATGGCTTTACCACCTAATTGTGCATCCCTAAACATTAACAGTTTACTTTTACTGCTTTTTGAATTTTATATACATATAATTCAACAATATATATTCTTGTGTATATGGCCTCTTTTGTTCAACATTATGTTTGTAAGATTCATCCATTATGATGCAAGCAACTATAATGTATACATTTTATTGCTGTCTCATATTTCAATGTATGAACAAACATGGCTATGCCATAAGGTTTGAGGTGAAGTTGTATTAATAAAGTAAGTAACATTAGGTAAAACATCAGTGAACGAGATGGCATCTTAAGGATGCCCATGATAGTAAAATATTGTTTACACTGGAAAAAGAGAAGGCGTACAGGTGAGAGAAAGATGTCATAGTTGTCTTAAATTTAAAAAATAATTTTTAATTACCACGTAGGAGACAAAGTTGAACTTATTCCCTAATCTTCCAAAAAGGAAAATTAGGTAGATAGCATACTTCAGCCTTCTTATTATATGTTCTTGTCTACATCATCTCATAAAATTTTTTTGAGAAAATCTGGTTAGATAAGCAAGCTGTAGCAGCACTAAGTACAGATAAATTAAAATGATCTGTGTGACTAGTGGCCTAGTTTTCAAAAAGAAGAAAATTGTTCTGGAAATAATCCTTTGCCTTTCTTGAAAAGTTTCCATATTGAGAGAGACTTTTAGTTGGGGTAAACAAAGGCAATTCAGAGAAAAGGAAAGTTAGGAACTGTTGTATTAGTGACTACTTGTATATAAATCATGGAACTAAATAATATGAAGACCTATGAATTAGAAAATTAGGATACCCTTTGAATTTTACACTAATCTTAAAATCATTTCCATTACTAGATCATGATGAGAATCTACCTAAGAAAAAGGTGACCTTGGATATATAAAGTTAGGGGGAAATATAGCAGAAATCCCTCGGAGGCTGTAAAGAGAGTGAATGTTTCGGTGTGAGTGTGCACACTATCTTACAGAATTGCAAAGTGCAAACCAGGTAAAGTAAAAATAAATGCCTCATTAACTTTAAAGAGCATTAAACTAGAACATAAATTTTTTTAAAAAGGATTCAAAGAATCTTCAGTAGAATAAGCTTAAAGTTTCAAACCAAAGTTTAGCTGAAAACTTCAGAAATGAAGTTCCTTAAATTTTCCTGGTGAAAAAAAAATTTTGTTTTGTTTTTTGAGACAGAGTCTCACTACATAGTTCAGGCTGACCTTGACTTCACTAACAGCGCTCCTCCTGGTTCAGCCTCCCAAGTGCTGGGATTACAGTATGCGCCACTGTGCCCAGCTTTTCCAGGTGAAATTTTTGAATAGAATTAAAGACATAAGAAGAATTCATTTCTAGAAGGAGTTAATTTTATGAATAATAAATAAACACAGAGTTATATCATTAGACTGTAGACCTCAGGTCAAAATTTGCTAAATGCCTCGTCTAGTGTCTACCTCTTGAAATTCAGAGCTACAGGCTTTCCTTTTACAGACTTGCCAAAACACTAAAGGGATTGCTTGAGTGGTGACTGCAGATATGACTCATAACTACTGGGGCTTTTGCTGAAATTTCTGACCAAACTGAAGAAAGTGACATGGAATCTAATGTTAATAGTAAATGGTGTCATGAAAAAGCTGTCCCAGAGCCTCTGAATCCTATCTTAAGGTTTTGGTAGTGAATTTATAATAATATGAGTACAAAGATTTCAATTACACTTCTCTCAATTTACTTATTAAACATAATACAATGCCTTATTGTATTTATGTGTGTAGGAGGGTAATGGAGATAGAGAAAGAACACAATATTTAAGAAAAATTCATGTTTAACAGAAAAAGAAACAAAGTAGATGTAGTCAGGTTTTTGGTTCTTATTGTTTGTTTTTGAGTTAGAGGAAACGAAAAGACAGAATATAAATAAAATGGTGTTATTTAAAAGCTATGCAAAACAGAAAATTACAAGATACTGATGCAATTTTAACAACCTAAATAAATAGATTGATCGAATCAGTGTTCACTGGTTTGAAAACTCACTATTTTTAATATTAACTTTATCCAAGTTCAAGGCTAGTCTGGGCATCTTAGCAAGATCCTGTCTCAAAATAAAAAAAATTTTTAAAGGGATAGAGATGGGGCCGGGGATTTAGCTCAGTGGTTTTGCTGCCTGCTGCGCAAGCGCCAAGGACCTGAGTTCAATCCCTGATACCAAAAAACGGAAAAAAAATAAAGGGATAGAGAGGTAGCTCAGTTAGAGCACCTCTGGTTTCAATCCCCAGTACTGCAAGAAAAAAAAGGGACACACACACACACACACACACACACACACCCAAAAACTCTGTGGTGATAGAGCTTAAAACAAGCATGAAAAAGCTTTCTGAAGTGCTGGAAATGTTCTAAATCTTAATCTAGGTGATAGTTATGTGTGTGTATGTGTGTAAATTAGGTGAGTTACATAAAAAATCTGTAGACGTAACTATATGAAAGAAAAATATTTTTAAAAGAAAGGAAAATGTTATCAGTTATTTTAAAATGCTATTACAATATTAGAATTTAATAACTAAATAATTGTTTCTCCTTCAAATTGATAGTTGCAGGAAGGGCTACTTTTGTCCACAAAATCTTCCTCTAAACAGATCATTATGCTTTTCTTTTGCTCACTTATAAAACCTTTCTGCTTTGTTTGCGCTATCCAAGTATTAAAGAGAGCTGAGAAATTTTTTTTTTTATACTGGGGATCGAACTCGGGACCTTGCACTTGCAAGGCAGGCGGCAGCACCACTGAGCTAAATCCTGGCAAACTGAGAATTTTATTCCTACTACTAAATATTACTTGATACTATACAATCATGATATATTCTCCAGAAGATTTGCTCTGACAGAATTTAAGATGGTTAGTTTTCGACAGATAATCAGAGTAAAAATATCACTCATCGCTGTGTGGCTGTGTTACTGGGTTTTGGAGTGCTGGAGTCTGTTTCTAGAGGTGGTTTTTAGGTTCTTTCTGTCCTAAACAGAGTTGGTCATGACAAGCTCAAATAATAGCTAAGTTTTACATTTATTAAAGGTAGGGGGGAAAATAGGTTCTAAAGAGAAAATTTGGACCAAGTAAAAGTAGGAAAGGAAGTACACCCTACAGGGTGAAGGTGGGCCATTATGCAAGAGAGAACACAGTGGTGAAGAGCTCAGTGTGGACTGTCCTTTTTGTATCACCCACTTTTCAGGCTGATGTCAGGTTCAGGCATCCTATAGAAAACATGTTTGAGTTCTCCTGAGAAGTCCACGTGCAGGGCTTTGGGAACTGTTCTGTGCATGTGTCCTGGGATTTTGTAATTAACAGATCACACCTATTTCCCAGTCAGTTTTGCCACATCCTAGTCTCCTGCCTCACCTGTGTGTGTGTGACACTCTCCTGGGGGTACTCATACCAAATTTGAAAAGCATGATTTTGGGTAGCCAATGTAGTCACAATGGCTAATTGACAGGAAAAGTCTTGAAGTAAGCAACTGGACACTGACTCTTTTTCTTAGTGATGAGCAGAGATCTTTACAGCTAATTAAATTCTGATCTTCTGCTCGCTTTGGCAACACATATACTAAAATTCTGATCTTACTATTCTTCCCTTTATTTATTAGCAGTATTTGGCCTGGAAATTTTCCTGGAGCATGTGTTTAATTAGACGTGAGGGAGACAGATAATGTACTAAACATTAGTAATAAAATAGTCATTAGTAAACAGAAGTAGTCATTATTCTCTGCTCTAATAAGAATATATTTTATCTTTTATTATTATAGGAGGAATCAGTATTTTTATTAGGAGTTTTCCAATTTTTCTTTGGAGGAAGTTTTGGTGTGTTTCAATTATTCTCAACTGAGGCTTAGCTTGGGGCTACAATTCAAAATGTTTCAATTATGTATAGTGCTAAGAAGAAAATATGAGAAAAAAAGGAAAAAATGGAAACAAAATTTTTGTAAATAGGAAGGAGCGGAGGGGTGGAAGGAGAGAAGGGCAATGGGGAAAAAACAAGAACCAAGATATATCATGTAGAGGTACAAATTCCTAATGTTGAATGTGATCATAATGTACCCAAAATGTACCAATAAACTTAATGAGAAAAAAATGAAAATTAAAATTTTTTTTTTAATGTGCAGAGTAACTGAAGGCAATGTTGATATGCTAGTGTTAAAGTGAGGTAGGAGATTAGGGCTGGGGCAAAACTGGTCAAACAACTGAGTGGAATCTGTCAAAGTCATGGAGAACCAGGGCACACGTGCAGAATACAGAATCCATGATGACTTTGCAGCTCCTGAGCACTGTACATGGAACCAATCAGAAAAGTGCCATTTCCATTCTTCATTTACATCTGGTGTAAAGTCACGCCAGTCTTTTGATACGGCAGTTTAAATCTGGCGCCAGGCCAATTGAGTTTTTGATAGGACAACTGCCATCTCAATGCCTTATTTCTATGAAGGAGAAGCCAATTCAAGAATTCCAGATACCAAAGACTGCTTCCTTTTATCCTTGACACTGTTGTGAGTCTGTTCACCACTTGCTTTTACTCTACAGAGCTTACTTGTTTTCCATCCTCAATAAATGTATTTCCTTTCAGTGTGTCTTGTCCAATTCTTTATTTAGGACACCAAGAACTTGCAAAGAATTTCCACATGACCCAACATCTGGTAACAAAAGCATTAAATGTAAAACAATCTTTCAATTTTCTTTACCTTGGTGTGATTTATTATGATATTGCTCATTCCTGAAATAATCTATATTTTCCTTTTTATGGTATTAGATTTTATGGTGCTGCTAATATTTGAAAGAAGATATTTTTCTTATATGAGTAGAAGTAGCTTGAACTATCATACGATCTTATGCTCAACAAGTATAATAAAACAAACACAGAATCTAGTGTTAGTAGATTTGAAAGCTAGACCTGACTCCATCATAAATGATTATATGTAGTTACTTAATCTTTGAAAGTTTGTAGTTTCTTCACCTATAAAATAAGATTATTATAATAACAGCTGCCATAGTGAAGAATATGGAAGGAAGTCATCTTCACAATATCCTGAAATGTGAAATGGATATACAGAATTTTTAATATTATAATAAAAGCAGGGCTTATGAAGGTATAGATTCTGGGTTTTAAAAACCTAAAAATGCCAAACACTCAAAAACTCATTATAAAAATACTAATGGTGATAATCAAAGACTTATAGAAACTGGTTGTTAGGAAAAAAGAAAAGAAGAAACAGAGGTACAAGCTCAACAGGACAGGTTTATTTCAGAACAAACCTGAGAAGAGCCACTGTGGCACTAGAGACCAGACCAGCAGCTCTTGGACAGGCTATGGGGTCTTCTCTAAGGTCATGGGGAGAGGGGAGTTCAGTGAGAGGGGGTTATAGCTCCCTGCCAAGAACAAGGCTTGAGCGAGCACAAGCAGTAATGGTTGCCCAAGGTCGAGGCTTGGAAAAGTGCAGGAAGTAGTGACTTCTATCAATAGCAGGGCTGATCATGTTATGAATCCCCAGGTCAGCTGTGCTGGGGTGGGGTGGTTTAGAGGGGTCTCTGATCAAGATGGTGGCGGTCAGATTCCTTCACTGGTATTTTTAATGGAAAAAGGTTACTTTTCAATTCCAAGAAATAAAATATTACTGGGAGGATAGATATGCACGTGTAGGAGAAAGAGAGAATTCATAGCAGGAAGAGATTATGCGTAAACCTTTACATGCTAACCCATGTGAACCTTGTAGAGCCTTGATACAGGCAACAAAATATAATCTTAAACTGTAAAGAAAATGACAGAAATAATACCATAAATGCAACAGTCTTTCCAAAAGATTAAATATACTCCAATTAACCTTGTAGAAAAAAAGGGGGGCAAAGGAACATGTGAAACATTATCATGGGGGCCCTGGGATGTAGCTCAGTGGCGCTGTGCCTGCCTGGCTAGTGCAAGGTCCTGAGTTTGATCCCTGATACCGAGTAAAAAACAACAACAACAAAACAAAAAACAAAAAAACAACATTATCCTGGCTGGGGATGTAGCTCAGTGGCTCCGCACCTGCCTGGCAAGCACAAAGTCCTGAGTTCAATCCTCGGCTCCACAACAACAACAACAACAACAACAACAACAAAACAACCAACATTATCATGGGCATTTAATCAGCAAAATCTAGGCAAAGGATAAACACTCTTTTGTTTCCTCAACAAATAAACTACAAAATAAAAAGGAAAGAGTATGTACAGATTGAGGCTTAAAAGATATATCCACCAAATATAATGTGTGAACCATTTTACAATTCAGAAAGAAATGGTCAGAACAAAATAGTTTGAGATCATCAGGGAAATATAAAGTAGATGTTTGATTATATTAAAGAAGCACTGTTAATGTTTTAGATATAATAATGATATTAATAGGTTTTAAAAAAGAATTATTGAGCACACAAAAAACTCAACAGCAGACCCCTCAAATAATCAATTTTAAAATGGGAAAATTATCTGAACAGACATTTCTCAATAGAATATATCAAATAGCAAAATTGAAACATGGTGGCACATGTCTGTAACCCCAGCACTTAGGAGGCTGAGGCAGGAGGATCATCGCAAGTTTGAGGCCAGCCTGGGCTATACAGTGAGTTCAAGGCTAGCCTGAATTATATAGGGAGACCCTGTCTCAAAAAAAGAAAACAAAAAACAAAAAAGAATATATCAACTGGGCAATAAATATATGAAAAAATGCTCGACATCACTAATAATCAGGGAAATTCAAATCAAAACCACAATAAGATATCTTCTAACCTCATTTAGAATAGCTATACTCAAAATTAAAAAAAAATCAAAAATGCTGACAGGGATGAAGAGAAATGGGAATCATTATACACCGCTGATGGGAATGTAAATCAGTGAACCATTATGGAAATTCTTCAAAAACTAAATGCATAAGTATCATATGATCTACTTATCCCACTATTGGGTATATATCAAAAGGAAATGAAGTCAGTATGTTAAAGAGACATTTTGCTACAGTTTAAAATTATCTCCTGAAGACCCATTTGGGATGTGGTGGAAACTTTAAGAGGTGGGGACTAGTGGGATTTCTTTAGGGGTATTCCCTTGAAGGAGATAGTAGGGCCTTAGCCCCCCTACACTTTTTCCACTTTCTGGCCATGAGGTGAGAAGCTTTGTTGTCTCCATGCCATGAAGTATTACTTGCCATAGGCTTGAAAACAATAGAGCAACCAATCAGAGACTAAAATCTCCAAAACTATGAGCCAATTAAGTGTCAATAAACCTTTTCTCTTTATAGTTTGATTATTTTACATACTTGTTACAGTAACAGAAAGCTGACTGAGGGTCAGGGATTTAGCTGGTGGTTCTGCTGCCTGCCTCGCAAGCGCAAGGTCCCAAGTTCAATCCCTGGTACCAAAAAAAAAAAAAAGTTGACTGACACATATCTGCATTCCCATATTTATTGCAGCACCATTCACAATATCCATGACATGGAATCAATGAAAGTCTCTCTCAATTGTTGAGTGGATACAGAAAATGTGGTATATATACATAATATTATTCAGCCATAAAAAGAATGAAATCATGTTATTTGTGGCAACATGAATGGAACTGGAGGACATTAAGTGAAATAAATCAGGCACAAAACTTAAATACTACATAGTCTCATTCATATAGGTGGATATATGTATCAGTCTCATTCATGTGGAAGCTAAAAGGTTGATTTCAGAGAAGTAGAGAGTAGCATAGTGGTCACTAGATGATTTCAGAGAAGTAGAGAGTAACACAGTGGTCACTACAGGCTAGGAAGAGTAGAGGAAGCAAGGATATAAGAAGTTTGGAAGGGCCAGGGATTTAGCTCAGTGGTTCTGGCGCCTGCCACGCAAGTGCAAGGTCCCAAGTTCAATCCCCGGTACCAAAAAAAAAAAAAAAAGAAGTTTAGAAAATATATAACAAAATGGATAAAAGGAATAAATTCGAGTGTTCTATAGCACAGTAATGTGACTATAGTTTACAACAATTTGTTATATGTATTGTAAAGAACTAGAAAAAAGTTTGAACACACAAAAACATAAATGTTGTATACATGAATTCACACTAAATCCCATAAACATATGCAATTATGTGTTAATTAAAAATTTAAAGAAGTCTCTTGTATGTTTATTTGGGTCATTTATAAACTAAGACCACAATGAACTGAAATCCTATGGGGGTAGAGCAGATGTGGACTTATCCATTTGTGGTCTTTATTTAAACTTTTCTTTTTTTTTTGAGACAGGGTCTCGCTATGTAGTTCAGGCCAGCTTTGAACTCACTGTGTAGCCCAGGGTGGCCTCGAACTCAGGGCAATCCTCCTGCCTCAGCTTCCCGAGTGCTGGAACTACAGGTTAAAAATTCATTTTTAACTGACATGTAAAACATAAAAATTGAACATGTTAAAGGGGTAGTATGTAATGTTTTGAGATTTTTTTTTTGTCATACTGGATATTGAACCCAGGGCCTTCACTCTGATCTACATCTCCAGCCCTTTTCGATTTTTCTTTTTGAGACAAGCTCTCTCTAAGTTGCTAAGTGGCCCAAGCTGGGCTTGAACTTGCATTTCTCCTGCTTCAGCCACCCAGAATCCTAGGATTACAGGTGTGTGCCTCCACACCTGGCTTCATGTTTTGATGTAAGTATGCATTGTGAGACACTCAAATAAGGTTAAACATATCTATTTTCTCAAACATTTATCTCCTTCCTATGGTAAAGACTTTCAAAATCCTTTCTTTCATCTTTTAGAAATGTATGGTACACTATTGTTATCTATAGTCATTGTACAATAGCACACCAGAACTCACTACTCCTAACTATAACTTAGTACCCATAGATCAAACATTATCCATCCCTCCTCCACTCTACTCCCCCTGGCCTCTGGTAGCCAATCACAATGTCTATGAAGTCAACTATTTTAGATTTCACATATAAGTGAGATAATGTGGTACTTGTCTGTGGGTACTTATCTTTCCATGCCTGGCTTATTTCACTTAACACATTGTCACTCATTGTCACAAATGATTTGAAATCATTTTTTTAATAGCAAAATTATTTCATTGTGGATGTACCACATTTCTTTATCCATTCATCAGGTGATAGACACAGGTTCCTTTCATTTCTTGGCACTTGTCAACACAGCTGAAATGAACATAGAACATAGGAGTGCAGATGTCTCTTCTATATACTGATTCCATTTACTTTGGCTATATAGCGAGTAGTTACTGGATTGTATGTGGAATCTGAAAAGGTGATCTCATAGAAATGTAAACAAAATTTAAAGTTTGTTCAGTACTGGGATGACTGTATTGGCAACGCTAATGGAGTTTGGGAACTTTATGTGTCTTATTCATTATTGTGTTTTTTTTCATTTCTGTGGGAAGTTTTATGTGACAATGTAACCAAAGGATAGTATCATTAAAAAGGTATTTAGGACATGGATGATATTACCAGCTGTAAATAGTTCATCCTCTTAAGTTGGACAGTCTTAGAACAAGTGAGTATAGCAGTTCATTATGAGAATATCTTTTTTCCATTTTATGTAATATTATATGATTTGGATTACTTCTTTACTGTTAAAAGTCTTTACTTTTAAATGGTCTACTTACTAGCTATATCTTTGCTGTTATTTTTTATGCATCTAACACATTATTTATAATAAAAAAGAATCCTTGAGGTGATGTTAGTGAAAATAGCAGAGTAAAGACACCACTCCAATTCACTCCTCCATAAAAAAATAAAAAGCCTGGCAAAATTAGTCAGGATCAACATTTTCAGAACTGTGGAAATTAACCAAAGGCTCGCAGAAACTTGAGAAACATTTATTCATGAAAAACACCTGAGAGTCAGTGATAGAGCACTTGCCTAGAATGTACAAGGCTCTAGATTCAGTCCCTCGCACTAGAGAAGAACCCTGAATCTTTAAGAATAATGAGCTTTAATGTCATTTTAACTTGTCCTAGCTCCATCTCCCACTCTCCAGTTCTGCTATATCCTTAAACATTCACAGACCACATCTCTGAAGAAAATCGGCAGCCTGCCAGCCATATGAGGCAGCAAAGGGGTTGGAGGTATTTCAACACTCCAATTCTACACAACTGTCACTGTTGTATATCTCTGGTGGTTGGTTCCCTGGATAGAAAATTAAGTAAGTAATTAGAATGAGGTCTGTATTTTACTCAAATCAGAGGTAATGTGGTGCAAAAAGCCTCCACTAGGGGGAGGGTTTGTCTAAAAGAAATACAGGCAAATACATTAGCTTTTCAGCTGTTTTAGGGCATGGATAACAGTTAAGACACCTAATAGACTAATCAAAAAACTTAAAAGGAAAAATGTATGGAGCTATCTATAAGCACTTTAAAAAACTCCTACATATTCCTGGGAATCTAAAAGTGCATATACATGCAAGGACTGTGTGTGTGCTCAGAAAACACCCAAGAAAGCTCCACACTCTCATGTCCGGATGACCTTGAGTTTGTGAACTATCAAGAAGTGCAGCCTAAGGCAGCATTGTCAGTGTTCTGGTTAAGTGTTAAAATTACAGGAGTCACTTGACAAAGACTAAGAGAATTACTGGTTTCAGGCATTTAAGAAACTCTGTCCAATCATAAACTGACTTCAAAGCTACAGAGTAGCCATTTCAGTGGCCACACATGACAAAGAATACAGATTTTATAGGTTAGTTTAGAAAACTACAACAAATAACTGCAGCAGAAACAGTAAACCATGATGTAGGGATAGGATCTGATTTCCAGAGATGCTACATCAGACTATCCACAGTTTTGATTAAAAAATGATGGGCCATACAAATAAATAAGAAAGTATAACCTATACTAGAAACTGTCCCTAAGTAAGATCAGCCATTGGACTCACTGGACAATGACTTAAAGTCAGTTATCATAAAATGTTCATAGAAATAAACAAAAGCACATCTAAAAAAACTAAGGGAAAATTTAAGAATGATGTCTTCCCGGATAGAGAATAGAAATAAAGAGAAATTATAAAAAGAACCAAGTAGAAATTGAGTTAGAAAGCACAATAACAAAAATGAGAAATCTACCAGAAGAATTTAATAGCAGATTTAAGCAGGTAGAAGAAAAAAAATCAGTAAATTTAACCAATTGAGATTATCCAATCTGAGAATATAGAAAAAGAAGAATAAAGAAAAACAAACAGAGCCTAAGACATCTACAGGACATGATCAAGTTTACTAAACTATGGAATCTGGGTGTGCTGTAATCCCATCACTCAAGAGGCTGAAGTAGGAGGATTGCTGCAAATTCGAGGCTAGCCTGGGCTACATAGTAAGTCCAAGGCCAATTTGTACTATGTAGCAAGACCCTGTTTCAGACAAACAAACAAACAAACAGAAAGAAATAATAAGGAACACCATCAAGCTTTCTGATATATACAACATATATATATATATATATATATAAATAATTGGAATTCCAGAAGCAGAGAAGAAAAAAAGGGCAAAAGAATATTTAAAAGAAAGATGGCCAAAAAATTCCCTACATTATATATCTAAAAACTTCAATAAATACCAAGTAGGCTAAACTCATACATTATAATCAATCAAATCACAATCAAACTGTTAAAATGAAAGACAGAATCTTGAAAGTAGCCACAGAGAAGTGACTTATTACACACAAAGAATTGTCAATAAGATTAACAGCTAATTTCTTATTAGAAATAATGGAGGCCCAAAAGCAAACATTTAATATGCTGAAAGAAAAAAATTGTCAACCAAGATTTTTATATTTGCCAAAACTACCCTTCAAAATGAAAGAAGTTAAAATAGTCTTAGATAAACAAAAGTGGGAAAATTTGTTACAAGTCAGCCTGATTTACAAGAATTATGAAACAGGGCCAGGGATTTAGCTCAGCGGTGTCGCCGCCTGCCTCACAAGTGCAAGGTCCTGAGTTCGAGCCCCAGTACAAAAAAAAATATTATGAAACAGGAGACCTTCAGGCTATAAAGAAAGGACAGAGACAGTGGCTTGAATACACATGAAGAAATAAAGGGTATCAGTAAAGGAAAATACATTAATCACTACAAAATAGACTATAAATGTATTTT